>CM024760.1:69143091-69543091 GCA_014218235.1 Colocasia esculenta | reverse complement strand
ACGACTTCTTTAGAACTCGTAACGATTTGCCAGTCATAATGATTTCATAAGTCATCGTAACGACTCCTTTAGAACTCGTAACGACTTGCTCGTCATAACGACTTCATAAGTGATCGTAACGACTCCTTTAGAACTCGTAACGACTTGCTCGTCATAACGACTTCATAAGTCATCGTAACGACTTCTTTAGAACTCGTAACGATTTTCCAGTCATAACGATTTCATAAGTCATCGTAACGACTCCTTTAGAACTCGTAACGACTTGCTCGTCATAACGATTTCATAAGTCATCGTAACGATTCCTTCAGAAGTTATAACGATTTGCTTGTCATAACGATTTAATAAGTTATCATAATGACTTCTTCCAAGTCTATAACGATTTGCTATGATTCATAACGACTCTTATAGACTATCATGATCTCATAACGATTTCATAAGTCATCGTAACGATTCCTTCAGAAGTTATAACGATTTGCTTGTCATAACGATTTCATAAGTTATCATAATGACTTCTTCTAAGTCTATAACGATTTGCTATGATTCATAACGACTCTCATAGACTATCATGATCTCATAACGATTTCATAAGTCATGTTTCCATTAAATAAATGTTTACCATGAATTGAAATACGTTGAATAGTCAAAGTCGTATCTCACCTGTTTGACTGCTATGCATTTAATGAAGTCTGAACGTATCTCTGCATGCACGCAGAACATATCTTCCATTATAGTGTATTCTCTGCATGTATCTTTTTAGAACGGTAAGCTGTCACTACTATATCTGTGTTTACTTGCTCTAACGTTGACTGACATCTGGAGATAGTGTTAGATGTCTACCATTAAAGCTCAACTTTTGCAGAACCTTGAAGTTGTACCATCTTACAACGTTGGACATAGAAAGAACTACAAGTCACCTCAGAAGATCTCATCACTTTGCGTGCTCAAAAGAACAAAAGACTGTTGACTAGAAGCTTCCACAAATCCTTCAGTCTAACGTTCACCAAAGCTGTGAGACAACGGCTATCTCATCGTCTACATTCAAGATGAAGATATATATATACAAGACAAAGATTTGAAAACGGATATAGAGGATTAACAGACAAAAACAACTCAGCAGTCTTTCAAGTCTTCTCAAGAAATCTAGAGCCAGCATTTTTCATTCCATTCTGCCTTGGCTCTTAGCTCCCTGTGCTGTGAGAAAAATCCGAAGAGAGCTAGAATAGTTCTGAGAGAGCACCTATGTAGATCTGTAACTCTCAGTGCTTGTAGCTTCAGATCAAGTTTGTTAAGCTTGATCTAGGGGCTAGTCAATCCTTTTTCAGATTCCCTTGTTTGTTTCCCTTCGGGTGTGAAGGAAGACCTGGTGGTTTCCAGGGTGGTGTTTTCTTTCCCTTCAGGAGTGAAGGAAGACCTAGTGGTACCAGGGTGTTGTGTTCCCTTCGAGTGTGAAGGAAGACCAGCTGAGCTGGGTGTTTGTCTTGTCCATAGGGGGACTGTACCCTAGATAGTGGAATCCTGAGGTTTGCTCAGGGACTGGACGTAGGACTCCTAAGGAGAGGAGATCCGAACCAGGATAAATCTGTGTGTTGTGAGATTGTCTTCTTTGTGTGATTGTTCTTTTTACTAACCATTACTAATCTCCTCCAAGAACATTTTTATGTTGTTTAAGATCAGGTTTTAACTAGGTAAATATTTTTTAAAGACCCATTCACCCCCCCTCTGGGTTCGCCAACCGGGAAACACTTTGGACCAAGTGCCAATCTCTTCTAAGTCTTCGGACTCGTGGGAGGCGATGCTAGATCTAGATCCTTATTAGATATGGATTATTAGGCAATTCAGAACTTGGACTTCAGAAATCGAGATTTCCTGATCTGTTATGTATGTCGTCGAGCAAGAATGCATCATGGTTCTGATCTTGACTGTGTTTTAACTGGGCGATAGAAACTGAAACTTCATCATAGTATATTTTTTTTTACCCAGTTGGTTAATACATTGTGATCATCTCGACTAGGTCCTCACAGAAACGTAAGAAGTTTTAATGTAAATGTCAAAGATTTTAAAAAATGAATGGATCATTTTCATGATAGCCATGTTGATATCCTTACTTGAAATTTATTCTTACCTACTTGTCCACTTGAATCTCATGAATGACTTCATGTACAAGTATAGCATTGTTCCTTGATACCAATCCTAGTCATGAATTCATTTGAAGTCTATACCTTGATTACACTTGCTTATTTATTGAAATTATTATTGGCCAATTATTGGGATTTATCTAGATATTTAATGGAACTTTAGTTCATTAGATACCAAACGCCAGTGCAATAGGGCCTTGTTGGGTCCCAAAGGAGAGAGCACTCTAAAGTACATACATGCATCACAGTGTGGCATTACACCAAACTAGTGCAAAATTAGTGTTCTAGATAAATCCATTGTTCACTGAATGTTATTGAATGATGTTATCATTTATCGAATGCTTGATTGAATAACCAATCTCAATACTCAGATATTATTATATAGCTTGTATCGTTCTCTTGAATGTTTAAATCTATCATATTCATTAAATCTATTATTCTTTGGCTTCTTATCCTTATAGGTATCATGTTACTTGTGTAGAGATTCACTTCATAGATAAATTCTTGTCATTAAAATGTTAATTACTTAAACCATGTTTGACTAAAGAGATATAATTCCTACTAAGTTGTTCTCTCATCTAGTGCTCTTAAATGTTTTCATGAGACTCTAAAGAGGAGAATCACATAGATGGGGAAGGGCAAGAACGAGAGTACCAAGAGATTGATGGAAAATGTGTTTGTTTACTTTTAAGATTGATATAAATGTTTTGAAAGAGTTGGAACCAATATAATAGGTAGACCATTTTGTGTTTGACTAAGCATTAAGAGTCAATGTTATAGAATTGGGTTTGGAAGATTCAGTACTTATGTAGCACCCCAGAAATTTTAGCTATATAAAAATTCAAATAAATGGAAATAAATAATTTCCATAATATCAAAGTATTTAAAACATACAAATCATTATCGTATGTGCTAAAACACATCGAAAAATTCGTAAAAATTATAAATCAACCCCAAACATTATTACTAAATGTTCCACAAGGAAATTTGTGCAAGAAAAATCGGATTAGCCAAGTTTAATGTGTTTTGCGACTTATTATTGTAATTCATAAATAAATCAAAAAATCATTATCACACGTACTTGGATGAGTCGGAAAATTAAATAAAAATCATAAACGGACTTCAAATAATATCTTCTAATGACCCATCAAGAAATTTGGGTCAATAAAATTATTTGGGATAGGTTTCAAGAGTTATTGTGACCGATTATCCAAAATAGGAAACAAGTCGGAAAATCGTTAACACGGAAATACGACGCAATCATAAATTAAATAAAAATGTTGGAAAGACTTCTAACATTATATATTAATGACCCAATATCATAATTGGGCCAATGGAACACATATGGCCCAAAAAAAGTAAATGAAGTAAGAAAATGCATAGAAATTCGCAACTTTAATTAAGCTGAAATTAGAAAGAGGTAAATTGAGTTGAATTAGGAAGAGGTCTTGCATTCTTGGCAACCCAATTCGTGCTTAACTATGGTGGGAGGTTTTCTAAAGCCTCACACACTCAAATGGAGGAAGAAATCCTTAAAATAGGAAACTAGTATGTCAAAACCGCAACTCTTCTTTCCTAGTTACAATAGGACTCCTAAACAACATGGATGCTTAAATACTCTTCACCAAATCCTTGGGGATGAGTTTGCATCTTGTTGGGGTCATGTGGAGGAGTTCTTGGCGACTGGGGAGCAGGAGATCGTCCACACCAAGCCGTTCTTCTTCCCCTTCTCGTCTGCTGCAACCTGCACAAACCATCCACTTGAAGTCGACCAAGGGTGAGTCAAAACATAACCAAACCTTGCAAGGCCTATACCCTGGAAAGAGGGTCTAGTCTACGTTCTAACCCAAGTGGAATGCCCAAATTCCATGCAGTATACACGGAGTATTAGGCATTTTCCTCCAAGTGGTCTGACACGGGTTTTCTGGAAAAATGGGACTTCTTCAACCAAGAAGATAGGTTTTCTCGGGTCAAACCTTAACATATCTTATACCAATGTGTAGAGCATCAAGTTAGCTTTCATTTCCCACTGGTTTCATCAAATTTCAAAGAGTAGATTTTGAATTACAAGCATTTTACCAAAGTCGCGCACTGTTAGGGCTTTTCCCGTTCTTTATATGTTGTATGTGATTCAAGACCGAATTAGAGCAAACCCACAACATGAAAGTTTTTCTACTAGTTGTCCTAGTCATGTCTTGTGTTGAATGTTTTGTCTAAATGTCAATAGTTAGAGAGTTATAAGCCTGGAAAGAGAGTCGCTGCATGATACTACGTTTTCAGGATGCACTTGGTTTTACGTTTGTGTTTGACTTAATTAAAGCCTATCGAAACCATCCTTGTTTTCTAATTTCGATTTACTAGAAGCAGCCTTGCATGTCTAGGTTGGTTTAAAACTAGTTTTGTGATTTTTCATACAATGTACAATTTGTTCTTAATTTTAGAACAACCGTGTGTCAAAATAGGGAAAGTTTGGTCCGCAATCCAAAGCACTGTCCTTTCTCTGTTGGATTCAGGCGCAGACCCTGTAAACACGACGGCCCGATAGGCCATGTTCTGAGGTCTTGTTGCGACAGAACACCCGTCGCATTCTGAACGCAACGAGCTCCCCGTCGCTATCTCTCTGCCTGTTCTGACTGCCTTGTCACGTTCTTCACATCCCCTTGTCGCGTTCTGATCTGACCCCGTCGCCACCTTTACAAGTGTCCGTCGCAATCTCAGGATTTTTACATGAAACCACTTATTTTCTTGCAAATCTTACTGCTATACCTGAGGTCTATTTAAATATGATATTTAGTGTGTAATTAACATGTACTATGTCTGATCATTGCATGATGGTTATTTTAATGGCTTAAAAGTGGTAAACCCATTTACAAAGCTTTAATTACACGAATACTATTCTAATTACTTTCGTAATGACGTGATCATTCATGCTACTTATGATTTAATCTTCCTACTGGTCTACCATGTTTAAATGATAATTGCTATCTTAAAATCTTGCAAACCATGATTAGTTAAGCGCATAGTTTTATTCCATGTCATATTGTTAAGTGTTTTCCGCGAGTTTAAAACCGATGGTTTGTGGATTGAGACACGCGTACATCACTACACACTTACACATCTTGGTAGCCCTTTCTTGGGAATTTGGAAGCTCTCTACCGGTCGTTCCGAGTCGGTAGACTAGTGACCTGTTCTCCAAGGCCTCCGTAAATCTCCTCTGACCATGGATTCCCACATGGCCGACGAGTTGGTTGTACCATTGAAGTTCCCTGGAGATAGCATGCACTTTCTTTCTCTTCGTGTTCTCGTGAGTGTGATTTACAATCTAGACTAAAGCCATTAATGTAAAGATTGAACTAAATTATAAATCGTACCGTTATGCTGCCGAATTTATCATGAAATCATGTTCAATTAGTAATTACTAGTTCTCATCATCATCATAAACATGACATTACACATGCTTACTTATTGAAACTCTCACTGGCCATTATTAATGACTGTGGGTATCTACATTTAAAATTTAAGTGAGATGCTGACCGGGCACGGCGAGTGTCCAAGGGCTCCAGTCTAGCCCCAATGACAGAGAGTCATAAATATACTGTTAACCATGGGGTATAATGATTACTAGCGTTGCATCTGCGCTGGGAGTCGTGCGTGCGTGTTGAATGATAGATACAATAACCACATACACGTGTCCTAGTGTACATTCTTGATGGATCTTTTCTTGGTGTACATTAGTGTCTACGTGCCTAATTAGTGTTACATGATCGTGCTCGTGTGTGCTTGCTTGCTTGCGTGATATGGCCATCCTGCATTTAATGCAATTAGTGATCTCTTGCATTCTTGAAAGCTATTGACATCAAGTGAAATCTTGCGTGCTTGTACAAAGTGATCTATTGCTCGTTCTATCTCGTTATATCCTTCTAGATCTTGTTCTATCATGATCACTCTATCTAGCTTGTTCATGTATCATGTTTTAACAAGTTTTATTTGTACATGCATATCATGACATTCATCGTGCTTACCTAGTTCTAAATTGCTAATCACTTATATCATTGTCCGCACATTGAGATATAAATCCTACTGGGCTAGTTTGCTCATCCCCTACTTTTACCCAATCTAGGTGACTATGAAGATCAAGAGGAAGAGCAAGTCGAGGATGGGAATGCGTCCGAGTGATGAGCGTCCCAACTACGAGTCTAGTTATAGTAGTTTGCTTTGAGTGATAGATTCATGTAGTAGGAAGTGAAGAATAAAATGTACTTTTCGTTTTTATTGAGTCTTAGTCCTGTATTAGTTTCTTTCTAGAATACAATGAGTTGAGATTTGAATACAAGATTAGTTGAGTTCAATATTTGGGCCCTATGATGATGTATGTTGTTATACATTTAGCGCGTGCTAGCTAGAGGCTTATTTGCCGACTGTTCACATCTCGGGATATCGACTCGAATTATATTCCGAATAATTTATATCCACTACGTAATTCTTGGGACGTGACAGTTTAGGGGTATCAGAGCCTAGGAAAACCAAATAGGATATATGTCTCAGGAATAAGAGATACCTATGGAACCTAGGTCATAGAAATTAAATATAGTACCTGGTGAGAATGGGTAGAGACTGGGAATATTTTAGAAAGAATTAAACACTCCTACCCATTGACTTTTATAATGTATCTAGAGACATTAATTGGTTTCCATCCTTTTCTCAGGAACCCTCATAACTCTTACACTCAACTGCAATGGCTCTCAACCAATGGCAAGCTATGCAAGAAACAGTAGCTGGATTGACAGGCCCTTCAAAATGTGGTTCAGGCTGGAAATCAGGCTGCTGCAGTTAGAAACGGAGTCGGTGATCTGCACCACAATTTTAGGAGTTTGAACCCTCCGTTTCTCTGGATCCCCTAATCCGGACGAAGTAGAGAACTGGCAGGAGGAGATAGAAAGGATCTTCCAAGTCAAGCAATGCACTAATAGGGAAAAAGTGGTACTAGCCACTTTTCAATTCACTAAGGATGCCCGAGCATGGTGGAAGGCCACATCGGCCCACCTGCCTAATGTTGGCGAACTGGAGTTGGCCGGATTCCTGGAGATATTCCGAGGAAAGTATTTCTCTGAGAGAGTCAAGGAGGGTCACTTTTAAAAGACCAAACTTTCCAACTCTATCGCTACTTAGCACCCGTTATCACAAACACCCTATCTTGATATCCTCCTTAAAGGCTTCTAAGCTGATCAACCACGGTTGTGATGCTTTCCTAGTTTCCGTCTTGGAAACTGAAAAGAAGAAACCAACCCTAGAAGACATTCCAATAGCCAGGGACCATCCTGATGTATTTCCAGAGAACTTACCAGGTATACCACCTGAGCGAGAGGTAAACTTCACCATTAAGTTACTCCCTGGGGCAGCCCCTGTTTCAAAAGCTCCGTATCGCATGTCCCCTGTTGAATTGCAGGAGTTGAAAAGACAGATCCAAGAATTGCTAGATGTAGCAACCTGAATTTTTGAGAAAAATAAAATTTTAAATAATAAATTAAAAACTCAGCTAAAGGGATATTCAATGAAAAGAGCATTAAATAAAACCCATTAAATGGAAAAGAGTAATGGGCTTTGCTTAATGGATCCTCTAGAACTTATTGGGTTAAAATATGAATTTACAAATAGTAAATAAAAGAAAATATCCTAAATTCGGAGTCTTAATATCTCCTAAATAGAAAAGGATTCTTTAAGCATTAAAAGAGGCAATAAGAGTTGGAATTGGATTCCTAAACCTACCCCACATAGTCTAGCACGAATTTAGATCCCATCCTAACCTAAATAGATGTTGGAAAGCAAGAAAGGAAGGTTGGAGTTAGGAAATCTCGTAATTAAGAGGAATTTGAGTAGTAGTAGGAATAGGAACTTGTATTTATATAAATACACCTCTTAAACCCTCATGGCCGGCCCTAGCTCGTGCAAAGGGGTTCTTGGACGTGGAGAAGAGGCCAAGGAAGAGGAGAAATCGAGGAGAGGAAGATCCATCAAGCTTCTTCCTTCGTTCTTGGAGTTCTAAGCCCTAGAAGATAAATCGAGTCAAAGGTAGGCATTCTAACAAGCAAAACCAAATCAAATCAATCTATAGGTAGTTCCAATCACCAGGAACAAAAGTCCTTTTGTTTCATAATTTTCCATCGAGCCAATCGTTTGTTCTTGATTTTAGAAGTTCTGCAAACATGATAACCCCGAGTCATCATGTTTGAATCATATCTCCATGTACACTTGATCTCATACTACGAAATGTTTACTGTAGACACTTCATATTGTTAGGGATCCTTTGCCCATGAAAGCCCTAATTTCTGTTGAGCATGTTGCTCGAATTAAATCAATCTTGCTCTCTGTAGCATGTTCTATGTTACTCATTATTGTTCATTGTCAAACCATGTTCAAACCATGCTCTCTCTCTAATTCCTATTTACTGGAAGTACTCTCGCATGTCTAGTTTCATTTGCCCCTGGTTTCATAATTTTTCATCGTGTATATAATTAGTTATGATTTTCTGAACGACCCTGTATCAAAATCTAATATTTCTGGACCGCAATCCAAGACAGAGCAGAACTCTGTCAGACTCAGTCCACGGACTTGAGAACGCGACGGCCCGACAGGTCGCATTCTCAAGCCCGTCGCGACGCCTCTTCTTGTCGCGTTCTGAACGCGACAGGAGACCCCGTCGCGTTTTGGCCGCCTGAGCAGACAGCCCTGTCGCGACCCATACAGGACGCTGTCGCGTTCCATCAGGACCCTGTCACGACCCTTACTGGCCTACGTCGCGTTCACAGGACTTTGCATGAAAACCCATAAAATTTGTTACTCTCACTTTCTATATATTCTTACGCCTTTTTAACAGTCATATACGCAGTAAAAACACCTGTTTTAAAATGGAGCCATATTGAATGCTTTAAATCACATATTCACGACTTCTTTTCTATCTATGATTTCTCTTACACATGCACACACATGAACCATCCATATATGGCTGAAATCTGACATAAAATATCTCATAATGTATCTGGTAATTTATTGCAATAAAGTATATTAATTGCCCTATTGTAAAGGACTTGTATTCGTTTCTTGAATTGTTTATATACCGATATCGATGCTCCACTATTGTAGAATTTCTCTACAACGTCGAGCACCTGTTTTATATACACTTTACTTGGCTTGTGGTGAACTCTCCGTCGGATATTCCTTTCGCCGGACTAGTGAACCCTTGCACAAGGCCTCCGTAAGTCTCCACTGATCATGGATTCCCACATGGTCGACGAGTCGGTTGTACCCTAACACCATTACATCCTTAGGGATCGATATGATCCAAATGGCTATTAGAAGTTTTCTCTTACCTTGAATCACGTCGGACCTCTGGACTTGTGCATAACATGGCCAGCGGGGAGATCGTGAGTTCCACCTGACTGTCGACACCAAGTGCGCGTGTTGTGCAACTGTTACTATCGCCTGTTTACTCGTCGCATTACGTGCAATGTCCACTAGCTCTCATCTGTACTCTACTCACTCGTCTATTCACGTTCACTCTACTATCTCGTCTATTCATCTAGTGCTCTCATCTACTTCTTGGTACTCTATATTGGCCATTGACTGATTGTCTAAAGATAAACAATATAACTAATGTCTGGCAATATATAAAGGGCCCGATCTGGTCCTGGGATGTGCGCCCGAAAGTGCTAGTGCCCATGGGAGTTAAATGATCAGAGTGTTTGGCATTGCACTCAAGTGCTATCTATCTCGACTATCTATATGACAATCAAAACACAAAACGTGCTATACTCTCTCGATGTCTAGAATGACAAACAAGTTCTATACTCGTCATGCTATTATTATACTTGTGCTAGTTGTGCTATGGCCATCCTGCTATTCGTGCTATACTCGATACTTGTGCTATTTTTGGAAACTATACTCGATCTCGTGCTATTGTGCTATCATGTTACCTATTGTGCTATCTCTTGCTATATTTTGACTCTCTTGTATCTGCTATCTTTAGATACTCTGTCATTAAATGCGTTAATTATTTAAAGCCTGCTTGAGCCTGAGATTTAAGTCCTACTGGGCGTTATCTCTCACCCTTCGTTATTTGATGTTGTGTTCTCAGGTGAGACCGAGGATGACACATACACTCACGAGGAAGGGAATGACCAAGAGTGAAGCCAAGAGTACCCTCGAGTCATTATGTCATCTTAGAGTTGTAGTTAGTTATTTCCTTTTGTTGCAATATAATTGGGCCCTATAGAATGGCTCTGATATTAGTGGTTATAACTAGACATTTGACAAGTTATTAATGAGAAAGATTTGCTTTAGTATTATTCAATGTGCAATGGTTTGATGTCTAGTATTCGCTCTATACATTTTTCTTACAACTGCCTTCGCGCTCCGATATTCCACGTCGGGGCGTGATAGTTTTGTCAGAGCGCGAAGGCAGTTGCAAGAAAAAGGTATAGAGCGAGTACTAGACATCAAACCATTACACAATGAATAACGATAAAGCATATTCATTTCATTAATACTTTTCAATGCCTAGTTACAACCACTAATATCAGAGCCTAGGTTATTCGAGAATGGGGATCCTCTCGCAACGCGGGAGGAGGGAACTCCCACAGTCACCAACCCCACGGTGACGCGTGGCCAGTCCCTCCTACCCACTTCCGTCCCTCCTCCCCACTCCCCACTCACCGGTCACCCTGTTCTCCCCCCCATCCGTCCCTCCTCCCCACACCGGTCACCCGGTTCTCTCCCCCCCACCCCACCGTCTCTCCAGTTACTGTTGCGCATTTGCGCAACAGTAACACACCATTTGTTTTTTTTTTTGCTTAGTTTAAATTTTTATTTTAAAATCCAATTATGAAAGATGTTATTTTTTATTTTATATTTTTTTAAATATAAAAACAAATATCATTAAAAAAACTTAATATTAATGTCTGTCGGATTCGGGACTGTAACACCCTGAAAAATTTTAATAGTTGAAAAATATGAATAATATAGTTATTAGACCTCATTATTATTATGAGATTGAAATAATTATTATCTGAAATTAATTGATACTAATAAACGTTACCTTAGTGCCGTACAGAGAGATGTACGCTCCGACAGGGCGACACCGAAAAACTGTAACGAAAATAAAATCTGAGAACACCATAATTTCTAAAAAATATGGTGGTATCAGAAATGTAAATATCCAGATTTGTTGATGTACGGATTTCAAAATTAAGTCGATGCAACTATTTTTCAGACGATTTTTCATCCAGTGCAAAATAAACTCTAAAAACTAAACTAAAATCACCATAATATATAAAACCATTACATTAGTCTATGGCTGCAATTTTAGCACAAATGTATATCATTTGAATGTGTTTTCAATAGGATCTTTGGGTCAGCTAATTTTTAAGCTATTTACGGTAACTATTTTAATCAATTGTTTATTTCCTTAGTTTTAAATTTTTATTTTAAAATCAGATTGTGAAAGATGTCATTTTTTTATTTTATAGTTTTTTAAATATAAAAAATATCATAAAAAATATAATATTAATGTCTATCTAGTTCGGGACTGTAACGTCCTGAAAAATTTTAATAGTTGAAAATTATGAATAATATGGTTATTAGACCTCATTATAATTATGAGATTGAAATAATTAATATCTGTCACCAACGGGCTGCCGACGCGTGGCTCCCACCCGCGTCCCACTTTTGTCCCTCCTCCTGGGTCCCCATTTGGCCGGTCTTCCGGTTTCTTCACCCCCTCCCTCTCATTCCCGCTGTCCGTTCCTCCTCCAGTTACCGATTTGTTTTTTTTTCTTACCCCAGTTCCCCAGTTACTGTTGCGCATTTGCGCAACAGTAACACACCACTTTGTTTTTTTTTCTTAGTTTAATTTTTTATTTTAAAATTAGATTGTGAAAGATACTATTTTTTTTATTTTATAGTTTTTTTAATATAAAAATAAATATCATTAAAAAATATACATACTACTGTCTGTCAGGTTGGGGACTATACCGCCCTAGAAAATTTTAATAGTTGAAAAATATCAATAATATGGTTATTAGACCTGATTATTATTATGAGATTGAAATAATTAATATCTGGAATTAATTGATATTAATAAACGTTACCCTAGTGCCGTACACAGAGATGTGCGCTCCAACAGGGCGACACCGAAAAACTATAACGAAAATAAAATCTAACACCGTAATTTTCAAAAAAAACTATGACATCAGAAATGTAAATATCCGGATTTGTTGACGTACAGATTTCGAAATTAAGCTGACGCAACTATTTTTCGGGCGATTTTTAACCCAGTACAAAATAAATTTTAAAAATTAAACTAAAATAACCATAATTTATAAAACCATTACATTAGCCCATGGCTAAAATTTTAACACAAATAGATATCATTTGAATATATTTTCAATAGGATCTTTAGGCCAGCTGATTTTTAGCCCATTTACGGTAACCATTTTAACCAATTATTCTTTGCTTTATGTAACCATGGTTACGTAAGGCTTAAACTACTTGGTTTTTTACTGGGTTACTGGAGGAGGAACGGACGGCGGGAATGAGAGGGAGGGGGTGAAGAAACCATGGTTACATAAAGCAAAGAATAATTGGTTAAAATGGTTACCGTAAATGGGCTAAAAATCAGCTGGCCTAAAGATCCTATTGAAAATATATTCAAATGATATCTATTTGTGTTAAAATTTTAGCCATGGGCTAATGTAATGGTTTTATAAATTATGGTTATTTTAGTTTAATTTTTAAAATTTATTTTGTACTGGGTTAAAAATCGCCCGAAAAATAGTTGCGTCAGCTTAATTTCAAAATCTGTACGTCAACAAATCCGGATATTTATATTTCTGATGTCATAGTTTTTTCTGAAAATTACGGTGTTCTTAGATTTTATTTTCGTTATAGTTTTTCGGTGTCGCCCTGTTGGAGCGCGCATCTCTGTGTACGGCACTAGGGTAACGTTTATTAATATCAATTAATTCCAAATATTAATTATTTCAATCTCATAATAATAATCAGGTCTAATAACCATATTATTCATATTTTTCAACTATTAAAATTTTCTAGGGCGGTATAGTTCCCAACCTGACAGACAGTAGTATGTATATTTTTTAATGATATTTATTTTTATATTAAAAAAACTATAAAATAAAAAAAATAGTATCTTTCACAATCTAATTTTAAAATAAAAAATTAAACTAAGAAAAAAAAACAAAGTGGTGTGTTACTGTTGCGCAAATGCGCAACAGTAACTGGGGAACTGGGGTAAGAAAAAAAAAACAAATCGGTAACTGGAGGAGGAACGGACGGTGGGAATGAGAGGGAGGGGGTGAAGAAACCGGAAGACCGGCCAAATGGGGACCCAGGAGGAGGGACGAAAGTGGGACGCGGGTGGGAGCCACGCGTCGGCAGCCCGTTGGTGACAGATATTAATTATTTCAATCTCATAATTATAATGAGGTCTAATAACCATATTATTCATAATTTTAACTATTAAAATTTTTCAGGACGTTACAGTCCCGAACTAGATAGACATTAATATTATATTTTTTATGATATTTTTTATATTTAAAAAACTATAAAATAAAAAAATGACATCTTTCACAATCTGATTTTAAAATAAAAATTTAAAACTAAGGAAATAAACAATTGATTAAAATAGTTACCGTAAATAGCTTAAAAATTAGCTGACCCAAAGATCCTATTGAAAACACATTCAAATGATATACATTTGTGCTAAAATTGCAGCCATAGACTAATGTAATGGTTTTATATATTACGGTGATTTTAGTTTAGTTTTTAGAGTTTATTTTGCACTGGATGAAAAATCGTCTGAAAAATAGTTGCATCGACTTAATTTTGAAATCCGTACGTCAACAAATCTGGATATTTACATTTCTGATACCACCATATTTTTAAAAAATTATGGTGTTCTCAGATTTTATTTTCGTTACAGTTTTTCGGTGTCGCCCTGTCGGAGCGTACATCTCTCTATACGGCACTAAGGTAACGTTTATTAGTATCAATTAATTTCAGATAATAATTATTTCAATCTCATAATAATAATGAGGTCTAATAACTATATTATTCATATTTTTCAACTATTAAAATTTTTCAGGGTGTTACAGTCCCGAATCCGACAGACATTAATATTAAGTTATTTTAATGATATTTGTTTTTATATTTAAAAATATATATAAAATAAAAAATAACATCTTTCATAATTGGATTTTAAAATAAAAATTTAAACTAAGCAAAAAAAAAAACAAACAAACAAATGGTGTGTTACTGTTGCGCAAATGCGCAACAGTAACTGGAGAGACGGTGGGGTGGGGGGGAGAGAACCGGGTGACCGGTGAATGGGGAGTGGGGAGGAGGGACTGGCCACGCGTCACCGTGGGGTTGGTGACTACGGGAGTTCCCTCCTCCCGCGTTGCGAGAGGATCCCCATTCGTTATTCTAAGTATAGGGCGATCTAGGTTGACTAGCCTCCACTAAGAGTCAGTAATCCTACCTATGAGAGATGTGGGTAGAACCATGGGTAATCAGCTAAAATAAACTCACATACACACAAATTAAACTTTTAATCAGCATTATAACTATCAAACTATTTTGTAGGAACTAAACAGTTACAATGACTGCGGAACGTGCCCAGATGAGAGGCATGCAACAATCCCTCCAAGAACTGACTCGTGCCATACTACAAGCCACCCAGCAAGGCGGTGGTAACCGCGGAGGGAACCAACCAGGTGCAGGCGAGCTGCATCGCAATTTCAGGGGTCTGAACCCGCCTAGGTTTAGTGGGTCTACGGATCCAGACGAAGCGGAGCACTGGCTAAAGGAAACGGAAAGGATCTTCCGTGTAATGCAATGTGCGGACGGAGACAAAATCTTATTAGTGACATTCCAACTGGAGAAGGATGCCTACGCATGGTGGGAGTCCGTGGAAGCCACAAAAGCTAACGGCCAATTTACTTGGGCCGAATTTAAGGAAGCTTATAATGATAAGTACTTCTCTGAATGAGTACAGGAAAAGAAAGCTGCTGAATTCGCTACTCTTAAACAGCGAAGCTTGACAGTAGCAGAATACGAAGCCTAGTTTTCTAGACTGGCAAAATATACTGAACATCTGATCAACACAGAGAGAATGAAGGCTAAGCGCTTTCTAAATGGCCTTAAGCCTTAGTACATTACTCAACTGGCGCCACTCGACATACAAACTTATGTCGAGATGGTTAAGAAGGCCCAGCTACTAGAAGACGCTACGGACTTCACTGACCGTATCAAGGGGAAGTTTGTAAAGAAAGAAATGACATCGGGACCGGCATATGCCAAGCCGACCAACGGAAAAAAGCATCCTTTCTACCCAACTGAGGGATCCAGCCAAGATAGGAAACCCAAGGTCTTCATCTCCAACACTCCAGAAAAAGGTAACTGCAAGCACTGTGATAAACCTGGACATACCGCTGATGAATGCTGGAGAAAAGCCGGAGCGTGTCTGAGCTGCGGAAGTCGTGAGCATCGCATACCCGAGTGCTCGATGCTGAAAGAAAATGAGAAGCACACTGCTATGCCTAAGAAACAGGGCAGGCTGCAAGCCCTGCACAATGAAGAAACCATCGAGGAAGGTGGCATGGTAGAAGGTACCCTGCAAGTCTTTTCTTTGCCAGCATTTGTGTTATTTGATACTGGAGCTACTCATTCATTCATATCTCAACACTTTGCTGATACCTTAACTGCAAAACCTACAACCATGGGTTGTGAATTCTCTGTCACAACACCCTTGGGGGAGAAGGAGAAACTAAACCAATACTTTCCATCTACCGATGTAATGATCAGAGACCATAACCTAAAGGCCGACCTGGTATGTATGTCCATGGAAGGGTATGATGTCATATTGGGAGCCGACTGGTTGTCCACATATGGGGCAAGCGTTGATTGTAAGAAAGGAAGGGTGACGTTTAGTGACTTTCCTAAATTAGCATTCACTGGGATTAGACATAAGAGACGGATGTCTCTAGTCTCCACCATAAAAGCCCATAACATGATAAGGAAAGGATGTTTTGCTTTCCTTGCGGCCGTCATAGTCGAAAAGAAGGGTTCAAAAATAGAAGACATCCACGTAGTCCAGGACTACCCAGATGTATTCCCTGAAGACTTACCTGGAGTTCCCCCTGAACGTGACGTCAACTTCGCCATTGAGTTGACTCCTGGAGCTGCCCCGGTATCACGTCAACCGTACCGGATGTCGCCTGCCGAATTGAAAGAACTAAAAGCACAAGTAATGGAGCTGCTAGAGAAGGGGTTCATTATACCAAGTACCTCCCCTTGGGGAGCACCTGTGCTATTCTTCAAGAAGAAGGATGGGTCGATGAGACTATGCATCGACTATCGTCAACTCAACCAATTGACCATCAAGAACAAGTACCCATTGCCTAGGGTCGATGAACTATTCGACTAGATATCTGGAGCCCAATACTTCTCCAAGATCGACCTTCGATCTGGTTATCATCAAATGAGGATCAAGGATGACGATATCTTCAAAACAGCTTTCAGGAGCAGGTATGGACATTATGAATTTATTGTTATGCCTTTTGGTCTAACCAATGCTCTTGCAGCCTTTATGCAACTCATGAACAGCATATATCGGCCATACCTTGACAAATTTGTGGTCGTCTTCATCGACGATATCCTCATATATTCAAAGACCAAGGAAGAACATGAAGAACACCTAAACACAGCACTACAAGTTTTGCGAGACAACCAGCTATACGCAAAGCTTAGCAAGTGTGAATTCTGGCTCGAAGAAGTGTCTTTCTTGGGCCATGTCATATCAAAGGACGGCATCTCTGTTGATCCCTCCAAAGTCAAAGTTGTACTCAACTGGGAGAGACCAACCAACGTCACCGAGATAAGAAGCTTCTTAGGACTGGCTGGCTACTACAGACGGTTCATAAAGGACTTCTCTAAGATCGCCGTACCACTCACATGTCTGACACGAAAGGAGAATCCCTACTCCTGGAGTAAAGAGTGTGAGAAGAGTTTCCAAACTCTCAAAGACTGCCTTACATCAACACTCGTTCTCGCTCTACCAGTAGAGGGAGAAAGTTTCTCTATCTATACTGATGCCTCAGGAATTGGGCTGGGCTGTGTACTAATGCAAAAGGAGAAGGTCATCGCCTATTCCTCAAGGCAATTGAAGACGCATGAAGTCAACTACCCTATGCATGACTTAGAGTTGGCTGCCGTGGTCTTCGCATTAAAAATCTAGAGGCACTATCTCTATGGTGAGCAATTCACCATCTATTCAGATCATAAAAGTCTAAAGTACCTATTCTCCCAGAAAGAACTCAACATGAGGCAGAGAAGATGGTTAGAATATCTAAAGGACTTCAATTTCAACATCCAGTACCATCCAGGTAAGGGAAACGCTGTGGCTGATGCTCTTAGTAGAAGGCCAATGGCATCTATCTCAAATCTAGTCCTTGGAGAGATGCAATTACTTGAACAATTCGTGAGGCTAGACTTAAATATTGAACATAGGGATGATCATGTTTTGATTGCCAATCTCAAGATCCAATCCGATCTGCTGGAGGAAATCAAGATGCAACAGGACAACGATCCATTCTTGGTTCGTGTCAAGGAAACCTTAGCGGACAGACTGGATTTTTCCATGACTGAAGATGGAAGGTTAGTATTCCAAGGGAGAACTTGTGTCCTAGACAACGAAGCCCTAAAAAGGAAACTAATGGATGAAGCTCATCAAACTAAGTACACTATTCATCCAGGAGGTACCAAAATGTATCAAGACATGAAAAGAACATTTTGGTGGCCGAATATGAAGAGGGAAGTAGCCGAGCATGTAGCTCATTGCCTCACATGTCAACAAGTGAAGGCAGAACATATGTGCCCTGCCGGTGTGCTCAGACCACTAGATATCCCAGAATGGAAGTGGGAAAGCATTGGCATGAACTTCATCATGGGTTTACCCAGAACTCGTGGTGGACTTGACGCCATATGGGTCATCGTTGACCGGTTGACCAAATATGCGCACTTCTTACCCATAAAGAGTATGTGGTCTGCGGAGGTGCTAGCTGCATTATATGTCAAGGAGATCGTGTGGTTGCACGGTATTCCGTTATCTATTATCTCAGATCGAGATCCAAGGTTCACCTCTCATTTTTGGAAAGGTCTGCAAACTACCCTTGGTACAAAGCTTAATTTTAGTACTGCCTTTCACCCGCATACTGATGGGCAAACTGAGAGGACAAATCAAATTGTAGAAGACATGTTAAGAGCATGCATTATAGATTTCAATGGTCGTTGGAATGAACACTTACCCTTGATTGAGTTAGCCTATAACAACAGTTACCAGGCGAGTATTAAAATGGCACCATTTGAAGCACTTTATGGCAGGAATTGTAGATCTCTGTATGCTGGAATGAAGTGGGAGAACAACAATGGTTAGGACCTGACATGGTACAAAGTACAACCCGGGATATACAGATTGTACGAGATCGACTCAAGATTTCTCAGTCTAGACAGAAGAGCTACGTTGATAAGAGAAGATGGGATCTGGAATTTCAAATAGGAGATCATGTGATATTGAAGGTATCTCCTACCCGTGGTATTCAAAGATTCGGAGTGAAAGGAAAACTCAGTCCAAGATTCATTGGTCCTATCGAAGTACTTGAAAGGATTGGTGAAGTTGCTTACAGACTGGCCTTGCCGCCAAATTTGGCAAGTGTGCACAATGTCTTCCATGTCTCCATGCTTAGAAAGTATGTGTACGATCCTACACATGTCATTCGCCATGATGATCTGGTGTTAAACAAGGACATGACGTATGAAGAGAAGCCGATCAAGATATTGGACCAGAAGGTGCAACAACTCCGGAACCGTTCTATCCATGTGGTAAAAGTCCTCTGGAATAATCATGGAGTGGAAGAAGCCACGTGGGAACTGAAAGGAACTATCAGACGAAACTACCCTAATCTATTCGGTAAGCCATTCTCTCCTGTAAGGTCATATGAATTTGGGGACCAAATTCTTTTAAGAGGGGGAGGATGTAGCAACCTGAATTTTTGAGAAAAATAAAAATTTAAATAATAAATTAAAAACTCAGCTAAAGGGATATTCAATGAAAAGAGCATTAAATAAAACTCATTAAATGGAAACGAGTAATGGGCTTGTGCTTAATGGATCCTCTGGAACTTATTGGGTTAAAAATATGAATTTACAAATAGTAAATAAAAGAAAATACCCTAAATTCGGAGTCTTAATATCTCCTAAATAGAAAAGGATTCTTTAAGCATTAAAATAGGCAATAAGAGTTGGAATTGGATTCCTAAACCTACCCCATATAGTCTAGCACGAATTTAGATCCCATCCTAACTTAAATAGAGGTTGGAAAGCAAGAAAGGAAGGTTGGAGTTAGGAAATCTCGTAATTAAGAGGAATTTGAGTAGTAGTAGGAATAGGAACTTGTATTTATATAAATACACCTCTTAAACCCTCATGGTCGGCCCTAGCTCGTGCAAAGGGTTCTTGGACGTGGAGAAGAGGCCAAGGAGGAGGAGAAATCGAGGAAAGGAAGATCCATCAAGCTTCTTCCTTCGTTCTTGGAGTTCTAAGCCCTAGAAGATAAATCGAGTCAAAGGTAGGCATTCTCACAAGCAAAACCAAATCAAATCCATCTATAGGTAGTTCCAATCACCAGGAACAAAAGTCCTTTTGTTTCATAATTTTCCATCGAGCCAATCGTTTGTTCTTGATTTTAGAAGTTCTGCAAACATGATAACCCCGAGTCATCATGTTTGAATCATATCTCCATGTACACTTGATCTCATACTACGAAATGTTTACTGTAGACACTTCATGTTGTTAGGGATCTTTTGCCCCTAAAAGCCCTGATTTTTGTTGAGCATGTTGCTCGAATTAAATCAATCTTGCTCTCTGTAGCATGTTCTATGTTACTCGTTATTGTACATGCTCAAACTATGTTCAAACCATGCTCTCTCTCTAATTCCTATTTACTGGAAGTACTTTAACATGTCTAGCTTCATTTGCCCCTGGTTTCATGATTTTCATCGTGTATACAATTAGTTATGATTTTCTGAACGACCCTGTATCAAAATCTAATATTTCTGGACCGCAATCCAAGATAGAGCAGAACTCTGTCAGACTCAGTCCACGGACCTAAGAACGCGACAGCCCGACAGGTCGCGTTTTCAAGCCCGTCGCGACGCCTCTTCTTGTCGCGTTCTGAACTCGACAGGAGACCCCGTCGCGTTCTGGCCGCCTGAGCAGACAGCCCTGTCGCGACCCATATAGGACCCTGTCGCGTTCCATCATGACCCTGTCGCGACCCTTACTGGTCTACGTCGCGTTCACAGGACTTTGCATGAAAACCCATAAAATTTGTTACTCTCACTTTCTAAAATATTCTTACGCCTTTTTAACAGTCACATACGCAGTAAAAACACCTGTTTTAAAATGGAGCCATATTGAATGCTTTAAATCACATATTCACGACTTCTTTTCTATCTATGATTTCTCTTACACATGCACACACATGAACCATCCATATATGGCTGAAATCTGGCATAAAATATCTCATAATGTATCTGGTAATTTATTGCAATAAAGTATATTAATTGCCCTATTGTAAAGGACTTGTATTCGTTTCTTGCATTGTTTATATACCGATATCGACGCTCCACTATTCTAGAATTTCTCTAGAACGTCGAGCACCTGCTTTATATACACTTTACTTGGCTTGTGGTGAACTCTCCGTCGGATATTCCTTTCGCCGGACTAGTGAACCCTTGCACAAGGCCTCCGTAAGTCTCCACTGATCATGGATTCCCACATGGTCGACGAGTCGGTTGTACCCTAACACCATTACATCCTTAGGGATCGATATGATCCAAATGGCTATTAGAAGTTTGCTCTTACCTTGAATCACGTCGGACCTCTGGACTTGTGCATAACATGGCCAGCGGGGAGATCGTGAGTTCCACCTGACTGCCGACACCAAGTGCGCGTGTTGTGCAACTGTTACTATCGCTTGTTTACTCGTCGCATTACGTGCAATGTCCACTAGCTCTCATCTGTACTCTACTCGCTCGTCTATTCACGTTCACTCTACTATCTCGTCTATTCATCTAGTGCTCTCATCTACTTCTTGGTACTCTATATTGGCCATTGACTGATTGTCTAAAGATAAACAATATAACTAATGCCTGGCAATATATAAAGGGCCCGATCTGGTCCTGGGATGTGCGCCCAAAAGTGCTAGTGCCCATGGGAGTTAAATGATCATAGTGTTTGGCATTACACTCAAGTGCTATCTATCTCGACTATCTATATGACAATCAAAACACAAAATGTGCTATACTCTCTCGATGTCTAGAATGACAAACAAGTGCTATACTCGTCGTGCTATTATTATACTTGTGCTAGTTGTGCTATAGCCATCCTACTATTCGTGCTATACTCGATACTTGTGCTATTTTTGGAAACTATACTCGATCTCGTGCTATTGTGCTATCTTGTTACCTGTTGTGCTATCTCTTGCTATATTTTGACTCTCTTGTACCTACTATCTTTAGATACTCTGCCATTAAATGCGTTAATTATTTAAAGCCTGCTTGAGCCTGAGATTTAAGTCCTACTGGGCGTTATCGCTCACCCTTCGTTATTTGATGTTGTGTTCTCAGGTGAGACCGAGGATGACACATACACTCACGAGGAAGGGAATGACCAAGAGTGAAGCCAGGAGTACCCTCGAGTCATTATGTCATCTTAGAGTTGTAGTTAGTTATTTCCTTTTGTTGCAATATAATTGGGCCCTATAGAATGGCTCTGATATTAGTGGTTGTAACTAGACATTTGAAAAGTTATTAATGAGAAAGATTTACTTTAGTATTATTCAATGTGCAATGGTTTGATGTCTAGTATTCGCTCTATACCTTTTTCTTGCAACTGCCTTCGCGCTCTGATATTCCGCGTCGGGGCGTGACACTAGATCAGTGTTTTATCAGGCCTAGCACATCCCCGTGGGGAGCGCCGGTGCTATTTGTCAGAAAGAAGGACGGGACAATGAGGCTATGTATTGATTACCGTCAGTTAAACCAGTTGACAATAAAGAATAAGTATCCACTGCCCCTCATCGATGAGCTGTTTGACCAGATCTCCAGTGCACAATATTTCTCCAAGATAGATCTAAGATCAGGCTACCATCAACTAAGAATAAAGGAGGAGGATATTCACAAGTCTGCATTTCGGAGTAGATATGGTCACTATGAGTTCGTGGTCATGTCGTTTCGTTTAACAAATGCTCCAGTGGCTTTCATACAACTTATGAACAATATTTATAGACCATACTTGGACCAGTTTATAGTGGTGTTCATTGATGACATCCTTATTTACTCCAAATCTAAATAAGAACATGAGGAACACTTGAAGGTTGCTCTGCAAGTGCTCAGAGATAATCAACTCTATGCTAAACTTAGTAAGTGTGAATTCTGGATGGAGGAAGTGTCTTTCCTTGGTCACATCATATCCAAGGAGGGAATCTCTGTGGACCCATCTAAGGTGGAGGCGGTAAAGAACTGGGAAAGGCCGACAACTGTGTCGGAGATTAGAAGCTTTATGGGTTTAGCCGGTTATTATCGTCGCTTCATTAAAGATTTCTCAAAGACAGCGGTACCATTGACCAGGCTTACCAGGAAGGAGAATCCATTTGCATGGACTGATGAATGTGAAGAAAGTTTTAGGGCATTGAAAGAGCACCTTACCTTGGCACCCGTACTGACACTGCCAGTAGCTGGGGGTAGTTTTGAAGTACACACCGATGCATCCGGGATCGGCCTAGGCTGTGTGCTGATGCAAAATGGGAAAGTTATATGCTACGCGTCTAGACAATTGAAGAAGCACGAGGATTATCTTGTACATGATCTGTAGCTAGCTACTGTAGTCTTCGCCTTGAAGATATGGCGTCATTATCTATATGGTGAGAAATTCATTGTGTTTTCTGACCATAAAAGCTTGAAGTATCTATTTTCTCAGCAGGACTTGAATATGAGACAGCGGAGGTGGTTGGAGTATCTCAAAGACTTCGACTTCACGATCCAATATCATCCAGGAAAAGCAAATGATGTGGCAGATGCTCTAAGTAGAAAGCCAATGATCACATTGTCAAGTTTAATGGTGGATGAATGGAAGTTGTTAGAGGACTTCGCCAAATTAAATATTGATGTTGACATCAAAGAGAAGGGATGCCTTGTTGCTAGTGTTAGAGCACAACCTACACTATTGGAGGACATCACAACACTCCAAGATAATGACCCTGTACTTGTGGAGATTAAGTCTAATCTAGACCAGAGGCCGGATTTCTCATTAATTGAAGATGGAAGACTATTGTTCCGGGATCGAGTCTGTGTACCCGACCATGCAGAGACAAAGAAAATGATTGTGGATGAGGCTCACAAGACCAGGTATACCATTCATCCTGGAACTACCAAAATGTATCAAGATTTGAAAAGAAGCTTCTGGTGGCCTAATATGAAGAGAGAGGTGGCGGAATATGTCGCCCGATGCTTAACATGTCAAAGGGTCAAGGCAGAACACTTGCGACCCGCAGGTAAACTCAAACCCCTAGAAATCCCGGCATGGAAGTGGGAAGGCATAGGGATGGACTTTATTTTCGGACTACCCAAATCTAGAGGTGGATTCGATGGTATCTGGGTTATAGTCGACCGCTTAACTAAGTCAGCTCACTTCTTGCCAGTGAAGAATAAGTGGTCAGTAGATATGTTGGATGCATTATATGTGAAGGAAATAGTCAGATTACATGGAGTACCGGTGTCTATCGTGTCTGATAGAGACCCTAGGTTTACATCCCACTCTTGGAAAGGACTGCACTATTCCTTGGGATCTAAACTAAACATTAGCACGGATTTCCATCCACAGACAGATGGTCAGACGGAGAGAACCAACTAGGTGATCGAAGATATGCTTAGAGCATGTGTCCTAGATTTTGGAGGTAGCTGGCACGAACACTTACCTCTTGTAGAGTTCGCCTACAATAATAGCTATCAAGCTAGCATTCAAATGGCACCATTTGAAGCACTCTATGGCAGGACTTGCCGATCTCCAATATGTTGGTATGAAGTTGGCGAAAAACAAATGCTAGGACCAGAGATGATAAGGGAAACCACAGAGAAGGTAAAGCTTATTAAAGAAAGAATGGCAGTGGCACAGCAAAGACAAAAGGCATATGCAGATAATAGAAGAAGAGACCTGGAGTTTTAGGTTGGGGAGCATGTATTCTTAAAAGTGTCTCCAGGCCGTGGGATCAGGCATTTTGGCATTAAAGGCAAGTTGTCACCAAGGTTTGTCGGGCCTTTCGAAATCCTTGAAAGAGTCGGCGAGGTGGCAAAACGTCTCGCTTTACCACCACAAATGGATGGAATATGATAACCACACAATTTTTTGTGTTAAATTTCATACATATAGTAATTTTAGACATCTTTTATCTGTAAATAGTGTGCAGCTTGATTTTAATTTTCATTTCATCCATGAATAAATTTTTGAACATATTAGGTTAGAATACACATGGTTAAACATTTTCACTCAATAAGTCATTTCGTTTCAGATTGACTAATTAGGTTCATTTTGAAAAATAAAAAAATCTTTTGTAAATAAATCCTTGTCGCAATAATATTTTGTAAATACATTTTAATAGTAGATAAGTATAAGTTTGTAAATAAATAAAATTTTCTTTTTTTACCCCACCCAATCTCAATAAATAAATAACAATATTTTAATAAAATAACCCACCTAATCCCATTAAATCAATAAAAGTATTTTTAATATAATACCTCTCATCTCACCCTAACTGGCCACGTATACCATCTTTTCACTGTTTTTTTCTTCCATCAGGTTGCTGGAAGTAGCAGCTTGTGCTGCTGGGTTGTTGCGGAGGCGGCCAGCTGAGATGGGCGATGGCAGCTCCGGGGTGGAGGAGCCCTACTGGGTGTGCGCAGGAGATGGCGGGCTGCTGAAGCTGGGCTGTGCGATTGTCTTGGTGAGCTAGCGCGATGGGGGCTGACCAAGGCTGCTGGCGCGCGGCCTGATCTGGGCAGCCAGCGCCCAGGTGAACCAGCTGGGGCGGTGCAAAGAGATGGCTAGTGCGGGTGTGGGCGCGGCGATGCAGGGAGATGGCACTGGCGCGGTGTGTGTGGCCGGGTCGGATGCAGAAGCGCCCAGAGAGCTGCGCAGGCGTGAGGGTCTGCTGAGGTGGCGATCCAAGCAGCTGCTGATGTGGCGATCCAGGGCGATGCAGAGCTGCAGAGCTCCTGATCCAGGAGGCAGGAAACAGAAGCCTTGATGTCTATAAAAGGACCCCCAAGGTCCTCTTCACAGGGGGGTCGATACGGGAGGATTCTTAGCTTCCCTTTTTCCTATATTTTTCCTTTTGGTAGAGCAGGGGAGGGAATTCTTAGGATTTGATTTCGAGTTTTTAGTTTGTTCTGTATTTTCTTCTTTCAAGCATCTGTGAGAGGTAGATTGGGGGTTGGTGCTGCCATTTTTGCCAGTTCGAAAATTTTAGGATTTTTTTTAGACTATTTTTTTTTCTGGTTTAGCAGAGCTTAGAGGAGGGAGATGAGCTTAGACAGTGAAATTTTTGTTCGGCAATTTCTTGGGCATTTTCTTTGATCTGTACTTCCATCTTTCTGTTCTTCCTTTATTCAGTTCTTCCTGTTCTTCAGAGATCTTGGGGTCGCCAGTAAAGAGTTCTTGTGATTTTTCTGATGTCATTTGTTCTCTGTAAGGGAATCAAAGTTCATCTCTATTTGTTTACAATTTTTAGTCATTCAGAAATGTTTGGGTTATTCTTTTGCTCTTCTGTGAGGATTGAGGAGACAGTTCTTTCAGAAATGGTGATAATTTGATCCAGTGACATGTAGTACATTCAATTCTCATTTCTTCTGGCGTTTATTGCATTTAGTTCTGATTACATTGCTTCTGTGTTATGTGAATGCTTCCGGAGCACTTCTTTTCCTTACCTCTGCTGTGAGGGTTAGTTGTTCAGATCATGACTGGTTCAAATTTTATTTGATGTGTTTCTTGCTGTAAGGAGACGGGTAGGAAATAGCTCAATACTCTATCTGTTCTGGGTTCAGAATTCTGGGAGGAATTTTCTTCTTTTTTTTTTATGGTTCGAATGCAGAGCTGGGAAGGGGATCAGATGGAGAGTTCTTAATTTTTAGGAATTTTAATCTAGCAATTTTAGGTTCCATTTTCTCCTCTTTCTGTTTGAGCAACTGAGAGGAGATCGATCCAGTCCAATTTGCTATTTCATTTCTTTGGTGTTCAGAAATTCGAATGTGTTCTTTTCTTCCAGTCTTCTATCTGGTGTGATTGTTCCGGATGCATTAATTTTGCTTTTCTTCTTTCGATTGTTTAAAATTTTGTCTGGGTTCTTGCTGGTTCTGCTGTTGGAAGGGGAGGCGACAGTGATTTGTTAATTTCTAGTTCTTCCATTTATTCTTTGTTGTTGGTTAAGCATCTGATCTAAGATTTTCGGCTGTTGGGGGATTGCTTCAGATGTTTGGTTTGTTCTGATTCTTCCGGAGATCAAAGCTGTAAGGATTAAGATGGAGAGGTGGATTCAGGGCATAGTTCTTTCTTTTATGTTTTGAGAGAGTTTGAGAGATCGATTTGATACAAGTGATACCAAGTTTATTTTCATTTCAATCTCATTTGTCTCCCAATTAGTTTGATCTATCAAGATTGTGAGGGATTTGATCGGTGTTGTTTACATATTCACTTTTACCGCATTGTCGACAGAGATTTCAAGTTAAAATAGTTTAATTCAACTTCTATTCAGCCTCTCTATGGATATGACCTGTTCTCACCACTATATGAGTTCATCTTTGCAATTTTATATTCGTGAGACAGTTAAGAGAAGGTGAGCATTTTGACCTGTGCAATGAACTTTGAACAACGAGAGGGCACAGTCAACAATGTCGCGCGCTTCATCTTGGCGCCGTTGCCGGGGAGGCATTAGAGTTTGATTTAATTCTGTTTTGATTTGATTTCATTTGCTTTGAGCTTTCTATTGACTTGTTATTGGGCTTTCATTTCAGATTTGCACATAAGGAGGACCATGAAGATTGGGCTTGTCATTTGAAGCCCATTGGAGGAGAGCTTGCTGATTTGTTTTAACAATTGCTTTTAATTCAGAATTTTAGATAGAAGAGTGTGAGAGAAGCTTGTAGTGAGGATTTCATGTACTCTCTGTGCATATACAGAGATTTCCTTCTAGTTGGCATGTAATAATTGGACTTTTGTGGTTTGAGTGGTTTGACATTAGTTTATAATATCATTTTATATTTTCTTAGTTAATTTTCATTTCATTTAGTTCAAAAATCAAATAAAAATTTAAAAATCTAAAATCTAAAAAAATCTTCCAAATCGTTCTTTCATGTTAGCCGTTTGCTTATAAATAAAAATTTCATTTCTCAATATTAGAAACACTTGTTTTAGGACATTCATCATTTTAATAGTCATTTGAATTCCATTTCTTTTTCTTGCATTGAAGAGCGCGGGGGAAAGGTAAGACTTCCATCGCTCGTTTCATGCATTAGACTTAGCATTAGACAACCTCTTGTTTGAAACTTGACCTGTGCACTTCACATTTGAAAATGGGACTGCTTAAGGGCTTCACCCATTAAAAAAAAAGATAAGGTGAGGGATTTCATCACCCTTTCCTTTGCCCAAAAATCATAAAAAATTTTCACATTCTTGCATTTGCCTAAACTTTTAAATAAAAACCAGTAGATGTGGCCCTAGGGTTCATAATTAGATTTATCCTTTCTTGAATTCAAAACTTCTCTTTAAGTCTGGTGTCTAGGATTAGAGGTTAAAAAGCTTACGCTTAAGTGAGTTAGAGGTTATTTAATTGGGTCCTTGCGAAAGCAAGGGGGCTTCCCTCTACTCCACCTCTTACCTGGCCAGTACAAGAAGAGTTAGGATTGGACTTAAGCAAGAGTAAATCTGATTTTGAGAAAAATAACATAGGTCCAAGGAACACTTAGTGTTTAGGTTAAATTGTTTTGAAAGTGTTTGCTTGTTTGTGTTTGTTCATAAAAATTTAAAAATCAATAAAAATTCAAAAATTCAAAAAATCATAAATAGAAGGCTTTTCATCTGTGCATGCTTGGTAGACGCTCCTAAAACTTAGATTTGGCTCAACCTATAGACCAGATTGAAAGATTCTTTTCATAGGATGGCCAACCAAGACCAGAACCAAATTGCTAGGAATATGGAGGAGGTTGCACCCAGATAGATGAAGGAGTACTTTATTCCTTCTAACTATCAACCTGCTACTTGCATCAGACCAGAAATTCCGGCAAATCATTTTGAGATCAAGCTAGGAACCATTCAGATGTTGCCATCTTTTTATGGCAATCCCAATGAAGACCCTTATAGGCATATAGATGAGTTCCTAGAGATTTGTTCCACTGTGAGGATCCAAAACTTCAATGAAAATGCCTTGAGACTGACCCTATTTCCATTCTCTTTGAAGGATAAGGCCAAACATTGGTTAGGAACCATAGGGAGAACTATCACAACATGGCCAGAAATGCAGCAGGAGTTTTTGAAGAAGTTCTACCCCATTGGCCGCACCAATACAATGAGAAGAGCGATTACTAGATTCTCCCAACACCCGGGAGAGTTAATGCATGAATCATGGGAGAGATTAAAGGAGTTGCTTAGAAAATGCCCCCATCATGGTCTGTCGAGGTGGCAAATAGTCTAAGCTTTTTATGAAGGTCTAACTGAATCAAATAGGCAAATGGTTGATGCCTCGTGTGGAGGAGCATTCATGACGAAGAGCGAGGATGAGGCATATAATTTGTTTGAGACATTGAGTGAGAATTCTATTAATCATGCCTCACTCCACTCTTATGAGAGGGCTCTAGGACCTATAAAGAAGGCAGGGTTGTATGAATTAAGGGAGAGAGGAGAATCAGACTCTAGGGTAGAAGACATGTTAGCTAGACTTGACAAAAGATTGGAGCAGAAGTTAGAACAAAAATTCGATCAATTACTGTCTTTGACTGGGCAAGTCACACCTAAATTTTCTCAACCACCTGAAACTTGCGCTATGTGTGCTAGCCCAGCTCATCCCACCAGTGCTTGTCCCACTACTGCCCAATTACCCCCTTTCATTCAGGAACAAGTCCAAGCTGCTCAAGGCTTCTACAAACCCTCCTATGATCCATATTCCAACACATACAACCCTGGTTGGAGAAACCACCCGAACGTTTCTTGGAAAAATCAATCTGAACAAGTTTCTCAACCCTCTTTCAAGCAATCCACGTACGGTCAATCCTATCCCAATCAGAATCTGGGATTTGGCCAATCTTCTTACTCCAAACCTCCACACGTCCAAGGAAATCAAAACGCTAATCAATTTGCTTATGCCAATTTCCAGCAACCTTCA
Organism: Colocasia esculenta; assembly: GCA_014218235.1. Lineage (NCBI taxonomy): Eukaryota > Viridiplantae > Streptophyta > Magnoliopsida > Alismatales > Araceae > Colocasia > Colocasia esculenta. The sequence continues at coordinate 69,513,400 of CM024760.1, read as the reverse complement.
TATCAACCACAACCTCCTCAGCCTATTTGGGAAGATAAAATAAATCAACTGCAAAACATGATGGCGACTCTATGTCAAACTGTGCAAGAACAACAAACTCAATATCAAACTCAAAATCAAAATTTTCAACAAAATTTGGCAAGGATAGAGTCGCAAATTGCTGATGTATGTCAAAGGAGGAAGTCCGGTCAGCTGCCCAGTCAAGCTGTAGCAAACCCAAGGAACAACCCTCCCGGATTCTATCAAAACCAGCAATACCATCAGGCCCAAGGGTACAGACCACCACCTGCTAGACAAAATGCACCTCCACCACAGAACCCACAACAAGCTTTTGTCCAGAACATTCCTGCTCCACAAAATCAAAATCAACCTATACAACAGGATCATCCTCCTGCCCAAGCTAGGGGCCCGCAAGTAGAGAATGCAAAAACTGTGTCTACCTTAAGAAGTGGAAGAATCAGAACAAATCCTCACCCACACATGTCAACATTGAATGAGGATAAAGAAAATGAAATTGAACTTGAAACTGAAGAAGAGGTTGAAAAAAATGTTGAAAAATCCAAGGGAAAAGAGAAAATAACTGAAGAGCCTCTAGACACAGTCAAAATAAATGAAGACCCAAGTCATTGCATTCCAAGAGTACCTTTTCCTGAGGCCTTAAAGCCAAAATCTAAAAACAAGCCAACTGGTAATGATGAACTCTTGGAACTATTTAAGCAAGTTCACATCAATATTCCTCTCCTTGATGCTATCAAGCATGTGCCTGCCTATGCCAAATTCCTAAAAGAAATGTGTACTCCAAAACGTGAAGTGAGGAACAAAACTGAAACATCATTCTTCCAGAAATTGTGAGTACTATTGTCTTAAATCAACTCCCTAAAAAACTCAAAGATCCAGGCACTCCACTAAATCCTTACACCATTGGTGGAGTTACTTTTGAAAGTGGCTTTTTAGATTTGGGAGCCAGTGTCAACCTCCTACCTTCTGCCATTTTTGAGAAATTCAAGCTAGGAGAGTTGAAACCCACTTCTATTGTCCTTCAACTAGCCGATCGTTCTGTCACCACTCCTAAGGGCTTAGTTGAGGACGTGATTGTAAAAATCAATGATTATTACTTTCCTGCCGATTTCATCATTCTGGACATGAACACTCCTCAAGATTTAACTCAGTCCACCATTATCCTTGGTAGACCTTTTTTGGCCACAGCCAGGGATAACATTGATTGTGCTACCGGGATGATGGATATATCATTTGGAGATAGGCGGGTTAGTATCAACATTTTTAGGGCATCTAGGCACCATGACCAAGGAGAAAGTTGTCTAGTGGTAGACACCTGGGAAGAATCTTGCGTGGAAAAAACGGTAGACCAACCCTGTGCTCTAGGGTTTGAGGGAGAGGAAGGACAATTTAATTCCTTATTTCAGGATAGTGATCTAGCAATTCCATCTGAGTGTCCTCCTAAGGTTGAGCTAAAACCACTCCTTGCTAGTTTGAAGTACATCTTGCTTGGAGAGAATGAGACTTGGCCCGTCATAATTGCTAGTGATCTTGAGGAAGGGCAGGAGAAGAAATTGATTGAAGTTTTGAAGAGTCATAAGAAAGCTATAGGTTGGACAATTGATGATTTGAGAGGGATAAGTCCTTCAGTGTGCACACATCGCATATACTTAGAAGAGAATGCCAAAAGCTTAATAGAAATGCAAAGAAGGCTTAATCTCAACATGAAAGAAGTTGTTAAAAAGGAGATTGTCAAATGGTTAGATGATGGATTCATTTATCCCATCTCTGATAGCCAGTGGGTTAGTCCAACTCAAGTTGTGCTAAAAAAGTCAGGACTAACTGTAATTCAAACTGAAAAGGGTGAGCTCATTCCCACTAGGCTGGCTACAGGATGGAGAGTGTGCATTAACTATCGCAAATTATATGCGATGACCAAGAAAGACCATTTCCCCTTGCCTTTCATTGACCAAATCTTAGAGGAACTGGCAGGCCAAAAATTCTTTTGCTTCCTTGATGGATATTCAGGGTATAACCAAGTGGCTATTCACCCTGAGGACCAAGAAAAGACCACCTTCACATGTCCATTAGGAACTTTTGCCTTTAGACGCATGCCGTTCGGGCTGTGCAATGCCCCTGCAACTTTTCAACGTTGCATGCTGTCTATTTTCTCAGACATGGTTGGGGATTACTTAGAGGTCTTTATGGATGATTTTTCTGTATTTGGAAATGACTTTGATTCATGCCTTGACCATTTGACTGAAGTGCTCAAAAGATGTATTAATGCCAATCTTGTCCTAAGTTGGGAAAAGAGCCACTTCATGGTTAAGGAGGGGATTGTCTTAGGACATATTGTCTCAAAGAGAGGGATAGAGGTAGATAAAGCAAAGGTAAATCTCATTTCCGAATTGCCTCCTCCCAACTCTGTCAAACAAATTAGATCCTTCCTTGGTCATGCTGGATTCTGTAGGAGGTTCATCAAGGATTTTTCCAAAATTGCAAGGCCATTGACTTCTTTGTTGAAAGACACTCCTTTCATCTTTGACGAAGCTTGTCATAAAGCATTTGAGGACTTAAAAGACATTTTGACCAGAGCTCCAATTCTACAATCTCCAGACTGGTCATTACCATTTGAGATAATGTGTGATGCTTCAGATTTTGCTATAGGTGCCATTTTGGGACAGAAAACTGATAAAGGATCTGTAGTGATTTATTATGCAAGCAAAACATTGAATGACACTCAGATTCGATACACAACCACTGAGAAAGAGCTCCTAGCTGTTTTCTTTGCCTTAGAGAAGTTCAAATCTTACCTTTTAGGAGCCAAAATCATTGTTTTCACTGACCATGCTGCCTTGAGGCATTTGCTTGCCAAAAAGGATGCCAAGCCTAGGTTGATCAGATGGATCCTTTTATTACAGGAGTTTGATCTGGAAATTCATGATAAGAAAGGGTCCAAGAATGTGGTAGCTGACCATTTGTCCAGAATAATTGCCCCGGACTCCATGCCTATTAGAGATGCTTTCCCAGATGAGCACATTTTAGCTGTCTCCAATATTTCATCTCCATGGTATGTACACATTGTGAATTACAAAGTCATTAGACGAGTACTTGGAGATTGGACCAAAAATGAAAGAGAGAGATTCATTGCTAGGGACAAGTATTATATTTGGGAGGATCCGGAGCTATTTTTTATTGGACCAGACCAAGTGATAAGAAGATGCGTCCCTGAGAGTGAGCATCAAAGTGTCCTCAAGTTTTGCCATTCTCTTGCTTGTGGAGGGCATTTTTCAGGAAAGAAGACCGCTGCTAAGGTCTTAGACTCTGGTTTCTACTGGCCCACATTGTTTAAGGATGCCCACCAATTTTGTAAGGCCTGTCCTAGATGTCAAACAATGGGAAATATTTCTAAGAAGGATATGATGCCTCTTAACCCCATTCTGATTGTAGAAATTTGTGATGTATGGGGGATAGACTTTATGGGACCTTTTCCACTGTCCTTTGGATACACGTACATTCTAGTTACTGTTGATTATGTGTCCAAATGGATAGAGGCCATTGCCACAAAGACCAATGATCATAAGGTGGTTATCAAATTTGTTCAGAAAAATATCTTTTCTAGATTTAGGTGGCCCAAAGCAATCATTAGTGATGGAGGACCTCATTTCATTAACACTTAGTTTAGGACCCTCCTAAGGAAGTATGGGATTACCCATAAGCTGGCAACACCTTACCATCCGCAAACCAGTGGCCAAGTGGAAGTATCAAATAGGGAGATTAAAAACATTCTTCAAAAGTCGGTTAGGCCTGATAGGAAAGACTAGTCAAAAAGATTAGATGATGCATTATGGGCCTACCGAACTGCTTTCAAAACTCCCATTGGAATGTCCCCTTACCGGCTTGTTTTTGGAAAATCTTGTCATTTGCCGGTAGAACTTGAGCATAGAGCCTATTGGGCTATTAAACAGGTAAATCTTGATTTAGCCCAAGCTAGTCAACAAAGGACCCTACATCTGAATGAGCTAGAAGAGCTCAGAAATGAAGCCTATGAAAGTTCCAAGATATATAAAGCCAAGGCCAAAGCATTCCATGATAAACACATTCATAGAAAAACTTTTCAAGTGCATGATAAGGTCTGGTTATTTAATTCAAGGCTTCGTCTGTTTCTGGGAAAATTGAAGTCCCGATGGGATGGTCCTTACACTGTTGTCAAAGCTTACGACAATGGTGTTGTCATTATTCTTGACCCTAAAACTGGGCAATCATTCACTGTTAATGGGCAGAGGTTAAAGCATTTCTTTGAAAGCCCATCTTCCTTGAAAATTGATTCTACCAAGCTAGCTGAGCCAAATGAAGCCTAATGGCATCCGGCTGAAGACGATAAACTTAGCGCTCTTGGGAGGCAACCCAAGTGTACAGATTTCCTTTATCAGGTAATTCTCTGTCTTACTTTTCTTTCCTGTAAATAAATTGGGAAGGGTAGAATAAACATGCATTCATAGGCATCACCCTAACCTTTGCTTCATTTCTTGAGCTTGTACATATGCAAATAAAAATTTCACAATGTTTCATCCTTGAATAAAAATGCGTGGCTTCGCGCATCCCAAGACTAGGTGTATGATCTTTAACCATTAAATTTTTGTAGTTGTCACATTCCCTTGCAAGTATCCATGTTAGGTAGCCTCTAGTAAAGGATTACATGTACTTCTTGTCTACCTTATGTAAGGATTTATGACAAGAAGTTTTCATACACACACTACACAGCCACTTAGACTAGCTGAACCTGAATGAAGCAAATTTGCTAAGGCTAGTAGGAGAGAGGTGATTGGTTTTCTCCCTTCCCCTTAAGTGAATTGTGAAGAAAGTGAAGACATGTGATCAAGGAACCTGACTGTCCATCTTTCCTTTAAGAGGAAAAGAAAAGAAAAGAAAAAGTAAAAGCAAAAGTAAAAGCAAAAGAAAAAATATATCCATGAAAAATGTCCCAGATCTGAGTAAAGTTGGACTCGCTACTCTTGAAAAGTGATGGGTTGTGCAGCATTATGGATGAAAAAGAAAACTCTGAGTGCACAAAGTGCAAATAAAGAGGCAAAGTCCTCAGCTCAGAGAAATAGTCCTTAAGGAAGTTGGACATAATGGAACTGAGAGAAACAACCCGATCTGATTGAGCAAAGATCTTATTCACAACTCTTTTCTTCTCCCTCGAATTAATCTAATCTCAATCACTAGCTAAGGCAGAGGAGTTTCAGAAGGGCTGATGTGAACTCTTAAGTGGGCTATCACTTGTGCACTAATTTCTTGCCATAAAACCTTACAATTAGGATAGACATATCTCTACATTAATCTTTTACATGATGATTGTTTAGCATGAGACATTACATCTTCTAGTCCTACATTTGGAATAATCTTTATTGCTAAGGGACTAGCAATGTTCAAGTAGGGGAGAGTGATAACCACACAATTTTTCGTGTTAAATTTCATACATATAGTAATTTTAGACATCTTTTGTTTGTAAATAGTGTGCAGCTTGATTTTAATTTTCATTTCATCCATGAATAAATTTTTGAACATATTAGGTTAGAATACACATGGTTAAACATTTTCATTCAATAAGTCATTTCGTTTCAGATTGACTAATTAGGTTCATTTTGAAAAATAAAAAAAATCTTTTGTAAATAAATCCTTGTCGCAAATAATATTTTGTAAATACATTTTAATAGTAGATAAGTATAAGTTTGTAAATAAATAAATTTTCTTTTTTTACCCCACCCAATCTCAATAAATAATAACAGTATTTTAATAAAATAACCCACCTAATCCCATTAAATCAATAAAAGTATTTTTAATATAATACCTCTCATCTCACCCTAACTGGCCACGTATACCATCTTTTCACTTTTTTTCTTCTTCCATCAGGTTGCTGGAAGCAGCAGCTTGTGCTGCTGGGTTGTTGCAGAGGCGGCCAGCTGAGATGGGCGATGGCAGCTCTAGCGGTGGAGGAGCCCTGCTGGGTGTGTGCAGGAGATGGAGGGCTGGAGATGGCGGGCTGCTGAAGCTGGGCTGTGCGATTGCCTGGGTGCGCTAGCGCGATGGGGGCTGACCAAGGCTGCTGGCGCACGGCCCGATCTGGTGGCCAGTGCCCAGGTGAACCAGCTGGGGCGGTGCAAAGAGATGGCTGGTGCGGGTGTGGGCGCGGCGATGCAGGGAGATGGCACTGGCGCGGTGTGTGTGGCTGGGTCGGATGCAGAAGTGCCCAGAGAGCTGCACAGGCGTGAGGGTCTGCTGAGGTGACGATCCATGTAGCTGCTGATGTAGCGATCCAGGGCGATGCAGAGCTACAGAGCTCCTGATCCAGGAGGCGGGAAGCAGAAGCCCTGATGTCTATAAAAGGACCCCAAGGTCCTCTTCACAAGGGGTTCGATTCGGGAGGATTCTTAGCTTCCCTTTTTTCCTGTATTTTTCCTTTTAGTAGAGCAGGGGAGGGAATTCTTAGGATTTGATTTCGAGTTTTTAGTTTGTTCTGTATTTTCTTCTTTCAAGCATCTGTGAGAGGCAGATTGGGGGTTGGTGCTGCCGTTCTTGCTAGTTCGAAAATTTTAGGATTTTTTTAGACTGTTTTTTTTCTTTCTATTCTTCCTTTATTCAGCTCTTCCTGTTCTTCAGAGATCTTGGGGTCGCCAGTAAAGAGTTCTTGTGATTTTTCTGATGTCATTTGTTCTCTGTAAGAGAATCGGAGTTCATCTCTATTTGTTTACAATTTTTAGTTGTTCAGAAATGTTTGGGTTATTCTTCTGCTCTTCTGTGAGGATTGAGGAGACACTTCTTTCAGAAATGGTGATAGTTTGATCCAGTGACATGTAGTACATTCAATTCTCATTTCTTTTGGCATTTATTGCATTTAGTTTTGATTGCATTGCTTCTATGTTATGTGAATGCTTCCGGAGCACTTCTTTTCCTTACCTCTGCTGTGAGGGTTAGTTGTTCAGATCATGACTGGTTCAAATTTTATTTGATGTGTTTCTTGTTGTAAGGAGACGGGTAGGAAATAGCTCAATACTCTATCTGTTCTTGGTTCAGAATTCTGGGAGAAATTTTCTTCTTTTTTTTTATGGTTCGAATGCAAGCTGGGAAGGGGATCAGATGGAGAGTTCTTAATTTTTAGGAATTTAATCTAGCAATTTTAGGTTCCATTTTCTCTTTCTTTTGAGCAACTGAGAGAGATCGATCCAGTCCAATTTGCTATTTCATTTCTTTGGTGTTCAGAAATTCGAATGTGTTCTTTTCTTCCAGTCTTCTATCTGGTGTGATTGTTCCGGATGCATTAATTATGCTTTTCTTCTTTGTTTAAAATTTTGTCTGGGTTCTTGCTGGTTCTCTGCTGTTGGAAGGGGAGGCGACAGTGATTTGTTAATTTCTAGTTCTTCCATTTATTCTTTGCTGTTGGTTAAGCATCTGATCTAAGGTTTTCGGTTGTTGGGGGATTGGTTCAGATGTTTGGTTTGTTCTGATTCTTCCGGAGATCAAAGCTATAAGGATTGAGATGGAGAGGTGGATTCAGGGCATAGTTCTTTCTTTTATGTTTTGAGAGAGTTTGAGAGATCGATTTGATACAAGTGATACCAAGTTTATTTTCATTTCAATCTCATTTGTCTCCCAATTAGTTTGATCTATCAAGATTGTGAGGGATTTGATCGGTGTTGTTTACATATTCACTTTTACCGCATTGTCGACAGAGATTTCAAGTTAAAATAGTTTAATTCAACTTCTATTCAGCCTCTCTGTGGATATGACATGTTCTCACCACTATATGAGTTCATCTTTGCAATCTTATATTCGTAAGATAGTTAAGAGAAGGCGAGCATTATGACCTGTGCAATGAACTTTGAACAACGAGAGGGCATAGTCAACAATGCCGCGCACTTCAGAATATACAGTGTGTTCAACATATCCATGTTGAAAAAGTATGTACGAGATCCGTGGCATGTTATAGAATATGAACTCTTGGAATTCAACAAAGACGGAACCTATCAAGAGAAGCCAGTTAAGATCGTGGACCGGGAACTGCACCAACTAAGGAACAAGGTCATCCCACTAGTAAGGGCTAGATGGAATCAACGCATGGATGAAGATGACACGTGGGAAACCGAGGAAGCAATGAGTAAAAGATACCCGGAGCTATTCACAAGTATGTACACCTCACTTGTACAATAACTTTCTATACATGAATTTGGGGACCAAATTCTCTTAAGTGGGGGAGGGTGTAGCACCCCAGAAATTTTAACTATATAAAAATTCAAATAAATAGAAATAAATAATTTCCATAATATCAAAGTATTTAAAACATACGAATCATTATCGTATGTGCTAAAATATATCGGAAAAATTCGTAAAAATTATAAATCAACCCCAAACATTATTACTAAATGTTCCATAAGGAAATTTGTGCCAAGAAAAATCGGATTAGCCAAGTTTAAAGTGTTTTGCGACTTATTATCGTAATTCATAAATAAGTCAAAAAATCATTATCACACGTACTTGGATGAGTCAGAAAATAAATAAAAATCATAAACGGACTTCAAATAATATCTTCTAATGACCCATTAAGAAATTTGGGTCAATAAAAATTATTTGGGATAGGTTTAAGGGTTATTGTGACCGATTATCCAAAATAGGAAACAAGTCGGAAAATCGTTAACACGGAAATACAACGCAATCATAAATTAAATTAAAATGTTGAAAAGACTTCTAACATTATATATTAATGACCCAATATCATAATTGGGCCAATGGACCACATATGGCCCAAAAAAATCAAATGAAGCAAGAAAATGCATAGAAATTCGCAACTTTAATTAAGCTGAAATTAGAAAGAGGTAAATAGAGTTGAATTGGGAAGAGATCTTGCATTCTTGGCAACCCAATTCGTGCTTAACTATGGTGGGAGGTTTCCTAAAGGCTCACACACTCAAATGGAGGAAGAAATCCTCAAAATAGAAAACTAGTATGTCAAAACTGCAACTCTTCTTTCCTAGTTACAATAGGACTCCTAAACACCATAGATGCTTAAATACTCTTCACCAAACCCTTGCGGACAATTTACATCTTGTTGGGGTCGTGTGGAGGCGTTCTTGGCGGCTGGGGAGCAGGAGATCGTCAACACCAAGCCGTTCTTCTTCCCCTCTCGTCTGCTGCAACCTGCACAAACCGTCCACTTGAAGTCAACCAAGGGTGAGTCAAAACATAAACAAATCTTGCAAGGCCTATACCCTAGAAAGAGGGTCGAGTCTATGTTCTAACCCAAGTGGAATGCCCAAAGTCCATGCAGTATACACGGAGTATTAGGCATTTTCCTCCAAGTGGTCTGAAGATAGGTTTTCTGGAAAAATAGGACTTCTTCAACCTAGAAGCTAGGTTTTCTCAGGCCAAACCTTAACATATCCTATACCAATGTGTAGATCATCAAGTTAACTTTCGTTTCCCACTGGTTTCATCGAATTTCAATGAGTAGATTTTGAATTATAAGCATTTTTCCAAAGTCACGCACTGTTAGGGATTTTCCCGCTCTTTATATGTTGTATGTGATTCAAGACCGAATTCGAGCAAACCCACAACATGAAAGTTTTTCTACTAGTTGTCCTAGTCATGTCTTGTGTTTAACGTTTTGTCTAAATGTCCATAGTTAGAGAGTTATAAGCATGGTAAGAGGGTCGCTGCATGATACTACGTTTTCAGGATGCACTTGGTTTTACGTTTGTGTTTGACTTGATTAAAGCCTATCGAAACCATCCTTGTTTTCTAATTTCAATTTACTGGAAGCACCCTTGCATGTCTAGGTTGGTTTAACACTAGTTTTGTGATTTTTCATTCACTGTACAATTTGTTCTTAGTTTTAGAACAACCCTGTGTCAAAACAGGAAAAGTCTGGTCCGCAATCCAAAGCATTGTCGTTTCTCAATCGGATTCAGGCGCAGACCCTGTAAACACGACGGCCCGATAGGCCATGTTCTGAGGTCTTGTTGCAACATAACACCCTTTGCATTCTGAACGCGACGAGCGCCCCGTCGCTATCTCTCTGCCTCTTCTGCCTGCCTTGTCGCGTTCTTCACATCCCTTGTCGCGTTCTGATCTGACCCCGTCGCCACCTTTACAAGTGTCCGTCGCAATCTCAAGATTTTACATGAAACCACTTATTTTCTTGCAAATCTTACCGCTATCCTGAGGTCTATTTAAATGATATTTAGTGTGTAATTCACATGTCTTAGGTCTGATCATTGCATGATGGTTATTTTAATGCTTAAAAGTGGTAAACCCCATTTACAAAGCTTTAATTACACGAATACTATTCTAAACAATACTATTCTAATTGCTTTCGTAATGACGTGATCATTCATGCTACTTATGATTTAATCTTCCTACTGGTCTACCATGTTTAAATGATAATTGTTATCTTAAAATCTTGCAAACCATGATTAGTTAAAGCGCATAGTTTTATTCCACGTCATATTGTTAAGTGTTTTCCGCGAGTTTAAAATCGATAGTTTGTAGATTGAGACACGCGTACATCACTACACACTTACACGTCTAGGCAGCCCTTTCTTGGGAATTTGGAAGCTCTCTACCTGTCGTTCCGAGTCGGTAGACTAGTGACCTGTTCTCCAAGGCCTCCGTAAATCTCCTCTGACCATGGATTCCCACATGGCCGCGAGTTGGCTGTACCATTGAAGTTCCCTAGAGATAGGGTGTACTTCCATTCTCTTCTTGTTCTCGTGAGTGTGATTTACAATCTAGACTAAAGCCATTAATGTAAAGATTGAACTAAATTATAAATCGTACCGTTATGCTGCCGAATTTATCATGAAATCATGTTCAATTAGTTATTACTAGTCTCATCATCATCATGAACATGACATTACACATGCTTACTTATTGAAACTCTCACTGGCCATTATTAATGACTGTGGTATCTACATTTAAAATTTAAGTGAGATGCTGACCAGGCACGGCGAGTGTCCAGGGCTCAATCTAGCCCCAATGACGGAGAGTCATAATATACTGTTAACCATAGATATAATGATTACTAGCATTGCATCTGCGCTGGGAGTCGTGCGTTGCGTGTTGAATGATAGATACAATAACCACATACACGTGTCCTAGGGTACATTCTTGATGGATCTTTTCTTGGTGTACATTAGTGTCTACGTGCGTGATTAGTGTTACATGATCGTGCTCATGCGTGCTTGCTTTCTTGCGTGATATGGCCATCCTGCATTTAATGCAATTAGTGATCTCTTGTGTTCTTGAAAGCTATTGACATCAAAGTGAAATCTTGCGTGCTTGGTCATCGTGCTTACCTAGTTCTAAATTACTAATCACTTATATCATTGCCCGCACATTGAGATATAATCCTACTGGGCTATTTGCTCATCCCCTACTTTTACCCAATCTAGGTGACTATGAATATCAAGAGGAAGAGCAAGTCGAGGATGGGAATGCGTCTGAGTGATGAGCGTCCCAACGACGAGTCTAGTTATAGTAGTTTGCTTTGAGTGATAGATTCATGTAGTAGGAAGTGAGGAATAAATGTACTTTTTTCCTTTTTATTGAGTCTTAGTCCTGTATTAGTTTTTTCTGGAATACAATGAGTTGAGATTTGAATACAAGATTAGTTGAGTTCAATATTTGGGCCTAGATGATGTATGTTGTTGTTTATACATTTAGCGCGTGCTAACTAGAGGCTTATTTGCGACTGTTCACGTCTCGGGATATCGACTCGATTATATTCCGAATAATTTATATCCGCTGCGTAATTCTTGGGACGTGACAACTTACTCTTTTTGTTATATGAATGGAAAGGTAAAATTCTAGCTCATACTTAGATTTTTTGTTATACTCATTGCATGAATGTCACTAAATGCACCAAATCATCTCATCCCAATCAAATGAATTGAATGAAAAAAAAAATATTCTGCAACATATTGTCATGATGTAACAATGTCAAAGTGACAAGAGAGATATGTAGAAGTTAAGATAGGGCAGAGGCAAATGTTGACTTACCTATAAGACATGTTCAACATGAAGAAGATGGAGAGCAACCATCTACAGAATCTCGATTGAGAAGATCTTCTTGGCAACATCAACCTTCTAAAAGATCTCTACATATGAGTATGTGATGCTTACTAATGCAGGTGAACTAGAGTGTTACCAGAATATAGTTGAAAGTGAGTAAGAGAAAGGAGCAATTAGAAGCTATGTAGAAGAGATGGATGCTCTATAGAGAACCACACATATGAATGGTATAACTGCTAAGGGAAGGAAGTCCTTGAAGAACAAGTGGATTTTCAAGTTAAAGACTCAAGAACAGTGTTTTCAAACAAAGTGCAAAACTAGATTGGTTGTGAAAGACTTTGGTCAAAAGAAAGGTATAGATTTTGAAGTGATTTTTTCCTCCTATTATTAAAATGTCTTATATTTGTGTTGTTCCAGGTGTTGCTACTTGCCTAGACTTGTTAGTTGAGACGTTGGATGTAAAGACAACTTTCTCTCATGGTAATTTGGAGGAGGAAATTTACATAGAGCAACTAGAATGAGGAAGAGCTTATATATCGGTCCAAAGTCAAAAGGAACTAAATATTATCTATAGGTTGAGGAAGAGCTTTTAGAGACTGAAGTAACCTCCAATGGTACAAAAAAATTGATTTATTTATGATTGAAAATGGATACAAAAGAATGAGTTCATTGTACGTATATCAAATGGTTTGTTGAGGATTTCGTTCTTCTCCTACTATATGTTGCTGACATAATTATTCTTGGGAAAGATATGTCTACAATTGATAGGTTGAAGAAGGAGCTGAGTGACTTTTTTTGCATGGAAGGCCATGGGGCCACAAAACAAATACTAGGCATGTAGATTTCCTTGATGGAAGAAACAAGAAGATTTGATTGTGACGAGGAAATAAATCGAGAAGGTGTTGGATAGGTTTTGTATGAGCAATGAAAAATTAGTTGGTTCTCCTCTTTCAAGTCACTTCAAATTGTGCTTAGAATAGAGTCTATCAAGTGATGAGGAAAAGGAGAAAATGTAAAAAGTTTATTATGCTTTAATAGTTGAAAATATGATTATGCAGTGGGTGTTGCTAATAGATATCTTGTAAATCCAGACAAATTGTATTGGGCAACAGTGAAGTGGATCATTAGATATTTCAGAGAAAGCTCCAAAATCTATTTAAGTTTTGGGGGTGGGCCACCTATACTCATAGTGTACACAGATTTAGATACGGTAAGAGATATTGATATGTGGAAGTTTGCGTCAAGTTTTATACTCACTTTTGCAAGGAGAGTTGTGTCATGGCAATCCAGAATGCAGAGGTGTTGCTTCCTATACCACAAAGGCATAATATATTGCTTTTACATGGATTTGCAAAGACATTGTGGATGGAAGAATTCTTATGAGAATTAGGGGTGAAACAAGAAGATTATGTGGTATATTGTTACACATAGAGTGTCATCTACTTATGCAAGAACCCAACTTTTCATTCTAAATCATAACATATAGATGTTAGACATCGCTGGATCCAAATTGTTAGTATACAACATATTTTATCCCATCATCCCCTTACCCAGCCGCATCGGGCACCACTCCCTCTAAACATGAGAACCTACTACATTGCCTCCCCCTTGTGTTGAGCATGCCCACTATAGCCACTCGAGTAGAAGCCCAACACAATGCCCCGTATGCAACACCAGAAACTTGAGCTGATCAAACCCACGAGTTACTATGTTAACATGAAAGCTCTAGTCGACTGCATTGATGCTAGATGCCCCATCCTTGGTAATCTGTCAACTAGCCATGTCTCTTGTGGTCGTTCCATTGTACTTCCCACCTCTCTCTCTCTCTCTACTCTCCTCTCTCTCTCTCTCTCTCTCTCTCTCTCTCTCTCTCTCTCTCTCTCTCTCTCTCTCTCTCTCTCTCATGAGACATGATCGCTAGATATAGTCTTCTCCCACGCAGCCGCATGATGGTACATTCCCTCTCTCTTACTCATGATTTCCTTCTTTAATATAGACTTCAATTTACCGCTAACAAAGAGATTAGCTCGTAAACTGAAATTACTGCCATGATGTGAGAGCAAAACCCTATCCCAACCACTCTATTATAGCTCTGTTTGGTATTGGGATAAAAGCAATGGGGATCAGGATATGCCATCCCTTGTACCATAATCTACCCTCATGTAGTTTGGTATGACCAAAGATTAAAAACAAAAACGGATATTCATAAACTGCGTTTGGTACAAAAGAGGATAGGAGTGGGAATAAGCTATTAGAAATTTCTAAATATTATTATACTTTTTTATGTGCAATCTAATCTTTATGTAGTCTTTATTATATTCAACGATAATTCTTTTATTAGATTTAAAAAGTAAAGTATATATACTTTTTAAGCTAAAATCTTAATTTTATATTTGTAGTCGACTAGTGACGACATAGAATCGATCATCATCGTCAGAAGAAGAAAGTTTCCACAAAAATATTTCATGTTGTCCTAAACATTGAGCAGTGACACTAACATTAAACTGTAGGAAACGAGAAAGAACTTATGTTCCAATGGATGACTTTTACATGGAACATCAAAATAAAACAATAAGACCCTTTTTTTTTTTCTTATAAACACCATTTACCATGCAGCAGTAAGTGTACTATCGAATTCAACCCGAGCAAAAGAGACGTCGGTGTCGCAGCCTTCTCATCAACTTGCAATTTGGCAATCTCATATTTGCTGGTTCCCCCTGCAGTTACAAGAGCAGATCGGCTATTGCGAAGGATGATCATACTTTCTTCATCTCTTTGACAGATCTATCAATCATGTCAATTTCATCAGTAAGCTTCTACCCTTCATTTCGTTGCTTAAATCAGCTCTTGCAAAGTAGATTTCTTGGCCTGAAACAAGATTTCATTAGTGCACCTGAAGCTTCTGAAGACGATCCCGAATACACCGAACCTCAAACCAATGGTCCTCTAAATGGCTAAGCATAGATGTTCTCAGGATCATTAACTATCTGTAATTTGGTTATGTTGGTCACCAATTTATCGAAGGTCACCATTAGACCTATTGCCATTCCATGATCCAAACTTTGTTAACCCCTTGCAAGCCACACCCACTCATTCAAATACCCAGCAAACTGGACACCAGACAGGAGCTGGAATCCAGCGAAAACGGCATCCCAATGCATGAATACCTAAAGAAAGGCTGCACACATCGCAGGAACCCCCTGAATGCAGAATTCGAGGAATGCCCAGAGCCCAAAAACAAAAGAAACGGGAAAAAAAAATAGCAAAGCAGCACCTGCAACCTCTGCGCGCCTCACCAGGAGAGTAGCATGCCACCCCAAGAACCTCGAACAGAAACCCTACCACACAACCAACTCGTCCCAGCACAAGCAGACACAGGGAGGTGGCAGCGGCGGAATCCGGGCTCCACAACATGTGCTCGTTAATCCATCGGATTAGAAGTGAGGAAGGTGGGAGCAGAAGACGTACACATCTGGACGAAGAGAACACCGGACGAAATGGGCTGCCAGCGTCGACGGTGGCGCAGGGGTGGCCCGATCTGGCGGAGGACAGTGCGCTCTGCAGCAGCCGCTTCCAGGACCTCAAAGAGGAGGGAAGGGGATCTGGCGAGGGCTTGGAGCACCGGCGAAGGGGGATCAAAGTAACGACCACGACACCGATAGCAACGATGCGAGGACGCGCAGTGATGAGCTGCCGGAGGGGAAGACGACTGTGTCGTGGGACGAAGGGGCGAATGGGGGAGAAGGGCAAGAAAAATGGGATACGAGGAGGGGATAGATCGTTCCTACAAAAAAAAAATGGGAATGATCTATCCCCGATGAGGGATATCTCATGTCAACTTACAATTGAAATATGATCATTAATTTGGTGATAGCAAACGTCGGTTTTGGGATAACATTGGGGATATCCCTTCTTATCCCGATAGCAAACAGGGATTTAGAGTAAGCTGGAAGACTTGACCTCCTCTAGTTTGTGGTAGACTCCCATCTACCAACGGTCCCTCGTTTATCGCTACGAGGAGACATAATTCTCGGTGTAGCATTTGTTAGTTAGGCGTACACCGTACTTTTCTTCCATACTCATGTTTGTGCTGTGCATTACCATAAATAAAATATTCAACTCGTTGCCATGTTAAGCACACCCGCTAAGGCCATCCTGCATCAATGACATTACTAGGTTAGGATCCAGAAAGTTACGACTTCTATATTTATTACGTTTTCTGTACTGAAATTTAAATAGGGAGAATTAATTTTTATTATTTTTTTGTAACGATGAAACCCCCCCCATGTGGTTTTGTGAGTTCAAGATTAGTGTTCGTGAACTACAAGATCAGGACTGGCAGCTCCTACTTTTCGTGTATCCGTATCGCCCTTATCCCACTTGATCGGAAAATCCCGAATCTACACACCTCGAGGATTGCATGTAGATCAGGTAAGTCCCCCCCCCCCATAGGAATCGAACTCGGGACCTCTTACTTTAAGCAAGAGTTCTAACCGATCGACCCAACCGGAGTCCTCCTGAATTAATTATTAGTTCCTGGAAGGGATCTGACATTATTTTCAGGTCCCTGTCAGGTTTTCAATAGTCTTCTGATCCCTACTTTATGCAGGACTTATTTTTAAGTCTCTGCTTTTAACCCCCGTTATCCTCCCCCGTTATCTCAAAAGTGTGTAACCATTATCCTAAAAGTGTGTAACTGTGTAAGTACGTACTTACACAGTTACATGTGTAACTGCATAAGTATGTAAATCATGTAACTGTGTAAGTATGTAATTAGATACTTACGCAGTTACACGTGTAACTATGTAACTACATAGAAATTTTATAAGTTTGTAACTATGTAATTAGGGCTTACCTAGTTACATACTTACATAATTTTCGAAGGATTTACCTAGTTATTTTAATTCGTAATATACTAAAAGTATGCAACTGCGTAAGTACGTACTTACACAGTTACATGTGTAACTGCGTAAGTATGTAAATCCTGTAACTGTGTAAGTATGTAATTACGCAGTTACACATGTAATTATGTAACGACATAGAAATTTTATAAGTTTGTAACTCTGTAATTAGGGCTTAACTAGTTACATACTTACATAATTTTAGAAGGATTTACCTAGTTATTTTAATTCATAATATACCAAAAGTGTGTAACTGCGTAGTACGTACTTACACATTACATGTGTAACTGCATAAATATACAAATTTTGTAACTTATACTTACACAGTTACCCTAATTACAGAGTTACAAACTTATAAAATTTCTATGTAGTTACATAGTTACATGTGTAACTGTGTAAGTATGTAATTACATACTTACACAGTTACATGATTTATATACTTACGCAGTTACACATGTAACTGTGTAAGTACGTACTTACGCAGTTACACACTTTTGGTATATTACGAATTAAAATAACTAGGTAAATCCTTCTAAAACTATATAAGTATGTAACTAGGTAAGCCCTAATTATAGAGTTACAAACTTATAAAATTTCTATGTAATTACATAGTTATATGTATAACTGCGTATACATACTTACACAGTTACATGATTTACATACTTACGCATTTACACATGTAACTGTGTAAGTACGTACTTATGCAGTTACACACTTTTGGTATATTACGAATTAAAATAACTAGGTAAATCCTTCTAAAACTATGTAAGTATGTAACTAGGTAAGCCCTAATGACAGAGTTACAAACTTATAAAATTTCTATGTAGTTACATAGTTACACGTATAACTGCGTAAGTATCTAATTACATACTTACACAGTTACAGAATTTACATACTTACGCAGTTACATATGTAACTGTGTAAGTACGTACTTACGTAGTTACACACTTTTGGGATAATAGTTATTTGAGATAACGGGGGTTAAAAGCAGGGACTTAAAAATAAGTTCTGCATAAAACAGGGACCCGAAGGCTATTGAAAACTTGACAAGGACTTGAAAATAATGTCAGATCCTTGTCATAGACTAATAATTAATTCTCCTATTTAAATACTATAAAAGTCAGAGAATATAATAATCAAAAGTTATTTTACGTTCGAGTGCAAAAGTGGATATTCAGGTTATTCAATCCTATGCTTATTTCTCTAGAAGATTTTTTTTTTCTTTTTTTCCAAATAGTGTTCTCAATTGCGATAATCCGATCAAGAGATAGTTCAGAAGTTTTTGACAGAACCTCTAAGGAACCTCCTGAAAGGTTCCTAATAGCTCACTACAGATCAAAGAAAATGCTACTATGTCAAAATATGGTTTGATAGGATTGCCCTCGAAGTCCCTACTTTTACTAATTTTTATAGTTTCAAGTTATTTTAAGATTTTAATTTTAAGTGGATTTACTGTAGCCGAACAAGAGAAATTTCATGCCATATAATTTAATTTACAAAAAAAAAACCAAGAGAAACATGCTGTAAAATAAGACAATCACAGGGTTTTCTAGTGTTTTTACTATCAAATAAACGAAAAGGTCAGTTGCAGCAAAACGGTGCAAGAAGGTACTTCATAGAGAGATGCCTGAATGGAAAAAAAAATTCCTTGCAAGGAAAAATGGTAGGGATTGAAGACATTGATAGGTTGATGCATCAATTTTTTACCCATGAAACAGATGAAGGGGCTGCTTAGTCATGGCGCCAATTGGTCTAGAGCCCGAGTCCCACATGCCCACAAGACGCAGGGCCCAGCACTCTTAACAATCAAATGTCGTGGCGAACAACTTTTTACCCGTGAAAAGTTTGCTCATGAACTAGAGCGATGTGCTTTAAAGGAAACATTCCCTTCATAAAAAAATAGGGACTGGAGACATCCATTGTTTGAAGGGTCAACTAGAGATACGTGCTGCGCTTCAACATCTTAAAGCCATTGAATAAATAAATCAACCCGACAGATGCAGATTGACAAGTCATCATAAGATGCTTAAAGGTCTGCTGAATTCATGGGATGATGCAGTTCCATTTGTGGAGCAACAGATCATTCGGAGGACCGGAAGACATGGCATCTGAAATAAACAGAAGCCAGATAGACAATCCTGTACTGTTCTCACAAAACTATTGCTCAAATCAATTTTACATGCCAACATTTTTTTTAATAAAAAGGCCATCAGATAAGAAAGAGGAAACCATAACCATCAGCTTGCATGTTTGCAGCATCCATTATCTTCTCTACAACTATGTTCAGAGTCTTATTCAGCTTCTGAAATGTCCCTTATAAACGTTCCATGCTAGAGACTCAGCTAAGAGGGCCCAAAGAGTGTTGTGCGAGCCTGATAGACTCTCTGCTGTTCTGCTGATGGAAATTGTGCAGTCTGCTTCCTATGGATGGTATCTATACAGAGTGCTGTGGATCTGGATTTTCATATGCATATACTGTAATTTCTTCTAGCTCAGCAGTATGTTGAGAAGTTTGAGCTGCTTCAGAAGCCATCATTTTCAGCTGAGCTGTGCCATCAGCCACAACATCTCCCACGCTCGCTGGCCAGGGCTCTTGAAGAATGAAGATATTCCTGTGTCCGAACTCCTTTTACCCTTTACACCCGCAGCCCAGCCATGAAGTAACTCTTGCATTTGATCAGCAAATATTTGTTTTTTAAACATTTCACCCATCTTTATTAACAGAAAACAATGTCAATCAGCCAAAACACCACACATGCGGTGAATCACAAAAGAAAACTAAGACTGTACAGTTACCTGACTGACAATAGCATACAGAGGTAGTGTGCTATAGCTGCTGAGAATTTGAATGAGCACCCTGTGGTTATAATAAACTTGTTGTCAGTTATAGCAAAAGCAAATCTTTCGAGTCTCTATTTTTTGATAAGTGTGTTTCTCCTGATCTCACAAAGTCGTCAAGGCGGACCAAGGTGCCATCCAGCAACTCAGGGTCCATCAGCATCTAGGCGGCAGATTCACGAGAGATTGAAGTAGACAGCGAGGGAGTGACATTGTATGTGTCGCTATATGCCCCTTTGATCAAGAAAGGGGGAAGACTAGAAGTGTGGCAAGTGGAAGCAGTGTCTTGGAGTCAATGGAGCCCGATCTACTTTGACCTCGCCTTGCTGTGTGGTTAGGTTTGGTGGGGGGAGGGGGGTGTAGTTGGTGCAGCTGCCCCCTTGTTGGGGAGTGGAGGGGGGGAGGGGGATGCCCCTTGCTGAAAATTATTCAGGATTTGCTAAAATGGATCTTGTATGTCGGGGCCCAGGCTGACCAAGGTGCACAGGAGGGCACCTTTGGCCACCTAGCCGCCTCTTTTGGGTTCAAACAACTAAACAAGGCAGGCTAGTACCTTGGGTTTCCTGGTCACCTATGCACCCACATTAACAATTATGTAACCTCACCAAAAAGTAGCAATATTTGTCATTATTTACAGAGGTTGATAAAAATAGCAGTAAGATGCAACTTTCATAGTATAGATAACCACCATGATAAATGGATGTCAACTAAGCATTACCCTATAGCAAGCCTGGGAACGATGTAGCCCACTTTTTCCATGATACAAGAATCAAAACCATATGTCGACTGAGGAACATCAAGCAACAATCAGTACCCCGATCAGTGTTCCTTCTTGAAATGAAAGCTTTGACTTTACTTACAAATATCCAGAAGAAAAATGCTATCTCAAATGAATTCTGAAATAAGATAAAGTGAATCAAATAAAGGACAATGCTGGGCCGGTGAAACAAAATGTTCATCAGATGGCTTCACCCCCACTAATCCAGCATCATCCTTAATTTGTGTTGCAGCATCTTGAGCCAGACGAGTTATGATGTTCTCTAGCTTTGCTCCCACAGCAAGAAGAAGCTATAATCCAAGAAGATAGTTATGATCATTTTTTTAAAAAGAACATGGAGACAAACTCATCGAAATTACACAATTAGGCCTGGCAGTAGCTGAGTTTGCAGAGTTACAATGGTTAAAGTTCAAAGTTCATTCAGAAATTACTTGAGCACGAAGGATAACTTATACTTACAACCAGAGGAAGGAAAGATAACCAGAAATATGTGTGCCATCCTGCATCATGAATGTGTAATAAAATATTAAAAAGTATGCAACAATTCTAGTGAGGACAAAGGAATAAAATAGGGAGTATCCTTCCCCTCAGACACTCTTGACATTCTGAATAAATTCACAAAAACTAGAAAAAAAAAGAAAGTGAAGCCAATATTTGCATTCATGGCTCATGCACAATAAATACAACGCGAGAAGCAAATTATGGCAATGCAGAAGCAACAAAATTAACAGAACCATGTGCGAAGACAAGCATACCATCCACATTCAGCAATAGAAAGATCACAACAAAAAGCCATAGGTACCAGCTGCAAAATGTCTGCAGTTATAAGATATGTTGGGAACAAAAAGAAAAAGGAACAACGAAATTACAGAGAGTTAAAGGTCACCTAATTCCCACAACTTTCTTAAAATCAGCTTCAAGTGTGCGCATCATATACTTGTGGAAATCAAAGTCTGGATTTGATTGACAATGTTTCTATAAAATAATAAACATTAAGCATATGAATCATTTCCCCAAAAGGACAAAGAAAAAAATTCCTTGTATCTACATGATCAATCTCACCATGATAATCCTGAGCGCAGAGCTAAGTAATCTGACTTAGTCACAGAGGCATGAAACTGCTTGAAAAATGACATCTACGGAAACATCCCATAAAAATTAGCATTAGTCAAGAAAGTATTCCAGCTTCAACAGTGGTGTAATATTCTAGAACATTAGCCTTTGTATGAATGGCTTCCATTCTCCCCAGATGTGGTAATAAAAATTACTTTACATCATGCTGAAGGTGAAAAGGAATATTGCCCCATTCAAAGGGAAGAAATTAAAGAAGATGTCTTACCAGCCATCCTACAACAGCAGTCCTCCTCCAATATCCCCTTGCTCGTTCGCTGAGAAACACATGGTGCTGATGCTTGTGGATTTTGCCTGCAAAAGTAAATGTCCTCAACCAAAGGTATAGAAAAGAGAATTGACTGTCAATTTCAAATCCAAATATCACTAGATAAATAAGTGAAAATTCGTAAATTACCCTTCCCTTGCTTTATATTATCATTCCTAACAGAATCCTCCCAGTGTTTCCATCTTTGTATCTACATGCATTGAAAAATCTAGTCACCTTCACATTTATGAAAGAAAAGAAAAGGACAGGGCAAGGAATGCAATACAAGTTACCTTTGCCCCACCTAGAACCATGGTTGTGGCACAAAACACAACGTGAACAACTGCCAGTACAAATATAAAGATGTGAAGGTGATGCAATGCTTCAAGAGATAATAATGGAACTTTTCCCTGAAACAGAGAGGAAAATTTGAAGTCAATATTAATGGATTCAATATACACAGAACGTTTCTAATGCACTTGACCAGTAAAAACCAGGCTACAGAATTTTGCCCCTAAACATGGATATCTTCAAATGAATCAATAGGGATATGTAGAACAGTCTCCACTCTAGAAAGTCAGCATTGCTATATTTGCTCCGAGGCAGAGCAGCACTGGCTAGAAGCCCATGCATAAAATGATCCTCACTGCAACATGCTTTTGATATATCCAGTTTCCTCATACTAATTTCGTTAACTGAAAAACCAATCATTTTAACTGGATTACTGTTCATGTCCATATGGATAAGCACTTCAACCTAGAAAACGAAAACAAACACACATCATCCCATCTCCACACTGGTCTCTTTGTTGCTTGCCTGCATGTAACTATTGTATATGAAGCTCTACTAAATTGCTAGATGATTTGACTTTCTATCTATATTATTCTGAATTCTAATCTGAGCATCACCATCACATCTCTTTTCCTTCCCGTACCCTTCCCGTTCATTTCCATAATCAAGAACAAGGCTGTACCTGTCTTATGCAATGTCCAGAACCAGACCCCTCGGACAAAAGCCGCTCTTTGTACTCAGCCAATCCTCTAGAGAAATGCTTGCGATAATGCTTTTCATTGGTAGCAGAAGCTTTCTCCCTTCTACATGGAAGCATGTGAGTCGAAACACTAGCAGGGACACATATATTGCTGATTAGACCTTGAAAGACAGTTAGCAGAAGGGATATAAAACCCAGCAGCATCAACTCTGCAAACAGATATAGCTCGAAGTTCAACCACTTGGTGGAGACACAAGGAGAGAAAATGAAATCAAGCTTTTACAATATGTTGTAGAATAACATGCTGAAGCAACTTGACAACCAAAAGAAATGTTGAAAATAAACATAATTAAAGAGAAGCACAATGTCACAACATTTGAATCACTTTCTTTTTTTGAATGAGACATCACAAGATTTGAATCAGTTTCTTTTTTTTGAAGGAGACATGCATAGCATAATTTAAACGATCATTTGATAATAAAATTCATTCTTCAGTTTACACTCTACATATTAAAAAAGCAAAAAATAAAACAATCTGAAGCTTTCATTTGTCTTCTGAATGATATTTTTTGATGCTTCCCTGCAACTTTAGTTTTTCTTCCCCAATCTAAGGAATATATTTTTGGTGGTTCTCAAGAGGGCCTTACTTCTGCAATCAAACCTTTGGATTATACCCAGCTTTTTCTTTAATTTCCTTGTTTGGAATTTCAGAACCATCCAATAGAAATTAGTTGCCAGGTTTACAGCAGGTTGCAGAATTGCTTTTGATCACTAATGGATCACAATTGCAGAGAAAATTTCATAGTACAAAGGAACAGGATGCAACATGAACAGCATGAACTGTGCTCAGATTTCTCCTAAACAAAAGAAGAAAAGACACACAGTTAGAGAAGACCTGGAGCTTGGTAACATAAGGCGTCCATTGGATGGATGAAATGTAGATCATAGGACAGAATTTAGGAAGAGCAAACAAGTTGGCCGATCATGCTGCTTCCGGAAGATAGACTTGATTGACAATGTCATTGAAATATCTTGGGAAAAAAATGTTCAATTATTGCCTTTATGCAATTTGACTAAGAGCCACTTGACGTACATGCTCCACACTAAAACAAACAGGAAAAAGGAGAAATCTCAGGCAAGCACATCTAACCTTCTTTTAGCTTCTGTAAGGCCTCAAAAAGTGCAGGCTGCTTATTACGCTTCAAAAACTGAAAGAAATTTCCAAACATGAAAGGTCAGTATGAAATCTTCTGGTGCTCACTGCTTAGGAAATACAGGAGATAATGTCACATACATCAGCAAACATATTAGTCCACCAAATATGCACAGGCAATAAAAGTTTTAACTATTATTACCCACTTAAGATTTAACCCAGGCATGTGGATAGACTCATGGCAAGAATGCAGGTGTCATGCCTATTTCATTAAATGAAACACCACAAAGAATGGAGTGTTGGAACCCACATTTCAGATTTTTGACAAGAATATTAAAGAAGCTGACTATTAGAATATGGAGATGCATTCTTGTTCCTCTCCCCCCCCCCTTCCCGCAGAACAAGCAAGTAGCAACTGCGAGAAATAACCCACTCAACTCCGGATCTCAGGGCAGATTGCGGAAACTACGATCAAGCGGAATTTCTTATGGACACTAGAAGCGTCCCACACGAAAACAAGCAAACTAGAGACAAGGGATCATGCCATGCCTTCCCGAGATGGTGGAGTAACCGCTCTGCGCACAGAGAGATAACGACGATGAAGGAGCACACGAGCGCCACCACCCACGTCGGGGTGTACTCCAGCGTCTCCGCCACCTCCGGCGTAGAGGAAGCCATCACCCGTCCCGGTCAAACCCAAGAGCAGCAACAAATAGCACACTACCACCTCGGCCTACCCCCCCCCCCGCCCCTTTTGAAATCCATGAATAAGAACACCCCGAAAAGGCAAAGCATCGCCCTTCTCCCGTCCGTGTCACAAAGGAGAGCATAAGATGCCAAGGAGCAGGCAAGAAGGAATCGACGGCAGGCTTGGTCGCGCCTGCCGACCGGCTGTGGGAGAAGGAGAAGGAAGCCATGGAGGGGAAGCAACGAACAACTATCAGTACTGAGAGGCGAAGCAGGGGTCTCCACTGCGGCCGTGGTTTCCTCCCCCTCCGGATCATTTCGTCTTCCCCCGGCGGCCTTTTCAAGTCGACTGCGTTCCCGCACTGGAGGCGGGATGGTCCAGGGGCTTGGCAAGCTGCCAAAGCAGGGCATCTCCCGGGTAGAACGCTCTCGATGGTGATGGTGATGGTGGAGGTGGCGGTGGCGGCGCCTGTAATGGAGGTGGAGGGATCAGAACACTCACACGAGTGCCCGTTTCTACGTGCAAACGATGCCTTTGTTTGGAGGGAGACGCGCAGGAAAGTTTCTTTTTTAACGGTTATATATATATATATATATATATATATATATATATATATATATATATATATATAAATATAATATAAATAGAGAAATCCGGGTAAACAAATCCTAACATATAGCAGCTAAAAATCTAAACAAGGTAAGATACTCACCATCTAAAAAATCTTGCTAAACCGAACTACCATAGCTTTTTAGAAAAAAATTCAATTTTAAGCCTACCTTCGTGCAGTCCACCTTCCTTTATTTTAAGAACAAATTTTTCCTGTTTAGTTTAACAAAATTTTGTAATAAAAATTATATACTTTTATAAATAATATTTTTTATTTATCTTAATATTTTATAAACAACTACCGTGCATGGCACGGGTTTTCAACTAGTATATATTATATATACTTTATATATATAATATAAAGAGAGATACCGAATACCCAGCATCTAACGGCAGTTAAAAAATAAATGCTGCCGTTGGATCTCATCCAACAGCAGCTGGGGTTGCGGGCTACATCGTCGCACCCCAGTCTCCTCCACAATTTAAAAAAAAATCTTTTAAGCGGTTCTCATGAAAACCGCTCACATCCGTTTAAAAAAAAAAAACTCCTCAAGCGGTTATCAAGATGGAGATTCTTCTCGCTAACCCTTCTCTCATTGGCCTCCAGAATTTTACGTTGGCATGCTAACCGAGGGTACTCGGTGGCGATACTTCCCCCAGCGGCACTGTGGTGGGCTTCTCACTGGGTTCGACCATCTTCATGTACGCTACATTCCCTGCCTCCGCCTCTTTTGCGAGATACTCTCAACCTCCGTGCCATCTTCGTCTTCACTTGCTTGCGCTCCGCCTCGGTGTTCACTCACTTGCGCTCGGCCTCGATGTACCTCTCCATTTATGCTTTCTTCTGTCATACTTCCCTCCATTTCCGTTTTGTGCTACAGGTAAGTTGTCAAATTTTGTTGGTGGATAGAGTGAACACCATCATTTTTCTTCATTTCCAAAATCCATATTCCCATTGCACCATCCTTCAATTTAAACATCTTAGATAACCCAGCATAAGCGTGCCGATCAGCCATGCTACGCCACCAACAGCAGTGTCTCCACCCCAGAGGATGTAGTCGGTGCCCATTCTGGTGACCTCTGTGATGGAGTAGGCCATGCAAGAGTAGTTCCTCAAGCACACCGCACTGCACTCATCCAAACCTGTGGTGTAGTTCACCACCGCCACAGACGTGTCTGACAGCTTCGCCCACATCACCTACATGAACCCATCAGTCCCATTGCGGCAGTCCAGCGTTGTCCTCCTTTCACAGTCGTCCTTGTCATCCTGCAGGTACCAGTCCTTCTGCGGTGACTTGTGTTTGAACCCTTACATGCAGCTGCAGACAGAGGATTCATTGATATTGCAGATGCCGAAGGAGCCACAGGGGCTTACGTTGTTGCACTGGTCCTTGGACGCGAATCAGAATTGGTTCTAGGACTTGGTGCCCTCGATCCACACCATCGGCTAGCTCCACCAAGACGATGGGCTACATCACCAGCCTCAACAGGATGCTGTTGTTCAGGGTGTCAAAGCTGTAGTACACCTCATCGACGTTGTTGTGTGGAAGCTGAAGGTAAACATGTCATAAGTTTTTGTGGAGGCTATTTCTAGCCTCTTGGGCCGGCGGGCCCATCGAGGCCCGGTACGGCCCGTCTGGACCCATCAAGGCACTAGGGCTCCGGCCTTTAAGCCACATGTCCTCAGATTCAGCTCAAAGCTTCCGAGCATGTTCTGGCAGCTAATGCGTTCAAGGGCCCCCAAGAGTGATCTCCGAACACCCCCCAGTTTGTTCGGTCTTGGCATGACCAACCGAACAGACCCTGCTCGAAGCACATTGTGACCCCACCAACAAGGGCTATGCTTCCGAGCATCAGCTACCGAACAGTTAGCCCATTGACTGAGCAGATCCCTGCTCGGTACCTTCCGACCAGAAGGGCCGGGCAGTCCTTCGCCTCCCAGTGACAGTTACTGTAACGGCGCAGCACGCGCCCCACGATCTAGGAGGGCATTAACCATGAAGGTCCTCAACGGGCGCCTCAACGGGTAACTCCCCGCTGAGGCCGCCAACCGACGCGTCCTTTCCAACATCATCAAAGGAAAACACGTCCAACCTCTTCAGAACCTTCGCCTATAAAAGGCACAGGTAACTCCCATGCAAAGGTACGCAACCCTGGTCATACACACACCTCCACGCGTGGCACACACCAGCGAACCCTTTTTCCTCAAGCCTTTCCATAGTCCTGTCTGACTTAGGGATCGGAGGGTTTCCCCCAGTTCTTCAACCGGGCCTCCCTGATCCTGTGATGGTTTTTGCAGGCTACCGTCCGCACCGGCGATCATCTTTCTTCTTCTCTCTTAGTGGAGGCCCATTTGGCTCTGGCCCAAACAGAAAAATACCACCACATCTTGGCGTCGTCTGGGGGAAACGACATCAGCTATGGCTCGTGGACGTTCCTCTCACCAGCACCCCGACAGCCGCGTGACAAGGTCTCGACAGTCGCGGGCGGACTCACGTGATCGAGTGTAGCAACATGGATTTTTCGAAAAATAAAAATTTAATAATAATAGAAATAAAAGCAATTAGAAAATCAAATAAAAGAGAATTAAATAAAATCTATTAAATGAAAAGAAGTAATGGGTTTTGTTAAATAGACCCATTAGAAATTAGTGGGCCAAAATAGAGATTTTTAAAAGGGAAGTAATAGAAAATACCCTAAATTCGTAACTTAATTATTACTTAAATAGAAAATAGATATTTAATATATTAAATAACTAATTTGAGTTAGATTTGGATTCCTAAACCTACCCTAATAGGTTGGCCACGAATTTAGGTCTCAACCTAACCCAAATTGGAATTAGCATGCTTAGAAAGAGGAGAGACATAGGAAATCTCAGAATTAAATAGGAGTTAGAGTTCTATTAGGAAATAGAAAGGGAAGAGACATAAATACTCTCTTAAAGCTCCATGGCCGGCCCTAACTTGTTGCCAAGAGTTTTTGGACCAGGAGGAGAGGGCAAGGAAGAGGAGAATTCGTGGGAAGAAGCACTTCTCAAGCTTTCTCTCTCGTTCATCAAGATCTAGCCCTAGAAGAGGAAATCGACCAAATGTAGGCATTCTCATTAGCAAAACTAAATCAATTTCGTCTGTAGGTTCATCTGAACCTCAGGAATCAAAGCCCTCTTGTCTCATATTTTTCCATCGAGCAAATCTTTTGTTCTTAATTTTTGAAGTTCTGTAAACTCCATGACCCCGAGCCCCCTTTTTAATTCTTGATCTCCATGTATACTAAACCCCATGCTACGAAATTTTTATCAGGGATACTGATGCATGTTAGACTTCTTTTGCCCCTGAAAGCCCTAATTTTCATCAACCCTACATCATGAATTAATTCTTTTACCCTAACTGTGTACTGTTCCATCTTCTACGTGAAGTATCATGATTAAACCATGCTGAAACCATGTTTGTTTTCAAATTCCTATTTACTATAAGTGCCCATGTGAGTCTAGATTAATTTGCAACTAGTTTCATGATTTTTCATCACCTGTACAAATAGATATGATTTTTTGAATCACCCTGTGTCAAAATAGGGTAAGTCAGGTCTGCAATCCAATGCAGTGTCCTCTCCCTGTCAGACTTGGGCGCAGACCCTATGAACGCGACGGCCTGATAGTCCGCATTCACTGGGCCATCGCGACAAAGACTTCCATCGCGATCTGATCATGACAGGGCCTGTCGTCGCGATCTGCTGCCCGATCTGACGAGCCCGTCACGACCCTCATGCGACCCCGTCGCGACCTGCCTACCCGAACTGACAAGGCCGTCGCGATCTGTACAAGCCCATGTCGCGTTCTCAGTTGACCCTATCGCAACCCTTACTGGGGTGCGTCGCGATCTGGCTTTTTGAATGAAAACCCCCAATTTTCGATGTTCTGACTCTCTACAGTGCTTATACTCTTAGTTAATAGTCATACACATCAAAAATTTCACTTGTCATAATTTAAACATTTATGTGTGATTAAAAATACATGCACATGATCTTTTCTATCTATAATTTCATGACACATGCACACACTTAAACCATCCAATATGGCTTAATTTGGCATGAAAATACTTCATAATGTATCTGGTAATTTATGTAATTAAATTGTCATATTTTAAATAGACTTGTCTAAGTTTTCTCGCGATGTTTTGGGAATACCGTTATCGACGCTCCACTGTTCTAGAATTCCTCTAGAACATCGAGCACTTGTTTTACACACTCTCTCTTGACTTGGATGAACTCTCCGTCGGATACTCCTTCTGCCGGACTAGTGAGTCTTTGTTCAAGGCCTCCGTAAGTCTCCTCTGTCCATGGATTTCCACATGGTCGACGAGCCGGTTGTACCCTAACACCTGTTACACCTTTTAGGGATCAACATGGTCCAAACGGCTATTAGAAGTTCGCTCTTATCTTGAATCACACTGGACCTATGGACGTGTGCTTAACATGGCCAGTGGTAGGGTCGTGAGTTTCACCTAACTGCCAACACCGTATGCGTGTGTTGTGCAACTGTTACTATCGTCTGTTTACTCGACGTGTTATGTTCAATGTCCATTAGCTCTCATCTATACTCTACTAGCTCGTCTATTCATCTAGTGCTCTCATCTATTTCTTGGTACTCTCTATTGGCCATTGACTAATTGTCTAAAGATAAACAATATAACCAATGTCTGGCAATATATAAAGAACCCGATCTGGTCCTGGGATGTGCGCCCGAAAGTGCTAGTGCCCATGGGAGTTAAATGATCAGAGTGTTTGGCATTACACTCGAGTGCTATCTATCTCGACTATCTAAATGACAATCAAAAGTGCTATGTTCTCTCGTTGTCTATTGACAAAAGTGCTATACTCTACCCGTTGTGCTATTGCTATACTTTATGCTATTCGTGCTATAGCCATCCTAATATTTTGTGCTATACTCGACACTTGTGCTATATTTGAAAAGTTGTGCTATTTCGTTCACGTGCTATCATGCTATCTCTTACATTACTTGACTCTCTCACTCTATCATTAGTTACTCTGCCTTTTAATACATTAATCATTTAAAGCATGCTTGACTATTGAGATTTAAGTCCTACTGGACATTGTCGCTCACCCTGCGTTATTTGTCGTTGTGTTCTTAGGTGAGACCGAGGATGAACTATATACTCAAGAGGACGGGAACGACCAGGAGTGATGTTATGAGCACCCTAGTGTCTTAGTATTATGATTATAGTGTTAGTTTAGTCTTTTACTTTGATTTCAATGTAATTGATCCCTATAGAATGGCTCTGATATTAGTGGTTGTAACTAGACATTGGAAAGTTATTAATGAGAAGAATTTTCTTTAGTATTATTCATTGTACAATAGTTTGATGTCTAGTACTTGCTCTGTATCCGTTTACTTGCAACTGTCTCGCGTTCCGATATTCCGCGTCAGGGCATGACAGTTTTGTGGTATCAGAGCCTAGGTTATTCTTAAGTATAGGATGATCTAGGTTGACCAGCATCGACTAGAGTCAATTATCCTACATATGTGAGTTGTGGTTAGAGCCATGGGTAATTAGCTAAAATGAACTCACACATGCACGAATTAAATTTCACATAAATATCATGATAATAAGTTATTTTTGTAGGAACTAAGCAATCAAGATGACTGCTGAACGTGCTCAAATGAGGGGCATGCAACAGACCATCTAAGAACTGAAGCGCGCAATTGTGCAAGCTACCCAAGGAGGTGGCAATCATGGTGGTGCAAGCGACCTGCATCGTAACTTCCAGAGTCTGAACCCACCTAGGTTCAGTGGATGCACAGATCCGGATGAAGTAGAACACTGGCTAAAAGAAATGGAAAGAATCTTCTGCGTCATTCAATGTGCAGCGGGAGATAAGCTGCTATTGGCCACCTTTCAACTTGAAAAGGACGCCCGCACTTGGTGGGAGTCTATGGAAGCGACCCGAGCGAATGGTTAGTTCACTTGGGCCGAATTCAAAGAAGCCTTCAATTCCAAATACTTCTCCAAGCGTGTGCAAGAAAGGAAGGCTGCAGAATTTGCTTCTCTTAAGCAGAGGAGCCTGACAGTGGCCGAGTATGGGGCCCAATTCTCTAGACTGGCAAGGTATGTTGAACACCTGGTGAACACAGACAGAATGAAGGCTAAGCGTTTTCTTAACGTCCTTAAGCCTCACTACATTACCCAACTAGCACCTCTCGACATCCAGACCTACGCCGAGATGGTGAAGAAAGCTCAGCTACTGGAAGATGCTACGGACTTCACCGACCGTATAAAAGGGAAGCTCGTGAAAAAGGAAATGACTTCTGGACCATCATCTGCCAAGCTGACCAATGGCAAGAAACGTCCCTTCAACATAACAGAGGGGTTCAGCCAAGAAAGAAAATGCAAGGTCTTCGTACCCAACACTCCAGTGAAAAGCAACTGCAAACATTGTGACAAGCCAGGTCACACTGCTGACGAATGCTGGAGGAATGTCGGCACATGTCTACGCTGTGGAAGTCGCGAGCACCGCATCCCCGAGTTCCCGTTACTGAAAGAACATGAGAGGCGCCCTAATACACCTAAGAAACAAGGAAGACTGCAAGCGCTGCATGATGAGGAACCCACTACGGACGGTGGCGTG
Organism: Colocasia esculenta; assembly: GCA_014218235.1. Classification (NCBI taxonomy): domain Eukaryota; kingdom Viridiplantae; phylum Streptophyta; class Magnoliopsida; order Alismatales; family Araceae; genus Colocasia; species Colocasia esculenta. Next base: position 69,481,359 of record CM024760.1, on the reverse strand, counting down.
GTAGAAGGTACTCTACAAGTTTTCTCCTTATCAGCATTTGTCTTATTTGATACTGTAGAAACTCATTCATTTATATCTCAACACTTTGCTGATACCCTAACTGCAAAACCTATATCCATGGGTTGTGAGTTCTCTGTCACAACGCCACTACGAGAAAAGGAGAAATTGAACAAATACTTTCCATCTGTCGATGTAATGATCGGAGACCATAACCTAAAAGCCGACCTGGTGTGTATGCCCATGGAAGACTATGATGTAATTTTGGGAGCTGACTGGTTGTCCACTTATGGGGCAAGTGTCGACTGTAAGAAAGGGAAGGTTACCTTTAGTGACTTTCCTAAATTGGTATTCTCTGGGATTAGACATAAGAGACGGATGTCGCTAATCTTCGCCATAAAAGCCCACAATATGATAAGGAAAGGTTGCATTGCTTTCCTAGCAGTCGTAGTAATTGAAAAGAAGTGTTCTAAGATAGAAGACATCCACATAGTCCAGGAGTTCCCCGATGTGTTTCCTGAAGATCTGCCAGGGATTCTCCCGGAACGAGATGTCAACTTCGCTATAGAGTTGATCCCTGGAGTTGCCCCGGTATCACGACAACCGTACCGGATGTCACCTTCCAAGCTCAAAGAATTGAAGGCGCAACTGATGGAACTATTAGAGAAGGGGTTCATCAGACCGAGCAATTCCCCATGGGGAGCACCTGTGCTATTCATCAAGAAAAAAGATGGATCGATGAGGCTATGCATCGACTATCGTCAACTCAATCAGCTCACCATCAAGAACAAATACCCATTGCCCAGGGTCGATGAACTATTTAACCAAATATCCGGAGATCAATATTGCTCCAAGATCGATCTTCGATCTGGTTATCATCAAATGAGGATCAAGGATGAAGATATCTTCAAAACGGCTTTCAGGAGTAGGTATGGACACTATGAATTTGTCGTTATGCCTTTTGGTCTAACCAATGCTCCTGTAGCCTTTATGCAACTCATGAACAACATATATCGGCCATACCTTGACAAGTTCGTGGTCGTCTTCATCGACGATATCCTCATATACTCCAAGACCAAGGAAGAGCACGAAGAACACCTGAAGATTGCACTACAAGTCTTGCGAGACAACAAACTGTACGCAAAGCTTAGCAAGTGTGAATTTTGGCTCGAAGAAGTGTCCTTCTTGGGCCATGTCATCTCAAAGGACGACATCTTTGTTGATCCCTCCAAAGTCGAAGCTGTACTGAATTGGGAGAGACCAACCAACGTCACCGAGATAAGAAGCTTCTTAGAACTGGCTGGCTACTACAGGCGGTTCATCAAGGACTTCTCTAAGATTGCCGTTCCTCTCACACGACTGACACGAAAGGAGAATCCATACTCCTTGAGTACAGAGTGTGAGAAAAGTTTCCAAACTCTTAAAGATTGCCTTACCTCAGTACCTGTTCTCGCTCTGCCAATAGAGGGAGAAGGTTTCTCTGTCTACACCGATGTCTCGAGAATTGGGCTAGGGTGTGTATTGATGCAAAAGGAGAAAGTCATTGCCTATTCTTCAAGACAACTGAAGACGCATGAAGTCAACTAGCCCGTGCATGATCTAGAGTTGGCTACCGTGGTCTTTGCCTTGAAGATTTGGGGACATTACTTGTATGGTGAAAAGTTCACTGTCTACTCAGACCATAAAAGTCTGAAGTACTTATTCTCCTAGAAAGAACTCAACATGAGACAGAGAAGATGGCTGGAATATCTGAAGTGTAGCACCCTGGATTTTTAAAATCCAAATAAAATAAAATTTTAAATGAGATAAATTGATTTAATTGCAATAAAGGGAGAATGCATTGGATAAATGGGAATTAAAGCAATACCCATTAAGCTAAATTATTAATGGGTTACTCTAATAACCCAAACCCAATGGAATGGGCCCAAATATGGATAGCCCATCATGGGATGAGATTTAAATTAGTGAAATTCGTATCTAATTAATTACATAAATGGAAAAGGGTTAAGATAAATGCTAAATAACTCATATATATCTTAAATAAGAGTCATTACCTTACCCTAACCCCCTACCCACGAAATTAGCTCTCTCCCTAGCCATATTAGGTGGATAAATAATAGAAAGTGGGAGAAAAATATGAAAATTTTGAAATTTTGAATAGGAGGAAGGAGTTTAAGATGGAAAGGACTCTAATAAGTAAATAAAACACCCAAATCTCTTCCCTACCACCCATAGAACGTGGCTGGAGTCTTGGGAGACGAAGGAGAGGTGTTCTAGACGAAGGATCTTGGAGGAGAAGGCTGGAGCAATGGGCTTTCTTCTTCCCGTTTTCGTCATCAAACCCTAGCCTTTCTTGTCAACATCAAAAGGTAGGCAATCTCTCAAGCTAAAATCGTGAAATAATTATCCTAGGTAGCCTTCATGTATCTCTTCAAAAGCCCTATGGTTTCGTTGTATTCCGCTCATCCATTTGGGCGAATTTAATTCGTGAAGTCTTGCTGTTACCATGAACCCAAATCTCATGTTTTCTCTAATCCCCTGCACATACTTGTTCCCATGCTATGAGAAAATTCTCATTGATACTATAGTGTAATAGCTTTCAAACGCCCTTGGTTTTGTTCTATTTCGATCTCCCATGAGGGTGAATTAATTCTTTGAATCTCAGTCAGATATATACACCTGACCCTTCATGTTTGTTTGTGATCCTCAGTTATGCTTTACTTCAGATCATGAAAAAATTATCATAAATACTACATTCTTTTAGCTTTTGAACGCCTCTAGTTTTGTAATTTTTCATTATGTATTCATCTCAAATTAATTCGTGGAACCCTGACTGCGCCTGTTTAGGTTACCAAAAAGTAACATAATCAATGCATGACTAAACCTTGTCTATTTTCAAATTAATCGTGCATGTTGATAGATATAAATGTCTAATTTTGTTTAAAGCTGGTTTCGTACTTTTTGGATCACCGTATTATTTTATATGGAATTTAGAACGTCCCTATATCACAGAGGACTCGCCCTGGAAAAAACGGAAAAAGGGCAAACCCACCTGTTATCGCGACGGCGCGATCCGCCGCGATATCAGTGGGGTCGCACCGGCCGATGCAGTCGCGTCAAGAATGCGGCAGCACGGGCCACCGCGATTCACTCCGGACTGGCCCAGACCGGCCAGGTTCCGTGTTGTGCCCGACCGCCCCGTCGCGACTTGAATCGCGATGGGTAAGTCTGCCGCGTTATCATGAATCCGACCAGAATGGAAAATTGTTCATGTGCCCTGTTGTTTAAGCTATATACCCCTTAATTATCCATGATTAACCCATGTTATAGTTAATTCGACATGATAAATTAATAAATGCATTAATGATATAAATTTAATTATTTAAAATAACATTGCACGACTTGTCATATCCTCAAGATTTCTTTACACTTACACACACACAATATTATTAAATGCCATTTGACCTTGATAAATTATGCAATAATATATTCGGTAAATTAGCGAAATAAATGACTAAATTACCATGTTTTTATTAAATACAATTATCTTCATTTTTACTCGCGCATTTTATCTACCGTTACCGTTTTCCCTCGGCCTTCGAGCACTCGAGGCACGACGGACCCGTTTTCTACACACTTTTCCCTTGACTTGGACCACCTCTCCACCGGGAATACTCCCGATTGGACTAGAGACTCCTCGTCAAGACCTCCGTAAGTCTTCTTGGCTTTGGCGCACGTCCTTAGTCAACGAGCTAGTTGTACCCTAAAACCCGTTACATCTTAGGGATCAGTACGATCTAAACCTTAGTGTATTCCTTCTTATCTTAGGTTCACGCCGGACCACTTGACCCGTGTACACAGCACGGCTAAGGGGCGGATGTGACTTCTACCAGACTGCCGGTACTCGACCTAGTGCCGTGCAACCGTTACTATCGTGTGTTTATCGTCGTTTTACGAAATTGTCTCTATCTCATCTACTATCTATATCTTCTTATCTGTTCACGTTCTCTCTACACTCTCATCTATCTCGTCTAGTACTCTCTTATCTATTCTTGGTACTCTATTGGCCATTCGTGTGATTGTCTAAGATAAAGAAATGACTAATGCCAGCGCAATAGGGCCCGATCAGGTCCTGGGAGGAGTGCCCGAAAAGTGCTAGTGCCCATGGGAGTTAAAATGATCATAGGATGTGTTACGGCATGCATCCAGCACCAGTTACTATCTAGATTAATCTATGACAATCAAAGTGCTATCTCTACAAGTGCAAGCGTGATCGTTACTAGTGCACCGTTGTGCAATTTACTTGATATATCGTTACATGGTCATTCTATTATCGTTCTCGTTGTGCTATTTTATTTGTGCCAGATGAAATTGATCTCTCATTTATCGTTACGTGATCTACATGACTATTCTCTCTAGTTAGCCTGCCATTAAAACATTAACTATTTAAAGCATGCTTGTCTTCATGAGATATTAAGTCCTACTGGGCGTTATTCGCTCATCTTGCGTATTTATTTAATGTGTTCAGGTGAGTCGGATGGAGACGACCACACATACGAGGACGGGACTGAGGGAGATGCTCAAGAGTGACCATTCAACCACCCGTGCTATCTAGTAGTAGTTAGTATAGTTATGAGTTAGTAAGTGAGTTAGTCAGTATGTAATAGTTGATTTTCAATAAAGTACTCTGGGCCCTAGTTTTGGCTCTGATACGTTGATGTATTAGTCAGTTTGTGAAGATGATGAGTTATTAGTGAATGTAATGGAGATTGTTGGATTATTAATGAGATATGAGGTTGTTTGGTATTATTCCATTGTGTAATGGTTTGTTATTTATTTCTCGCTCTGCACTATTTAATAACTGTAATCCCGCTCCGATATTCCGCGTCAGGGCATTACAGTTTTGTGGTATCAGAGCCTAGGTTATTCTTAAGTATAGGATGATCTAGGTTTGACCTGCCTTGACTTAGGGTCAAATTCCATACCTATGTGAGAGGGGTAGAACCGAGGGTAATGAAGATAAAATAAATTCACACACGCACAAACTTAGTGCAAACTTGTTAACTTACAATAAACATTATCTTTTGAAGGAACTTAAACATCAACAATGGCAGCGGAGCATGCACAACTCCGTGATATGCAGCAGACGATTCAGCAGCTTACTCAAGCCTTACTTCAGGCTGCTGGGGCAAATAATAACAACAACAACAACTGAGGAGCTGGTGAATTGCACCGGAGCTTCCGCAACCTGAATCCACCTCGATTCAGTGGAACCACCGATCCTGATGAAGCAGAGAACTGGCTCAAGGAGACTGAGCGTATCTTCCGCATTATGCAATGCGCGAATGGAGATAAGCTTTTACTTGCCACATTCCAGCTTGAAAGGGACGCCCGTGCGTGGTGGGAGTCCATCGAAGCTACATGGGCTGATGAACAATTCACCTGGAGTGAGTTTAAGGAGCATTTCAACTCCAAATATTTTTAGAAAGAGTTCAAGAAAGGAAAGCCGCTGAGTTCGCAGCTCTAAAACAAAGGAACCTGACTGTTGCTGAATACGAGGCACAGTTCTCTTGATTGGCTCGCTATGCCAATCATCTGGTTAACACGGAAAGAATGAAGGTAAAGCGCTTCCTTAACGGGCTGAGACCCTCCTATATCACTCAACTGGCACTATTTGATATTCAGACCTATCCCGAGATGGTCAAGAAAGCACAATGTCTGGAGGATGAGACTGAACTCACCGAGCGCATCAAGGGTAGAATGTTCAAGAAGGAACAAACTTCCAGAGCACCGAGCAAGCCTACTAATGGCAAGAAAAGGCCGTTAAGTATCACTGACGGGTCAAGCCAGGAACGAAAGCCCAAAGTCCCCACCCATACCAACAAGCCCAGATGTAAACACTGTGACAAGCTGGGTCATACTGCAGAAGAATGCTGGAGGAAGGCAGGTGCATGCCTTCTCTGTGGGAGCCGAGATCACCGCATCCAAGAATGCCCTCTGTTGAAAGAAAATGAGAAGCGTCCTATGGGACAGAAGAAACCAGGCAGACTACAGGCCTTGCAAGAGGTTGAGACCACCGAGGAAGGTGGAGTTGTTGAAGGTACTTTACAAGTCTTTTCTCAATAAGCATTTGTTTTATTCGATACTGGTGCTACACATTCATTCATATCACAAGCATTTGCTGATACCTTAAATGAGAAATCTACATCTATGACTTTTGAATTACCTGTCACAACACCCTTGGGAGAAAAGGCTCGATTGAATAAATATTTTCCATTAGCTGATGTAAAGGTTGGAGAACTCGATCTTAGAGCAAACCTGATCTGTATGCCCATGGAGGGCTATGATGTTATTCTGGGAGCCGAATGGCTATCCACGTATGGGGCTATCGTGGACTGTCAAAGAGGGAAGATTTTCTTCAGTGAATTCCCTAAGTTGACCTTCACAGGTCGTAGACACAAGAGACACTTGTCTCTCGTCTATGCCATTAAAGCACAGAATATGATAAGGAAAGGGAGTGTGGCGTTTCTTGCCACCATCATAGTAGATAAGAAAGCAGTTAAGCTATCAGACATCCACATAGTACAAGAATACTCAGATGTGTTTCCTGATGAGCTGCCAGGCATACCACCTGAAAGAGACGTCAATTTCTCAATTGACCTCACACCTGGAGCTGCACCAGTTTCACGCCAACCCTACAGGATGTCCCCTGCTAAATTGAAAGAGCTGAAAGAGCAATTGATGGAACTATTAGAAAAATGATTTATCAGGCCGAGTACTTCTCCTTGGGGAGCCCCAGTGTTGTTCGTCAAGAAGAAGGACGGATCTATGAGGCTATGCATTGACTACAGACAGTTGAACAACCTCACTATCAAGAACAAGTATCCATTGCCTCGTGTTGATGAATTATTTGATCAAATCTCAGGAGCTAAATATTTTTCTAAGATTGACCTTAGATCGGGATATCATCAAATGAGGATTAAGGATGCAAATATATACAAGACAGCTTTCAGGAGCAGGTACGGTCATTATGAATTCGTTGTCATGCCTTTTGGACTAACCAATGCTCCTGCAGCTTTTATGCAATTAATGAACAGCATATATCGACCATACCTCGACAAGTTCGTCGTGGTTTTCATTGATGATATTCTCATATACTCCAAGACCAAAGAAGAACATGAGGAGCATCTGAGGATCGCTCTGCAGATATTGCGGGACAACCAACTCTACGCCAAATTGAGCAAGTGTGAATTCTGGCTCGAGGAGGTGTCATTTCTAGGCATGTGATTTCCAAGGATGGTATCGCTGTCGATCCTTCCAAGGTAGAGGCTGTGTTGAACTGGGAAAGGCCGACCAATGTCACAGAGATAAGAAGTTTTCTTGGACTGGCTGGATACTACAGACGGTTCATAAAAGACTTCTCCAAGATAGCTGTACCTCTTACTCGCCTTACGCGAAAAGAGAACCCGTATGTCTGGAGCAAAGAATGTGAGAAGAGCTTTCAGACACTTAAGAAATTGCTGACATCTACACCTGTCCTCGCATTACCAGTCGAAGGAGCAGGATTCTCAGTCTACACTGATGCATCCGGAATCGGTCTAGGCTGTGTATTAATGCAGAATGAGAAAGTGATAGCATATTCTTCAAGACAGTTGAAGCCACATGAAGTCAACTATCCTGTCCATGACTTAGAACTGGCTGCAGTGGTATTTGTACTCAAGATCTGGAGGCATTACCTGTATGGAGAGCAATTCATTGTTTACTCCGACCACAAGAGTTTGAAGTATTTATTCTCTCAGAAGGAGCTTAACATGAGACAACGAAGATGGCTGGAGTACTTGAAGGATTTCGATTTCAATATTCAATATCACCCAAGTAAAGGTAATGCAGTAGCTGATGCACTTAGCAGAAAACCAGTAGCTTCCTTATCATGTTTAGTCATGGGCTAGATGCAATTACTTGAACAATTTGCCAGACTGGATCTGAACATTGAGAAGAGAAGTGACAAGATGTTAGTGGCTAATCTTAGAGCTTAACCTGACATCCTTGTTGAGATCAGAGAACAACAGGCTAATGATCCATTCCTAGTCAGAGTCAGAAAGACCATAGCTGACAAGCCAGACTTCTCCATCGCCGAAGATGGAAGAATATTATTCCAAGCCAGGACATGCGTGCCTGACAATGAAAGCTGAAGAGAAAGCTAATGGATGAAGCCCACAAGACCAAGTACACAATTCACCCAGGTGCAACCAAGATGTACCAAGACATGAAAAGGTCATTTTGGTGGCCAAACATGAAGCGTGAGGTAGCTGAGCATGCCGCGCACTGCCTCACTTGTCAGTAGGTAAAAGCAGAACACCGTCGTCCTGCGGGTGTACTTAGACCCTTGGACATACCTGAATGGAAGTGGGAAAGCATCGGAATGGACTTCATCATGGGTTTACCCCGAACTCGTGGTGGATTAGATGCTATTTGGGTCGTTGTGGATAGATTGACAAAGTCCGCACACTTCCTTGCCATTAAGAGCACTTGGAGTGTGGATGTGCTTGCAGCTTTGTATGTGAAAGAGATAGTCAGACTACATGGAGTTCCAGTATCCATTGTCTCAGATCGTGACCCTAGGTTCACTTCTAGATTCTGGAAAGGACTCCAGACTGCCTTAGGCACGAAACTTAACTTTAGCACAGCTTTCCACCCACGGACGGATGGACTGACCGAAAGAACAAATCAAATAGTGGAAGACATGCTACGAGCTTGTGCTATAGACTTTGAAGGGTATTGGAATGAACAACTATCACTGATAGAATTCGCCTACAACAACAGTTATCAGGCCAGCATTAAGATGGCACCATTTGAAGCTCTATATGGTAGAAGCTGTAGATCGCTAGTGTGCTGGAATGAAGTAGGTGAGCAGCAATGGCTGGGACCAGACATGGTACAAAATACTAGCAGAGATATACAGATTATCAGAGACAGAATTAGGGTAGCTCAGTCCAGGCAGAAGAGCTATGCTGATAAAAGAAGAAGGGACTTAGAGTTTCAAACTGGAGACCATGTGATGCTCAAAGTATCCCCGACCCGAGGATTTCAACGGTTTGCGATGAAAGGCAAGCTAAGACCAAGATTCATAGGTCCATTTGAAGTATTGGATAGAGTTGGCGAGGTGGCGTACCGACTAGCACTACCTCCCCAGTTCTCTACGGTACATAATGTATTCCATGTGTCAATGCTAAGGAAGTACGTGTATGATCCATCTCACGTAATCAGCTATGATGACATTACTCTAAACAAAGATATGACCTATGAAGAAAGGCCAGTGAAGATTTTAAACAAGAAGATGCAACAGCTTCGGAATCGAGCCATACCCGTGGTAAAGATACTGTGGAGAAATCACGAAGTTGAAGAAGCCACGTGGGAACCCGAAGCAACAATGCGTCAGAATTATCCAGAATTATTCAGTAAGTCATTCTTCCTCTTACGATTTTATGAATTTGGGGACCAAATTCTTTTAAGAGGGGGAGGATGTAGCACCTGGATTTTTAAAATCCAAATAAAATAAAATTTTAATGAGATAAATTGATTTAATTGCAATAAAGGGAGAATGCATTGGATAAATGGGAATTAAAGCAATACCCATTAAGCTAAATTATTAATGGGTTACTCTAATAACCCAAACCCAATGGAATGGGCCCAAATATGGATAGCCCATCATGGGATGAGATTTAAATTAGTGAAATTCGTATCTAATTAATTACATAAATGGAAAAGGGTTAAGATAAATGCTAAATAACTCATATATATCTTAAATAAGAGTCCTTACCTTACCCTAACCCCTTACCCAAGAAATTAGCTCTCTCCCTAGCCATATTAGGTGGATAAATAAGAGAAAGTGGGAGAAAAATATGGAAATTTCGAAATTTTGAATAGGAGGAAGGAGTTTAAGATGGAAAGGACTCTAATAAGTAAATAAAACACCCAAATCTCTTCCCTACCACCCATAGAACGTGGCTGGAGTCTTGGGAGACGAAGGAGAGGTGTTCTAGATGAAGGATCTTGGAGGAGAAGGCTGGAGCAAGGGGCTTTCTTCTTTCCATTTTCGTCATCAAACCCTAGCCTTTCTTGTCAACACCAAAAGGTAGGCAATCTCTCAAGCTAAAATCGTGAAATAATTATCCTAGGTAGCCTTCATGTACCTCTTCAAAAGTCCTATAGTTTCGTTGTATTCTGCTCATCCATTTGGGCGAATTTAATTCGTGAAATCCTACTGTTACCATGAACCCGAATCTCATATTTTCTCTAATCCTCCACACGTACTTGTTCCCATGCTATGAGAAAATTCTCATTGATATTATAGTGTAATAGCTTTCAAACGCCCTTGGTTTAGTTCTATTTCGATCTCCTATGAGGGAGAATTAATTCTTTGAATCTCTGTCAGATACATACACCCGACCCTTCATGTTTGTTTGTGATCCTCATTTATGCTTGACTTCAGATCATGAGAAAATTATCATAAATACTCCTGTTAGCTTTTGAACGCCCTAGTTTCGTAATTTTTCATCATGTATTCATCTCAAATTAATTTGTGGAACCTGACTGTGCCTGTTTAGGTTACCGAAAAGTAACCCGATCAATGCATGACTAAACCTTGTCTATTTTCAAATTAATCGTGCATGTTGATAGATATACATGTCTACTTTCGTTTAAAGCTGGTTTCGTGCTTTTTGGATCACCATATTATTTTATATGGAATTTAGAACGTCCCTATATCACAGAGGACTCGCACTGGAAAAAAGGGAAAAAGGGCAAACCCACCTGTTATCGCGACGGCGCGATCCGCCGCGATATCAGTGGGGTCGCGATGGCCGATGGCGTCGCGTCAAGAATGCGGCGGCATGGGCCGCCGCGATTCACTCCGGACCGAGCCAGACTGGCCAGGTTCCGTGTCGCGCCCGACCGCCCCGTCGCGACTTGAATCGCGACGGGTAAGTCTGCCGCGTTATCATGAATCCGACCAGAATGGAAAATTGTTCATGTGCCCTGTTGTTTAAGCTATATACCCCTTAATTAACCATGATTAACCCATGTTATAGTTAATTCGACTTGATAAATTAATAAATGGCATTAATGATATAAATTTAATTATTTAAAATGACATTGCATGACTTGTCATATCCTCAAGATTTCTTTAGACTTATACACACACAATATTATTAAATGCCATTTGACCTTGATAAATTATGCAATAATATATTCAGTAAATTAGCAAAATAAATGACTAAATTACCATGCTTTTATTAAATACAATTGTCTTCATTTTTACTCGCGTATTTTATCTACCGTTACTATTTTCCCTCGGTCTTTGAGCACTCGAGGCACGACGGACCCGTTTTCTACACACTTTTCCCTTGACTTGGACCACCTCTCCACCGGGAATACTCCCGACTAGACTAGGGACTCCTTGTCAAGACCTCCGTAAGTCTTCTTGGCTTTGGCGCACATCCTTAGTCAACGAGCTAGTTGTACCCCAAAACCCGTTACATCTTAGGGATCAGTACGATCTAAACCTTAGTGTATTCCTTCTTATCTTGGGTTCACGCCGGACCACCTGACCCGTGTACACAGCACGGCTAAGGGGCGGATGTGACTTCTACCAGACTGCCGGTACTCGACCTAGTGCCGTGCAACCGTTACTATCGTGTGTTTATCATCGTTTTACGAAATTGTCCCTATCTCATCTACTATCTATATCTTCTTATCTGTTCACGTTCTCTCTACACTCTCATCTATCTCGTCTAGTACTCTCTTATCTATTCTTGGTACTCTATTGGCCATTCGTGTGATTGTCTAAGATAAAGAAATGACTAATGACAGCGTAATAGGGCCCGATCAGGTCCTCGGAGGAGCGCCCGAAAAGTTCCAGTGCCCATGGGAGTTAAAATGATCATAGGATGTGTTACGACATGCATCCAGCGTCAGTTACTATCTAGATTAATCTATGACAATCAAAGTGCTATCTCTACAAGTGCAAGCGTGATCGTTACTAGTGCACCGTTGTGCAATTTACTTGATATATCGTTACATGGCCATTCTATTATCATTCTCGTTGTGCTATTTTACCTGTGCCAGATGCAATTGATCTCTCATTTATCGTTACGTGATCTACATGACTATTCTCTCTAGTTAGCCTGCCATTAAAACATTAACTATTTAAAGCATACTTGTGTTCATAAGATATTAAGTCCTACTGGGCATTATTCGCTCATCCTGCGTATTTATTTAATGTGTTCAGGTGAGTCGGATGGAGACGACCACACATACGAGGACGGGACTGAGGGAGATGCTCAAGAGTGACTGTTCAACCACCCGTGCTATCTAGTAGTATTAGTATATTTATGAGTTAGTAAGTGAGTTAGTCAGTATGTAATAGTTGATTTTCAATAAAGTACTCTGGGCCCTAGTTTTGGCTCTGATACGTTGATGTATTAGTCAGTTTGTGAAGATGATGAGTTATTAGTGAATGTAATGGAGATTGTTGGATTATTAATGAGATATGAGGTTGTTTGGTATTATTCCATTGTGTAATGGTTTGTTATTTATTTCTCGCTCTGCACTATTTAATAACTGTAATCCCGCTCCGATATTCCGCGTCGGGGCGTTACATGAAGGATTTCGACTTCAACATCCAATACCATCCGGGCAAGGGTAATTCCGTGGCTGACGCTCTTAGTAGGAAGCCAATGGCATCTGTTTCAAGTCTAGTCCTTAGCGAGATGCAACTACTAGAACAATTCACAAGGTTAGACTTAACTATTGAACATAGAGATGATCGAGTCTTGGTTGCCAATATCAAGATTCAATCTGATCTGATAGAGGAGATCAGAGCTCAACAAGATAATGATCCATTCTTAGTTCGCATCAAGGAAACCTTAGCCGAAAGACCGGACTTTGCTATGACTGAGGATGGAAGACTGGTGTTCCAAGAGAGCACATGCATTCCTGACAATGAAGAACTGAAGAGGAAGCTAATGGATGAAGCTCACAAAACAAAGTACACTATCCACCCTGGAGGTACCAAAATGTATCAAGACATGAAAAGAATATTTTGGTGGTCGAACATGAAGAGATAGGTAGCTGAACATGCCGCACACTGTCTTACTTTCCAACAAGTAAAAGCGGAACACATGCGCCCTGTCGGTGTACTCAGACCGCTAGATATTCCGAAATAGAAATGGGAAAGCATTGGCATGGACTTCATCATGGGTTTACCTAAGACTCGTGATGGACTCGACGCCATATGGGTCATCGTCGACCGACTAACCAAATCTGCCCACTTTCTGCCTATAAAAAGTAAGTGGTCGGTAGAAGTACTAGCTGCCTTATATGTCAAAGAGATTGTAAGACTACATGGTGTTCCATCATCCATAGTCTCGGATCGAGATCCGAGATTCACATCTCATTTTTGGAAAGGACTGCAAGGTGCACTGGGTACTAAACTTAACTTTAGTACCGCCTTCCACCCACAAACTGATGGGCAAACTGAAAGAACCAACCAAATAGTGGAAGACATGTTGAGAGCTTGCACTATAGACTTCCAAGGATATTGGAACGAGCACCTATCCCTCATTGAGTTCGCCTATAACAACAGTTACCAGGCGAGTATTAAGATGGCACCGTTCGAAGCACTCTACGGAAGGAATTGTAGATCTCCTGCATGCTGGAATGAGGTAGGAGAACAGCAATGGCTAGGCCCGGATATGGTACAACGAACAACAAAAGACATTCAGGTGATTAGAGACCGACTTAAGACTACTCAGTCTAGACAAGAGAGCTATGCCGACAAAAGAAGGTGAGACTTAGAATTCCAAGTCGGTGATCATGTATTTTTAAAGGTGTCACCTACTCGTGGCATCCAAAGATTTGGTGTGAAAGGAAAGCTCAGTCCTAGATTTATCGGTCCTTTTGAAGTACTCGAAAGGATTGGTGAGGTTGCATACCTACTGGCATTGACACCAGATCTGGCATGTGTACACAATGTGTTCCATATCTCCATGCTCAGGAAATATGTATATGATCCTACACACATCATTCGCCACGAGAAGCTGGTGTTGAACAAGGATGTGACGTATGAAGAGAAGCCAGTCAAGATACTAGAACAGAAGGTACAATAGCTCAGGAACCGTCACATTCACGTGGTTAAAGTCTTATGGAATAACCACGAAATGGAAGAAGCCACATGGGAACCGGAAGGAACCATCAGACGGAACTACCCCGATCTTTTCGATAAGACATTTCCTCCATTATGATCATATGAATTTGAGGACCAAATTCTTTTTAAGAGGGGGAGGATGTAGCAACTTGGATTTTTCGAAAAATAAAAATTTAATAAAATAAAAATAAAAGCAATTATAAAATCAAATAAAAGAGAATTAAATAAAACCCATTAAATGAAAAGAAGTAATAGACTTTGTTAAATAGACCCATTAGAAATTAGTGGGCCAAAATAGAGATTTTTAAAAGGGGAATAATAGAAAAATATCCTAAATGCATAACTTAATTATTGCTTAAATAGAAAATGGGTATTTAATGTATTAAATAACTAATTTGAGTTAGATTTGGATTCCTAAACCTACCCTAATAGGTTGGCCACGAATTTGGGTCCCAACCTAACCCAAATTGGAATTGGCATGCTTAGAAAGAGGAGAGAAATAGGAAATCTCGGAATTAAATAGGAGTTAGAGTTCTATTAGGAAATAGAAAGGGAAGAGACATAAATACTCTCTTCAAAGCTCCATGGTCGGCCCTAGCTCGTTGCCAAGGGTTTCTGGACCAGGAGGAAAGGGCAAGGAAGAGGAGAATTCGTGGGAAGAAGCACTTCTCAATCTCTCTCTCTCGTTCATCAAGATCTAGCCCTAGAAGAGGAAATCGACCAAAGGTACGCATTCTCACGAGCAAAACTAAATCAATTTTGTTTGTAGGTTGATCTAAATCTCAGGAATCAAAACCCTTCTTGTCTCATATTTTTCCATCGAGCAAATCTTTTGTTCTTAATTTTTGAAGTTCTGTAAACTCCATGACCCCGAGCCCCGTTTTTAATTCTTGATCTTCATGTATACTAAACCCCATGCCACGAAATTTTTATCAGGGATACCGATGCATGTTAAACTTCTTTTGCCCCTAAAAGCCCTAATTTTCATCAACCCTACATCGTGAATTAATTCTTTTACCCTAACTGTGTACTGTTCTATGTTCTGCGTAAAGTATCATAATTAAACCATGCTGAAACCATGTCTGTTTTCAAATTCCTATTTACTATAAGTACCCATGTGAGTCTAGATTAATTCGTAGCTAGTTTTATGATTTTTCATCACCTGTACAAATAGATATGGTTTTCTAAATTACCCTGTGTCAAAATAGGGTAAGTCAGGTCCACAATCCAATGCACTGTCCTCTCCCTGTCGGACTCGGTTGCAGAACCTGTGAATGTGACGGCCTGATAGGCCGCGTTCACTGGGCCATCGCGACAGAGCCTTCCGTCGCGATCTGATCGCGATAGGGCCTGTCGTCGCAATCTGTTGCCCGATCTGACGAGCCCGTCGTGACCCTCATGCGACCCGTCGTGACCTACCTACCCGAACTGACAAGGCCGTCGCGATCTGTACAAGCCCATTTCGCGTTCTCAGTTGACCCTGTCGCGACCCTTACTGGGGTGCGTCGCGATCTGGCTTTTTGCATGAAAACCCCCAATTTTCGATGTTCTGACTCTCTATAGTGCTTGTACTCTTGGTTAATAGTCATACACACCAAAAATTTCACTTGTCATAATTTAAACATTTATGTGTGATTAAAAATACATGCACATGATCTTTTCTATCTACAATTTCATGACACATGCACACACTTGAACCATCCAATACGGCTTAATTTGGCATGAAAATACTTCATAATGTATCTGGTAATTTATGTAATTAAATTGCCATATATTAAATAGACTTGTCTACATTTTCTCGCGATGTTTTGGGAATATCGTTATCGACGCTCCACTATTCTAGAATTCCTCTAGAACGTCGAGCACTTGTTTCTATATATACACTCTCTCTTGACTTGGACGAACTCTCCGTCGGATACTCCTTCTGCCGGACTAGTGAGTTTTTGTTCAAGGCCTCCGTAAGTCTCCTCTGTCCATGGATTCCCACATGGTCGACGAGCCGGTTATACCCTAACACCTGTTACACCCTTTAGGGATCAACATGATCCAAACGGCTATTAGAAGTTCGCTCTTATCTTGAATCATGCCAGACCACTGAACCTGTGCTTAACATGGCTAGTGGTAGGGTCGTGAGTTCCACCTAACTGCCAACACCGTATGCGTGTGTTGTGCAACTGTTACTATCTCCTGTTTACTCGATGTGTTACGTACAATGTCCATTAGCTCTCATCTATACTCTACTCGCTCGTCTATTCATCTAGTGCTCTCATCAATTTCTTAGTACTCTCTATTGGCCATTGACTGATTATCTAAAGATAAACAATATAACCAATGCCTGGCAATATATAAAGGGCCCGATCTGGTCCTGAGATGTGCGCCCGAAAGTGCTAGTGCCCATGGGAGTTAAATGATCGGAGTGTTTGGCATTACACTCGAGTGCTATCTATCTCGACTATCTAAATGACAATCAAAAGTGCCATGTTCTCTCGTTGTCTATTGACAAAAGTGCTATACTATACCCATTGTGCTATTGCTATACTTTGTGCTATTCGTGCTATGGCCATCCTGATATTTTGTGCTATACTCGACACTTGTGCTATATTTGAAAAGTTGTGCTATTTCATTCACGTGCTATCATGCTATCTCTTACGTTACTTGACTCTCTCGCTCTATCATTAGTTACTCTGCCTTTTGATACAATAATCATTTGAAGCCTACTTGACTATTGAGATTTAAGTCCTACCGGGCGTTATCGCTCACCCGACATTATTTGTCGTTGTGTTCTCAGGTGAGACCGAGGATGAACTATACACTTAAGAGGACGGGAACGACCAGGAGTGATGTTATGAGCACCCTTGTGTCTTGATATTATGATTAGAGTGTTAGTTTAGTCTTTTACTTTGATTTCAATGTAATTGGGCCCTATAGAATGGCTCTGATATTAGTGGTTGTAACTAGACATTGGAAAGGTATTATTGAGAAGAATTTTCTTTAGTATTATTCATTGTATAATAGTTTGATGTCTAGTACTTGCTCTGTACCCGTTTACTTGCAACTACATCACGTTCTGATATTTCGCGTCGGGGCATGACATCGAGTCCCCCTGTCGACGTCGCCGTCGCCCCCGCCGTAGCAACCAGCAATGTTCCTACTGCCGCTGTGCCCGCAACCGCCCAAGAGATGGCGGAGCTCCGGGGACAGATGCAGCATCTTGTAGGGATCTGCCAAGGCCTCTAGGCCCAATTGGCCTGGCAGCCGGCTTTGATGGTTCCCCCACCCTTGGAGCAACAGGCGGAGTCATCTCGTCGACGATCTCGCGCCCCTCCAGTACCGCAGGAGCAGCATACGGAATAACCCCAATGGTCACACAGGGCCCCGTCGTCACGTCAAACACCAGAGCGATAGGCCCGCCATTCCGTGGTTGTCCCACCGCCCCCGCATTCCGTCGTGGGTGCCAACTCCTACAAGTCCAGACGTGAGGGTTCTGCGTACTCCGACCAGGAGTTGGCCAAATGCCTCCATTGCGTTGTCAACCTAGAGCACCGCGTGGACGCGATGGTTTAAAGGGCAGAGGGCAGAACTTCGGCAGACGAGGACCTTGACTTTCGCTCCCCGTTTACCGTGGAGATCCTGGAGGCCCGGGTTTCCTCGAAGCTGCCTTTGCCAACCATCGCACCCTACGATGGAACTTCCGACCCAGCGGATCACATCCACTTCTTCGAGTCGCACATGGTGTTCCACGGAGCGTCAGATGCGGCCAAATGTCGGGCTTTCCTAGCCACCTTGAAGGAAACTGCGCGAGCATGGTTTGAAGCCCTCCCCACAGGTTCCATATCTTCCTTCCACCAGTTGTAGAAGTCCTTCCGGGACAACTTTTCTGGGCGGAAGGTTGCAGCTGCACACCGCGGCCTCTCTTTTGTCTATCCGACAGAAGAAAGGCGAAGCGCTCTAGGACTACGTCAAGAGGTTCCTGGCTAAAGCACTTCGCATCTCGCACCTCGACATCCCCTTAGCCACCAGTGCCCTCATCCAGGGCACTCGTGATGGCTTCCTCTAAAGGACGCTTGGGGTCCAGCAGCCCTCCACCCTCGCCGAGCTTCTCTCCATCACCTAGCGCCACGCTGCATGCGAGGAGAGCCTGGCTGCTGGCCGAGCAGAACATGGTGACCAATCGGACAGGAAGAGGCTTTTCGACAATGGTTCCGACCATGATTGGAAGAAAGGCCGGTGCAACGGGGACTCGCCGCGCCGACCACGCCCCTTCACCGAGTACACCTCGCTTACCGTGGCCCCCGAATAGATCCTGGCCAAAATCCGGGACGAGCAGTATGTTCGGTGGCCACCAAGGATGCGCTCTGACCCCCACAGGCGCAACTAGGACAAGTACTGCCACTTCCATCGCGACCACGGCCATGACACCTTTGAGTGCCGCTAGCTCAAGGATGAGATCGAGTCACTGATCAAGTGCGGCTACCTCGGACGATACGTGCACCGCAATGAAGATCGCCCAAGACGTTGAGAACGAACCCCCGAACAGCCCATCAACAATGAGCCCAATGGGCAGGAGATCAATGTGATCACATGAGGTTTTGGCGTAGGCGGAGAAAGCAACCAAAGTCGACGCGACTACGCTTGACGGGTGCACTTGGTGGATAGGCCCCTGGCGCCTCTCCCAAGCCCTTATCCCCCCAGTCCTACACATGCATGGTCCGAGGAGGCCGTAACCTTCTCAGACGAAGACTTTGTAGGAGTTTCAACTCCGCACACTGATGCGTTGGTCGTTTCAGCCACCATCAATCATTGTACAATGCGCTGGATTTTGGTGGATAATGGAAGCGCCCCGGATGTATTTGCTTACAATTGTTTTTTGATGATGGGATTGAAAACCGATCAGCTCACCCCGGTAGAGTCGCCCCTGTTCGGCTTCTCGGGGGTCTCGGTTCAACCCATTGGACGAGCGTGCCTCCCAATTACCCTTGGGATGGCCCCGAAAAACGTAACCAAGATGGTAGATTTCTTGGTTATTCGAAGCATGCCCAGATACAATGCCATCCTCGGCAGGGGCCTAATTGGTCGGATCAAGGTTGTGCCCTCATCTCTACATCAGAAGATGAAGTTCCCCACTCTGTGTGGCATTGGTGAGGTGCTCAACAGCCAGCGCGAGTCGCGACGGTGCTACGTGCGCTCCTTGCGAGACAAACGGCCCATAGCAGACCCAGAAGAGTTGCCTCTGCCTGCCGGCGAGCCTTCCACGAGCCGGGGAACTCCTTCCGAAGACCTGCTTCCTGTCCGAATTGACGACAACCCCGAACACGTCCTTTATATTGGCGCATTGCTTCCGGAAGCCGAACATCAACGCTATAAGGCTTTCTTATTAGCCAATTTGGACGTATTCGCGTGGTCGGACGATCAGCTGCCCGGCATCTCTCCGGAGGTGATAGTGCATCGCCTTTGTCTGGACTCAAAGGTACCACCGGTCCAGCAAAGACAACGATCCATCAATCGCAAACGGCAGACCGTGATCCAGGATCGCGTCGTCAAAAGCCGAATTGTTGGGCTCCTCCAGGAAGCTCAATGCCCAAGGTGGATCTCCAACGTAGTCCTCGTACGCAAAGCCAATGGTAAATGGTGAGTGTGCGTGGATTACAAGGATCTCAACAAAGCTACGCCCAAGGATAATTTCCCTTTACCGCGCATCGACCAACTGGTGGACGCCACATCTAAACATGAGCTCCTTAGCTTCTTAGATGCTTATTTTGGTTACCATCAGATTAGCATGCATCCTCCGGACCAGGACGCCACCACGTTCATCACCGACCTTGGCCTTTACTGTTTCACCAGGATGCCTTTTGGTCTGAAGAACGCAGGCGCGACGTATCAGCGGTTGGTCAACAAGATGTTCGAGCAGCAGATTGGACGTAATATGGAGGTCTACGTCGATGACATGCTGGTCAAAATGCTCCCGAGCACCGACCACATTACCGACCTCGAAGAAACCTTAGCAACCCTGCGGAGGTATAACATGAAGCTCAACCCCACGAAGTGTGCGTTCGGAGTGCGCTCTGGTAAGTTCCTTGGTTTCCTCGTCTCTAACAGAGGAATAGAGGCCAACCCCGAGAAAATCCGGGCCATACTAGAGATGAGCAGTCCTAAGACAGTGCGCGACGTCCAGCGGCTCACTGGATGCCTCGCCGCGCTTAACCGTTTCATGTCCCGAGCAGCATAAAGGAGTTTTAACTTCTTCAAATTGCTGCAAGTCCCCAAAGGTGCCTCACCGCAAGGGGGGCAAGTACGGTGGACCGATGATTGCGAAGCGGCCTTCACCGAACTGAAGGCTTACCTAGCTGCCCCACCTGTTCTCTCCAAGCCTGTGCTAGGGGAACCTCTATTCGTGTACCTTTCGGTCACCGAACACTCCATCAGCGCAATATTGATTAGGGAAGAGGCAGCGGCGCAACATTCTGTCTACTATATAAGCAGGGTCCTTCAAGGAGCTGAAAAAGGTACGCTCGAGCAGAGAAGCTCGCTCTGGCACTGGTGACAGCCGCCCGGAAGCTCAGACCTTACTTTCAGGCCCATCCGATCACGATCATTACCGACCAGCTGTTGAAGCTCATCCTTCAGCGTTCGAAAGCTTCCGGCAGGCTCATCAAATGGGCCATCGAGCTTGGAGAATTTGACATTAGCTACCATCCAAGGACGGCTATTAAGGCGCAGGCGTTAGCAGACTTCATTGCGGAATGCACCCTTCCGACCGAGCAGGATCCCCCATTGGCAGACGAGCCCCCATGGGAGCTCTACGTCGATGGATTATCCTATGTCACAGGAAGTGGAGCAGGCCTATTGCTTACCTCCCCAGAGGGTCTGAAGTTCTAGTACGCCCTCAGGTTCCACTTCGCTGCCTCTAACAATGTAGTTGAGTACGAGGCACTCCTGTCTGAGATCCGCATGGCAAGGCACCTCGAAGCACTCCGGTTGTGGGTCTTCAGTAACTCTCGGCTGGTCGCCAGCCAGGTAAGCAGACACTTCGAAGCTAGGGAGCCACGTATGGCACAATACGTCCAGCAAGTTAAAAGCCAAATAGAAGGCCTCCTTTACTTTGAAGTCATACATGTCCTGCAGGAGCAGAACGTGCGGGCCGACGCACTCGCCAAGTTGGCATCCTCAGATGACATCACCCCCTCTCACTCCGTATTTATAGAAGAGCTCGCTTCACCGAGCACCGAAGTAGATATAGCAGCTATTGAGGCGGGCCCTTCAGCACCAAGCTGGATGGACCCTCTCGTGGCCTATCTGCTTCAAGGAGAGCTTCCGCCCGACCAAAGCGAAGCTCGCAAAATCAAGCTAGGCTGCTAGAGGTTCACTCTCATTGAAGGCCATCTGTACCGGCGATCCCTTTCAAGACCTCTTCTGCGGTGCCTTAGCCCTATAGTGGCAACACCGGCCATCAAGGAGGTCCACGAAGGCCTGTGCGGAAGCCACTTGGGGGGCAGAACGCTGGCACGTAGCATCATCCGAGCAGGGTTCTGGTGGCCTTCTCTACAAAAGGACTGCATGTCCTACGCCAGAAGGTGTCTGGAGTGCCAGAAGTTTGGTCAGTTTATCAAGCAGCCGGCCGAATAACTACACACCCTGTTCAAGCCACGTCCTTTTGCCAGATAAAGAATTGACATCTTAGGTCCGTTCCCATAGGCTCAAGGGCGAAAGAAATTCCTGTTTGTCGCCATCAACTATTTCACCAAGTGGGTTGAGGCAGAACCTGCTGCCGCGATTACCGACCAGGCCGCATGGAAGTTCGTATGGAAGAACATCCTTTGACAGTTTGGCGTCCCAAAGGTGATTACCTTTGACAATGGGAAGTAGTTTGATAGCATGTTCTTCAAGTAAAAATGCTCTGAGCTCGGCATCTACAACCACTTCACCTCTGTAGCACATCCCTAAGCCAACGGTCTGGTCAAAAACGCCAACCGAACGCAGCTGCACGGGATACACACAAGAGTTGAAGCTGCGAGGGGTTTGTGGATCGAAGAGCTCCCCAACGTGCTATGGTGTCACCGAACCACTGCTCGGGTAGCTATCGAAGAGACTCCCTTCCACTTGGCCTACGGCACAGAAGCAGTAGTACCCCTGGAGGTGGCTCTCCCCACAATCCGGACAATGCACTTCGACGAAGTGGCTAACAACAGTGCGCTCAGGGAGAACCTGGACATGCTCGGCGAACGTTAAACCGATGCCAGCATAAGACTTGTCTCCTATCAGCAGCGCCTCTCACAGTATTACAACTCCCGTGTCCAGGAGTGGCACTTCTTCGAAGGTGACCTTGTTTTGTGCCGTTCCTCGGCATCAGATCCCCGAAGAGCAACTGGCAAGCTCGGCCCAAAATGGGAAGGACCTTATCAGGTCACCCAGGTTCTTGGAAAAGGCTCTTATAAGCTGACTACTCCTAGTGGCGAAGCCATACCCAGAACCTGACATGTATCTAATCTAAAGGCTTATTATCTATAAAAGCCTCCAGCACGGAATCCTACTTCTCTTCTTCCCATTCTTCTAGTCTACTTGGAAGGGTATTCAGGACATCCCTAGTCGAAGCCTTTCAGCTCGAAAGACTAGTGTGATACCTAAACCCTAAAGCAAAAGGTGTTCGACATAAACCCCTGGTCGGGACTTTTTCAATTCCAAACGACCTGCGTGGTAACCACGAACCCTTTAAAACAACCGACGAATTCCAATTTGAATAGAACAAACGCAAGGGAAGAAGATGGAAAAAGAAAGCCACTCGTGTACTCGAAATGTGGGATCTATTCAGATTTTTCACATCATAAAAGAGCTCGCTAAGGTTGAGCTACAAAAAGAAGGAAAAGTAATACATTCATAGGGCCTGCTCGGAGGGGCCCGCACCATCGTCCCTAGGGGTCATCCACCCCACTTGGAAGTGCATGAAGAAAAATCCATCCAGGCGCGGATCCTGGGTCCGTCATCGGCACTCTCGAAGAACAGCTTCGAAGGCCTCACGAGCATACTCGATCATCACCAGCCTTCGTCCTCGGTCCTCACCGGCGTGGAGACCCACCATGTAGCAGAGCACGCCGTATTGCTCCAAGTCTTCCTTGAAGCCCGACCCCGCCTTGTACTCGGCCACGCCACGAGCCTCAGCTCCAGACAGGACTTTGGTAAGCACCTCCTTCTTTGCCCGAACAACGGCAATGTTGAGCTCAGAAGTCCGGAGCTCGTCTTGGAGGTTCTTAACCTCCTTCTTCAGCTCGACTTCTCGGCTTTGGTGCTGCGCCGGAAGCTCCTTACAATAGGTGAACTCGGCATCCCACATTTGTTGGTGGTCCCAAACCCGCAGAGCCATCCTCTTCCTTACTCCCAGAGAGTGCGCAACGCCGTCTACCAGCGCCTCAATGTCGACCAAACTGTCGTCGTCTGCGCGTTGCTCCTAGTAGACCTCTTCTGAACGTTCGGGGGTGACCTCCGGGTTCTGCCCCTGGCATCACACCAACACTTCGAGATGTGAGGCGCTGGGGTAGGGGGGCAGACCCCTAGATGGGCCTCTTGAAAATATTCCAGGGCTACCTCTAGAGCCGACGCCGAAGGCTGTACCGAAGGCCTCGCCCTCAGCGACTGCGACAGGGGCACCTGATCCTCCTCCGAACTAGCATGGTCCTCGAGGACGGCACCCACCTGCTCAGCAGAGGGACCCTCTTCGCCAACTGCACCAACGGCGCCAGTAGCAGCTGCAACCCCCTGGCCTTCTCTTGCAACAGGTGACTCCCGAGGTCTTTCCTCCTTAGTCACGGTTACCTGCTCGGCCTCTGGCTGCGCCACCACTATTGACTGCATTCGGCCCTCTGTGGCCGCGTCGTCTGTGGAAGGGAGAAGGGGCACTGCACTGGACGCCTCCCCTGCATGTGCCGCTTCTGCAGCCACCTCGGAAGATGACCCTTGAGTGGTAGCGGCTCCACCTTCTAGTTCCCCAGCTATAGCGCTGGACGCTTCCGCCACGCCCATCGCCTCTTTGGCCACCCCGGTGGACAATCCTTGTGCGGTAACGGCTCCGCCTCTCACCGTGATCGGCCCCACTTCCGTGGCGCCTGACGTTCTGACCGCGCCTCCCTCTTCTTCTGTTTGGCCCCCGACAGGGCTCTGGGGTGTAGACACCCTCACTCGCTCCCTTGGGGAGCCTTCATCAGAGTGGTCGCTCACCACAACCAACCCCAACTCCGAGAACATCCCCTCAGTAGTCAGAGGTCTGGTCTCGGGTGCGACACGCGGCCTCTTCTGCTAGGCCGCCTTCACTAGCTTCCTTTTCTTCTGAACTTGAAGTTGGGGGACTTCCTCCTCCTCTTCCTCTTTGGCCTCTTCATCGACCACCTTCTTCACAGCCTTCTTCGCTGCCTTGGGTCTGGACTCCCCTTGGGGATTGACCTTCAACGGCCTCTTTTCAGAAGCTCGCCCTCCGACGGGGCGACTCGTTGCAGGGATGGTCGGAGGACCTTCGCCCGCGATCACCATGTATGCCGTAACAGTGATCTTCTTGGCATAAAGAGCCATCTCCTCCTTATCCTGGCCTGCAGCGAGCTCTTTGGCGCCTACACAAAGAGGAAGAGTAAGGGGAATGGCTCCACAGAAAACAAAAAGTCTCTAAAGATAGGGATTCCACATACTCCAGGCTCGACTAAGCCCATGCTTAATGAGCTGGGCCTCCGTCAAATACTCCTCCGCCTTGTCCACATAGATGTTTCTGAGGCTGTCGGAGATCTTCGCCGCATCCCGAACCAACAAAGGGACCATCTCCTTGTTGCGTGGGTCCTTAATTCGGGTAGGGAACCCCCATTCCGACGCTCCCTCATTGCGGGCGATGAAGATCACTCGATGCGTCCACCCCTTGTTGTTGGAATACTTGGGTGAGAAGTGGATGCGCATCCTGTTCGCCCAGTGCATCATGTAGTATATGCAGACGCTGGTCTGCGGGGATGCCGCCAGGCTAAAATGCCTCCAGAAGAGGTCCGCCGTCAGCTTGATCTCCCACACCTTGCAAGAGATGCAGAAGACGCAGATGGTGTGCCATGAGTTTGGCGTCAGCTGAATGGGGGCGATCCCCCATGCGTTCAGGATGTCCCTGGCGACCCCTGACAACGGCAGCCGAAACCTTGCTTCTAGCAGGTCCTGGGACATGATGATACACCTAGGCTTCTACAGCATGTATGAATCCTCCTCCTTGGCAAGGACGATATCATACTCCTCCCCGATCTGGTACTAGGAGTAGCAGAGGGAGCAGTGGAGGAGGAAGGTGACTGAAATTACGAGGAAGAAGACGAAGGCAAAAAATGGAGGATAAGAAGTTTTCTTTAAAGGTGGAAGCCGTGAGCCCCTGCCTTCTTCCCCCCCCCCCCCCTCTTCCTTATAAGGAAGAGGTGTGGAATTCAAAGCGAAAAAGGGCCAGTTTCCCGCTCCCAACAGCTTGTTCGAGTGTGTTGCTCAAAGTTCTCCACTCGACACGTAACCTCTGCCATCATGAGGTTTTACGTCCCCGAGAAGAAATTTCAAACGGCGTTGCCCTGGTACTGTTCGCACCTCCAAGGTCGAATCGCATTTAATGCGAGGACGACGTTCGAGTACACCTTCACTCTCAAGTGCAACAGTACCCCCGCCAGCCTGAGAGCGTGGGGGGCAAGTGTGGAGGCTATTTCTAGCCTCCTGAGCCAGCGGGCCCATCGAGGCCCGGTACGGCCCGTCTGGACCCATCAAGGCTCTAGGGCTCCGGTCTTTAAGCCACATGTCCTCGGATTCAGCTCAAAGCTTCCGAGCATGTTCTAGCAGCTAATGCGTTCAAGGGCCCCCAAGGGTGATCTCCAGACACCCCCAGTCTATTCGGTCTTGGCATGACCAACCGAACAGACCCTGCTCGAAGCACATTGTGACCCCACAAACGAGGGCTATGCTTCCGAGCATCAGCTACCGAACAACTAGCCCATTGACCGAGCAGATCCCTGCTCGGTACCTTCCGACCAGAAGGGTCAGGGCAGCCCTTCGCCTCCCAGCGATAGTTACTATAACGGCACAGCACGCGCCCCATGATCCAGAAGGGCATTAACCACGAAGGTCCTCAACGGGCGCCTCAACAGGTAACTCCCCGCTGAGGCTGCCAACCGACGCACCCTTTCTGGCGTCATCAAAGGACAACACGTCCAACCTCTTTAGAACCTTCGCCTATAAAAGGCACATATAACTCCCATGCAAAGGTACGCAACCCTGGTCATACACACACCTCCACGCGAGGCACACACCAGCAAACTCTTTTTCCTCAAGCCTTTCCATAGTCCCGTCTGACTTAGGCATCGGAGGGTTCCCCTCGGTTCTTCAACCACCCCCCTGATCCTGTGCTAGTTTTTGCAGACTACCGTCCGCACCAGTGATCGTCTTCCTTCTTCTCTCTTAATGGAGGCCCGTTTGGCTCTGGCCCAAATAGGAAAACACCACCATAGTTTTCATCTCCAGGATGCCTCTGAAGTGCTTCCCGATCCACGACCCTATCCTCCACAGCCGTGTTGCCCCCTGCAACATGAAGATTTGGGGGTCACCCCGCACGTCCACGACCATATGGATTACTGCCTAGGCGCCTGATCGTCCAAGCTCCTCTACTCTGAGGGAGTACACGTTTGTTTCTTCTTGGAGACATGAAAGGACGACGAATCTGAACCCAGAGGCTAAGTGTCGCCTGGAGGTTCTACAGCCTACATAACACATCGACATCACGAATACTTGCTCAACAGCCATAATAATGACCATCTTCCATGGCGATACCCAGCAGCCATGAGATCCACATGCGACCCGGCCAACCAAGCCCCCTCCACTCATCTACTGCTCAACAACCAGTCTATTGCATTCAGTACGTTATGGACATTGCCATTGTGTCCAGGTCTGTGGAGATTCCTCATTATCAAGTCTGTGGTTTGCACACACCGACCACTGATCTCTCACCAACACTGAAGCCCATACCATATAATTCTCGTGTTCTGTGTTAATGGAAATCTAAATGGAGACCACCGGTGAAGAACAGAATGGTGACAGTGAGGGGAGGAAGAGTCAGAGAAAGCTCACTATTGGCGCAGGTGCCGCTAAAAGGGTCCCATCGGAGCTCGACGTTGTGGAAGCACCGCCGCACAACTCCCGCTCTAGTCGAGTCAGCCCGGCAAGTGGCGTTGGCGCTGGCCTCGTAGTCTGCCTGCGACCTGCACAGTGGCTCCCGCGGCATTGCCCACTGGATTTCCACCCCTCCCTCTGAGGTAGAAGATAGTGTTGCTAGCCCAACGTCGCTACTGTTCCACACCACCGCGCAGCCTCAGTTGACACTTTTTTTTAAAGACTTTTGCAATTACTGTAGCGCAACAGTAACTACACTGTTGCGCAACATTAGACAATGGTTTTTTTTCTTCTTAGTTTTTAAATTTTTATTTTAAAATCAGATTTTGTAAGATTAGATTTTTCAATTTATAGTTTTTTTTAAATATAAAAAATATCATTAAAATTTTTGCATACTAATGTGCGCTAGGTTCGAGATCTGACCGATGACCTGCTACTCGCCGAACACACCATTGCGCCGCTAGCTATCGTAGAGAGATGCGATGTAGTGGTACCCCAAATGTCCTTATTATTGCTGTTCTATCCCTATCGCCTTCTTCCTGGCCCTGTGCCATGTAAGGAATCGTCCGCCGCATGTCTTCACCCTCATCTTCCCCCACCCTATGCACTTCATGTTTCTTATAGAACTAAATAATCTATTTTCTTTATGCAGTATGTAGTTTAGATTATCAAACTATATGTATTTTTTTTTACACATCCGCCATACCATCACACTTGACCATTCATTATTTTTTGTCTTAATGTCATGCATACTAACATACATATTAAGGTGTTACTTAATATTCATATTTATTTTTTGGATGCATAACTTTCTATCTATCGATATATTTATAGATTAAATGTTAATATTTGTATGTTTATATAGATATATATTAGCGAGTTCAGAAGTGCTAAAATAAAGGGATCTATGAGTTTTATTTTACACTTCCAAATATTATTTTATGGGACAAGAAAACTTGCATAAGGAAGATAGAATTATCATGTTAGGAAAAAAATTCCTCTTAGAGATATCCCTAATTACTAAACAATCAACGTAAAAATCTATCTTCACCATATTTTTATATTTTATAGTGACATAACTTTTATATTTAAAATTATATTTTTATAAATAATATTTTCTATTAATCTTATTACTTTCTAAACATTATACCTTTTTTTCATGCATTCAAAGATATGCTGTTTTGCATATCTTTAAAATCAAAATAGCATATGCAAAACATCAAAAGAAAGATACGTTTTATAGTAACATAACTTTATATTTAAATTATAAATCTTTATAAATAATATTTTATATTCATATTAATATTTTCTTAACATTATTTATTTTTGCATATCTTTGAATGCAAAAAAGCATAATAAAGATATTATTACATCAGAATTAAAATAAGAGATTGTTTTGTTTATTAAAAATAACTAATGACCATTGTGTTTTTCTACCAGTAATTTTTATATTTAATTTAGAAACATGATCTAAAATAAAAAACGTAACATGATGTACACTTTATAATATGTAGACTTCTCATTATAAGACTTTGCTTCACTTCATGCATGAATCATTAATGTTTCACTTCGTTATTGAAGAGGTGTGATTGAGTATGCAATTATCAATCTGTTTTTTTGGTACTACTACATATAGATGATGTTTCATATGTCATTACTCCTCCATTATTAATTACCATGCATAGAAACAGACTTCTCTTCTGTAAATATGTATTTTAAATAAATAAAAATTTTATTTTACTTCAATTTTGATGTTAACCGTGAATCGCACGGGTATATATATGCTAGTTCTATGTTCGTGAAAGTTTTCAGATTTATATTTAATATTATAGTAATTAGTATACATTTTTAAAATTGAATTAAACAAATAGAAGTAAAAGATCTTTTAAAAATTTCATAAAATGACTGTTAGAGTGTCAACAAAATGATTTAAAGAAAAAAAAACTGCATCCTTAAAAGTTCACATGCATTATGTAGGTTTAGTAATCATTTTTTTTAGAGAACGACTTATCCGCGGGGACATTTGATCTGCGGAGTGACGATCTCTGTGATTCCCCATATCGATATTTATGAGTTTAAATTAATTTCTCTCATCTATATTATCGGCGATGGGATCAATAGCAATGGCCTGGTGACTGCAGGCCAGCCTTCGACAAGAAGTATTCGGAACAGCTTTTAAATAATTGGTGACGTTTTTTGGGGGGATGCACCGTCATCAAGTCGCTTTATTGATCAAGTGAAGAGATCTTCTGTACATGAAGAGTAGTCTAGTTGGTGAGACATTTTGACGTGTATCAAAAAATTGTGGGTTTTATTTTCACCGAGAATAGTTTTTTTTAAATTTTATTTTTAAGAATTTTTTTAGACTTGAGGCATGAGTCGGTGGGAGGATCAATGATGATTTTATACAAGGCTAGTCACTTAGCCATTGAGTTGAAAAAGAAAAATAGAAAAAAAAAGTGAAGAGAACTTATGACATGAGCATAGAGACTTGTAAGCGACCGGTGCCAGGTGAAGAACACTCCTGACCTGACTGGGATGATGAACTTAGAACTGGTACAAAGAATCTACACATACGTATCACTTACACCCCAGATGGTGATCTTATCTCTCATGACCTAATCACATATACAGGATAATAACATAAAATAGCAGGAACAACTGGACAATAACATAAACACCAGCCGTTGCTACACCTGTTAATGTGTTTTGACAGTACCCTTGCGCCATTAGACAAAGAACAACCCCTAACCTTCAGTGAGGAGGAAGCAAAATCAAGCAAACAGGCTTAGAAACATGTGGGAGACCGGGCAAGAAGTGGTCATAAAATCTTGATATCCATCATACCAAGTGCATATCCATGTATTTTAGAAGATTATATATATTCTTAACCAATTGTAAATCGAGTGGCAAATCAAACATGTTAATGATACAACATACCCAAGATGTGCAAGAATCATTTTCATTTTCAGGAAGAAGAATCAAAGCATAAGTGAGAAACAATGCCTAGATATATGATCAAATTGTTAATGACATTCACTTGGAGTGTAAACAGGACATGCAAAAATAGGTAAAGCTTGTAGGCATTTCCAAGCTATTAGAGTTTTCATACAATGTACCAAGAACCAAGAATTACTATATGAAGGGGAAAATAACCATCTATCTATTTCTGATGTAAGAAAATTAAGAAAAACTTATTGTACTTGTCCGTTACACTTTAAATACAATGTGATTAGATAATAACTCATATGACACCTCTCACATGAAGGTGATAAAGTGACAATATAATTGTTAGATGTCACATGAGTTTGTTGTTTAGTTACATTGTACTTAAAGTGCAACGGACAAGTGCAATAAACTTTTCTCAAGAAAATTTGTCAACTTTGAATTTGTCTAAACTAGCGTTACCGTCGCCAAAGATGTTCTTTGGAGTTGAGAGAGAGAGAGAGAGAGAGAGTCAGCCAGCCAAAGTGGAGGAGATGCAGGACTTGTCAGTGAGATCAGGGGTAGCGGACCTGTCGCGCCGGAGCATGTCGTCGTCGAGGTGCCCCACGAGGGACCTGATCCCAGGCCTCTCCACAAAGCCCTCCTCACAGTTGTGTAGACCGTTATCACCGCGCTGAGCATGTTGTTCAGGGGCCCATATCCTTGGGGGCCACGGCGTTGGCCGCTGCCTCCAGATTGTCCAGCGCGTCGTCGTAGATCTCAGTGCAGGGCTGCAAGATGTTGGCCGCCAACTGCGGCATGACGGGGGCGGTAGCGATGTGCACCGACGGAGCGTGCGCCATCTGCTTCTGCTCCGCCTCCGCGCACACCTTCGTCTGCACGTGAGTAATCCAAATAAATTATAACTAATTAAAATAAAAAATAAAGAGGGTTAAATTAAAATCTAATAAAATAAAATAGGTAATAGACTTAATTAATGATTCATAATAAAATTATTGGACCAAAATAAGAGTTAAAATAATAATATAATAATAAATTATTATTAAATTTAAAGTGTCCATTATCTCTTATTTAATAAGAATAAATTAAACTTAAATAAACATTATAATTATCTAAACTTGAGTCCTATTACTAAACTAACATGATAGCCATGTTTCCTATGTTTATCCTAACTCAATTAAAGATTGAAATGTTAGTAGATAGAGATTAACTCGAAATTAAGAAGAGTTAGAGTTTTGTTAGGAAATAAAAAGATGATTTCGATAAATACACCTTAAATCTCCCACTACTAGAAAAAGCGGTTTTACCGACGGATATTTCCAACGGAATTTTTCCGTCGGAAATGCCAATTTCCGACTGATTTCTGACCGATTTCCGACGCAATAATCGAAATTTTCGACCGATTTCCGACGGAATTCTTTTCCGTCGGTAATGTTCCGACCAACTATTTCCGACGGGCCATTTCCGACAACTTTCTGACGGAAGCTGTCAGAAAATCTATTTTCCGATGGATTTCCGACGGAAATTAAGAAGCCGTCGAAAATGCCGTATTTTCTTGTGGTGTCCTTATAGTCGACCCTATTGCTATTTGAAGACTTTTTAGAATGTGAATAGAAAACCATAGGAGAAGGAATTTGTGGATAGGAAGAACACAAGACGTTCTTCATCAAGTTCTTCACGTTCAAATTCTAAATTCTTAAATTTATCTAAAATTAGTCATTCTCTCAAACAAAACTAAATTAAATCTCTCCATAGTTTTTTTTATGTCATAAACATGATCTCTATCTTTTCCTCAAATTCTATCATATATCTTTAGAGTATTTTACATTTGAAGTTCATGAATACTTATGTATCCGACCCCTTGTTCTTGTTCTCAAGCCATGTTTAATCTACATTTACTTGTCAATTTCATGATTTGTGCATGTTTTGAAGCTGAATAGCATTGTTTTAAAACTAGTTTCATGAAATTTCATGCTCTATGTATCGAGATTTAAGAGTTTTAATGCAAGTAAGTCTTCACAGGTTCACTATGTTATGAACATGGTGAAGGTATTGCCTGCCTTTTGAACGCGATCCTACGATAGCCCACTTTCAGATCGTGTCGTTGATCTGCCCTGTGTTAACTAAGGGTTATTGCAGTAGACCCCCTAACCTCCTTCTTAACGCTGGCCATATGCCCTGACCGCGTTAAGACTATAAGTCAAGAAACCCTAATCTTCTTATATATTAACAGTGCTTTTAACTATGATATAATTACTATTTAACCTTTGGTAAGTCTTAAACACACTAACAAGGATTATTAAATATGTGATTATCCTTTAAAAGTGAAGTCTACATGATCTCTCTCATAATCATGATTCTCTCCACCTGTACACTCTCACATACTCTTAAACTCAAAATTTTCCATAAAAAGTCTCATAAAATATCTTGTTAATTGAATGAAAATTTACACACACCACCCTAATGATTAAAGAACTTGTTTTTATTTTTTATCACCATTTTTGGAGCACCTTACCGTCGCTCCGCGATTCTAGAAGTCCTCTATGTTGAATCGAAATGAAACTAAGATGTCCTAGAGGGGGTGAATAGGACTTTTTTTTTTTTAATAAAATCAGTCCTCAGGGTCAGCAACCGGGAGATGCACCCTCCCCCAGGGGGGACAATGTTCCCACTCCACCAGTGCGATCAACCTGGGCCGCAACTATATAATAAGAAAAAATGATAGTACATCAAAACTGGGACGCAACCCAGCTAAAGCAGCCTAACATTCATGAATCTCGTTCTATCTAGTGTAACATGTCCTTTACAAGTAAAAGGTATATTATGAGAACCCAAGAAAATATCATTGCATTTGGAACTGAAAGCATGTGAAGCTATTGAATCTGCCACTTGGTTAGCCTCCCTGTAGACATGAGATAACTACGATGTACCACTCTGGATTAAAGCCTTAGCATCCTGCCACCACCTATAATAGCTCCAGAATGGAGGTTTGTTGTTAATAAAAGAATGAACAAGAACCTGAGAGTCTGAATACACCTTAGTCAGCAGAAGGCCATGTGCGACTGCCAGATGGAGCCCATCATAGATCGCAGGGACCTCAACTATCATACTATCATCAACACCATAATAATGAGAGAAAGCAACCCTCACATAACCCTTGTTGTCCCGTATGCACCCACCACCGCCACACTCTCCAGAATAGCCATTGCAAGCCCCATCAACATTAAGACAAAATTCTGAAATTGGAGGGATCAATCTAACCAGCTTCATCTACTTAGAAGAGCACTTAGGGACAAAACCGAGAGAAAGCAAGATGGCTAATTCCTGAGAGGAAGGAGAAGATTTAAAAGTCACGTTTCCCAGAGCAACATAAACCATAAAATTTATATTTTTGATAATCACACTGGCTGAAACCTTCTTAGATTCATATTTGGCTGAGCACCTCCCTTTCCAAATCTCCCACAGCATAAGTATGAGACAATATAATGAAACAAACCCCAGTGGAGAATGAGTATTGCAATGCATGGTGAAGCTCCATATTCTGACAGTGATTTGATTATGCAAATTAACCTTTGTACCGATGAGAGGATGTAACCAATTCCAGAGATTGGATGCAAGCTCCCCATGAATAAAGAGGTGATTAAGGTCTTCAATCTTAGGCGACCTACAACAAGAGCACTAGGAAACCACACAGATACCACACTCTGAGATCCTAGAATCAACAAGGACCGCCCTGTTTAACAGTCTCCAACAGAACAAGGAAGCTCTCTTGTAGAAGGAGGAATGCCAGATCTTCAACAAGCCTGATCTAGGAACCCCTGCATTCCTCACCATATTGTAGGTACATTTTACAGAAAATAAACCATCCTGAGAGGCCGCCCAGATGCATCGATCTTCATCTAGAGACAGAGTCAAACCTTCTAAAACTGATTGACAAGGCAAAATAGATCTGATAGGATGGTTACTGTTTTGAATCACCTCTCTCAGAGAAACCCCACTGCCATCATACGGTTCCAAGATTAAATTGCTCAAAGGCACATCTCCAATCCAAGTATCATCCAGAATATCAATTCTATTACCATTTCTAGGGATCCATCTAGTATTATCCTGAATCAGCCTACCAGCCTCCAAACTGATCTGCTTAGATAGCCCTGGAAGCTGGTGTTTGCACCCTGGTGGGTAGCGCCTTCTAGCATAAGAAGCCCATATGGGCGTCCCATGATTAACATTCCCCAAATTTGTTTTGCACCCAAATCCACCTGCAAGTGCCATAGGTTACGTACCCTCAGACCACCTTCAACCAGGGGGCGTTGAATATTCGACCAAGCCACCCAATGACGACGGTGACTACCATCCGCCCCATTCCAGAAGAAAGCTGCACAAGACTTTTCCACATAATAAAGGGTATATTTCAGGAGGGAAGAAGCCGCAGCCAGATAAATAGGAATAGAAGACAACACTGAGTTGATTAAAGTAACCCAGCCAGTTTGAGAGCAACTTAGATTTCCAGTTCGCAAGCTTCCCATTAACTTTGTCAATAAGAGACCTGTAATCTGCTGCAAGAACTCTACCAGGCCTTAGAGGCACCCAAGATAGGTAAGTGCCCCAGTTTGCCTCCTGTACCTCATAATATCTCTAATCCTGTTCACCAGCTGAGTACTAGCCTTATCAGAGATCATGAAGCAACTCTTGCTGGGATTAACATGCTGACCAGAAGACTACTGGTATTCATCCAAGAACCGGAGCAACCTTTTGATATTAGTAATTCTACCATTCAGAAAAATAAGAATGCAAATTCCCAGAGAGCATAAGGTGCTTAAGACTCCTGCTCAAGGCTTCTTCCATAATGATAAATAAAGCTAGGGCTAATGGATCTCCTTGTCTGAGACCACGAGTGGATTTAAAATACCCTGTTGGGTTGCCATTGAACAAGACAGAAAACCAACAATTAGAAATCATCATACCAATGTAGGAGGTAAATCTAGAAGAAAAGCCAAATTTTCTCAGGACAGCATATAAGAAATCCCATTCCACATAGTCATATGCTTTCCTCATATCCAGTTTGAAGATGACATTGTTCCCTCTAACTTTATGACCAAGATCACAAACTAGCTGACGAGATAAAGAAACGTTGTCTAAAATATGTCTTCCTTTGACAAAGGCCCCCTGCTCTTCTGATATAATCAAAGGCAAGATATCAGTGAGTCTATCACAGATTATCTTGAAGACAATTTTATAACAAAAATTGCACAGACTAACAGGTCGGAAAACACCAAATGTAGCTGGCTGTGGAATTTTAGGAATCAAGGCAATCAAAGAAGATGTTACCCCTCTAGGAAAAGAGAAACCCTGGAAGAAACTAGATACCGTAGCCATGACCGCTTGACCAACAGTATCACAACAAGTGGTAAAAAATTGCCCAGTAAAGCCATCCGGCCCTAAGTGTTGCCCAACAAGTGGTGAATAGGACTTCCTTTTGAAATATCTATTGAAAAGATTTAGATCTGAAAGCACTAATCAAAATGTTGTTAGAGGTTAGTGTATTGCCCAGCAAGTGGTGGATAGGACTTCCTTTGAAATATTTGTTGAAAAGAGTTAGATCTAAAAGCACTAATCAAAATATTGTTAGAGGTTAGTGTACTGTGTGTAAATAAGTGGAAGCAAACATACAAAGGATAGATAATTTATCCTAGTTCGGATCTCCTCTCCGCAGGGGTCCTACGTCTAGTCTCCAAACAACTCTTGAGATTTTTCACTAACCACCAAGCAAACATTGGTCTTCCCTGAATGAGGGGTATACACCACTTGCTTCTACGCAATTCTTCCCTTCACAGAGGGGCAACACTCCTAACTAAGTAGGCCTTCCCTTCTACAAAAGGAGAACTCACAGGAAACAAACGCCCTGGCCGGTTACAAGCTCTGATGATTATAGAACATGTGCAGCTCAAAGGATGAGCAAGCATAGACAAAAAGAGAGCTACAAAGATATATAAATACTGGATGCACTCTTCTCTTTCTGACTCTAAGTGGATAGGATGAACGATCTAATGAGGATTGTCCACACAATTGAAACTTCTCAAAGGCTTGAACACTTAAACATATTTTGTTTTTTTTTTCACATGCATTGTTGTTTTTTTTCTATCTATCTTTCTATATATGTCTCTTTCACGCTATATTTGTCTTCAAAGGCTTCGACTTCATTATATAGTCTTTAGATTCTTTGACTATCCATTTTGAATTTGACCTTTTAAATTTAAACGTTTAGACTGGAAGAGATTTCTTGAGTGTAAGGTCTTCAAGTCTTCTTTCTAACGATCAACTTGGTTATTATTCTGGTATAACATGTATACTACTATAGCCAGTCGCATTAAATACTTGCATATACCACAAACGTGCAAAACACTTTCTCTCTTCTAAGGTTAGAATGGTAGTAGGTAATACACTGCACAAAAGAAATAAAAAGTAAGACCTTAATGACTCCTATCTGTTTCAGAGAAGGTACATAACCTAAAACATACAAAAGTTGATATGCATTTAAGTGGAATGGATGTCTGTTCGATGCGCAAAGGGTAGCTACAAAAGTCTTTCTTAAAATATTAAAAGCATTGTCAGGTTAAAAGATGTTTGCAGAATTCTTTTGATTTAAACAACTGAGATTCTAAAATGACAAAATTATTTAAAAAATAGTAAATCAAAATTTCTCTTTAGGCTTTTAACTAATGACAGTATGCATGATACAAAAGTATTCTTAAAAGGATAATATAATGAGATGGATTTATAAATACATGTGCTAAGTGCTTGACTTTATAACAATAAATTCAAGATCACATATGACATTAGTGTGAGTCAAAAATAAAGAAATATATATAACTATGACTTTTATATACTAATAGCAGTTGGGGTTAGACTTTGACTTATGTCAAAGTCTACTGTCAGTTGGAATGAGACTTCGACTGCTGAGACCTTATACATCAGTCAATGTAACATTCGACTAGTCATGAGTCAAAGTGGGACTTCAACAATCGATGTTTCACTTCGATTGGTCACGAGTCAGAGTGAGATTTTGACTTCCCAGTGAGAGTGGATCTCATACCTCGACTTCCCAGTGAGAGTCGATCTCATACCCCAAGAACATAAGTCGACATGTGGTCATGACAAGTCGATATGTCTTCAAAAGGAAGACATCACAAGTCGACATGTGGTCATCACAAGTCGACATATCTTCAGAAGGAAGACATCACAAGTCGACATGTGATCATCACGAGTCGACAGGTCTACAGAAAAAAAAAATACAAGTCGACATTTCTTCAGACGGATGATATCACAAGTCGACATTTGTACATAATAGTAAAATGCCTTTAACATAGAAAAGAAATATTGACTGTAAGTAATTCTAATAACGCACAATTAGATGGATTTGTCAATAGAATAAGATTAGATTAAGATTTTGTTATAATCAAAATAATAAGTAATGATTTATTTAAATATGCACAAACAAATGCTCAACAGTCTAGAATGTCGAGCAACTATTTTAACACCCCTCTTGAGGTTGTGAGAACCCTCCGTCAGGTTTTCCTTCTGCCGAACTAGAACTCCCTCGCCAAGGCCTCCGTAAGTCTCCGTGAGCCTAGAATTTATCTAGGATCCCAAGATGGTTGTACCATAAATGTAGTACCCTGAAAATTCAGTAATTGAAAAATAACGACCAGTATTGTCACAAAGCATTATGGGTCAAACATGCATTCTTAGCTCAAAGAATAAAAGCCCAAATAGTAATAAATCCCCAAAATTCATAGCTCAAATTGGGCATAAATTAAAAAGGAAAATTAGGGAAAAACCTAAGACAATTAGACTTCCAAATCAACCCAAATTCGTGCCCAATCATATTATGGAGTTTCCTAATGGTCTCCTACTCAAATTGGGGTGAGAATCCTCAAACTAAGGAAGGGATTAATGAAAACTCAGAGCTCCCTTTTCTTAGACACACTAGGACTTCTAAACCACCCTAAATCTATAAATACTCATCATAAACCCCTTGGGGATGAGTTACCAACTTACTGGGGTCGTGAGGAGCAAAGCTTGAGCACTAGAGGAGGTGGAGATCACCCCTAACTAGATCTCTCTTCCCCAATAGCGTTCTGCATCGACCTGCAGAAAACTTCTCTAGGAATCATTCAAAGGTAGGTGTTCTCAGGCCAAACATGAACAAATCATTTATCATGTTAAAGTTCATCGAGTCTAGTTTCATATGCACCTTTTTTGCCTAATTTTCATCAAGCATGCTTCTAGTATTAAGCATTTTCCAAGAGTCGCACATAATTAGGGCTTTTAATGTTCATACCATGTTTCATGCATCCCAAGACCAAATTGAGTCGACCCAAGAGTTTAGTCCTCTTCTACTCATCGTCCTCTACAACTTTCATGTTCATAGTTTTGTCTAAAGAGCCCTAGATCTCGAGTTATAGGCCACATGCATGACTATAATATTTTCACTGTCTTCGGGTTGAACCCTAAATCACGACCAGACCAGACATCGTGATTTAGAGAACTAGTTTCGCGACAGGTATACCCTTCGCGATTACCTTAAAAGCGACAGCCAAGCCCGTCATGTTTTAGTTTTGTTATTGTGACGGCCCTCATTATACCGGTACGGTTATACCAACCCACGTCGGTATAGCGAGAGTCCTCACAGTGGGACATTTACCCAAACGATACAAACAACTGAGATACACACGAATATACAACAGAGTAGCGGAAGTAAAAGACATCTGTCTTCATTCATTCATCATCCACATTTAAGCATACATGAAATTCGCAATTTACATTAAGAGCTAAAAGTCACATAATTTAAAGTGCTGAAATTTAAATACATAATGTCCACAATTATACATCCTTGTCATGATAACTCTAGTACAATGTTCAAATTACATACTATGAAATGCACAAGTCACAAAGAAACTCCAAAGACTAATCTCCGCGCTCGGAGTCCGTCTCCACTGTCTCCTCCAATGGTGCCATGTCACCAACTACACCTGTACGCCGAAGCAAGGAGTGAGTCCAAAGACTCAACAAGCAACACTACTCATAACATACACGCATAAGTCTTAGCGGTTTCTACATACACATTCAAAATTTTCAACACATGGCATGAAAGTTTTACAAGTTAATACATGAATCATGCTTTCAGATTTCCAAGAATAAAACTTTACCTATCACATGCTTTCTATTCAATTTAATCATGGAATCTTACCTTTAAGGAATCAAGACATGAGAGTTACCAACATAAGCATTGTGCACATATGAAAGGAAAACACGACTAGCATGGATCTTACATGTTTTTAAACACATACATAGACGTTTTCACATGCTTTAAGTTGCTGGTTTCACATGGTTCAATGGCGGTAAACCTATACATAAGAGCTACAATGTTGATAGAAACATATCATGTGAACAACAATCATGCTATCTTGTACCCGCGTTCACCAATTATTCCTAACATGGATTCTAGACATCTTTGCACATATAAACATGATGATAATAACATGAATTCACTGATTTCACATGATTTCAGATTTGTCTCATATGGATTTCAATATCATACCTTCTCATTTAGAATTTCACATTCTCTTTACACAAGTTTCCTCTTTCACATGGTTGCACTTTACACATACACATTTCACATTTGTTCACTTACACATTTACACATGAACACATACACATTACACATTACACATTACACATTTTAGGTGCCGTGACACATAGTCCAAACCACCAAAGAAGGATATATACACATCACATTACACATAGACGCCATCTAGGCATTCCAATGGCGACTCTTGGACTGCGTAGATCGGGAGAACAAGTCTCCACCCTAACCAGTGGTACTTGTCCACCTCCAGGATTTCCCCCTAATGTCCTTAGGGTCACTTACACACTGAACTTTCTCAGGGGGACTTTTCCCTGATACAGTTCCACTGCCCTCTACGGAAGCAGTGTCACATTGGCACAATTACACATTTACACATTTTACCGATTTTTACATATGGTTTACACATATCACTTTTCATCTCATT
This sequence comes from Colocasia esculenta, assembly GCA_014218235.1. Taxonomy (NCBI): domain Eukaryota; kingdom Viridiplantae; phylum Streptophyta; class Magnoliopsida; order Alismatales; family Araceae; genus Colocasia; species Colocasia esculenta. Next base: position 69,440,991 of record CM024760.1, on the reverse strand, counting down.
CACTTCCTCACTCACATGCATATCTCTATTTTTCCTAACATGGCACTATAGATTTCAGGAGCTTAACACACAGTAATTTCACCAATCAAGTTAGGTTTAAGCAATATCTAATCACATTACGATAACACACATAGATTATTGCCTTTCACATGAAAAATACATAACTCTTTATACACTGGTCCAAATGACCTAAAATTTTAACCACATGCTATTTTCGAGTTCAAGGTCATACACTCAAATTTTCATATTTTTCTGAGCTAAATAGAATTTACAGAAAATCAAACACTTATTTCGCATGCCATTCACAATTTAAGTTAACATGGGGTTTAACACATCATGCAAATTTTGCCACTTACTGTTTGAACAGAGGTTACTGTCACATACATGATCTGAGAATACAGAATTTACTCTAAATCATACAATTGTAGATCGGTCACCACAAATCATTCTTGCATGCCGTTTTATTGACCGAACCGAGTTTATTGGCAATTTATACAAGCATGGATAATTCATCAAAACTGAGTACATGTACACTGATCCACTAATCTTCATGATCTATTAAAACTAAGGCATTCAGACTAATCCTAATCATAAACATAGATTTGGCAAGATCATCAACAAGTCATGCTTATACATTCATAGAATACACTCTTCTAACATCCATCACCACACATCACACTCATCCACACACCACAAATAACAATATACATAGTATATAGGGTTACCATATATCCTCATCACGGAAACCATACCGAAAATAATGTATAGGAAGGGCAGAACAAGTCATTGTTCTGTCCAGAGGAACTTGGCGGCGGTCTCTGGCCGCTGACTCAGGGTCAGCGGCATGGTCAATGGACGCCGAGCATGATCTCTGCGTCCATTGACCTTGCCGTCAATGCAGGTCTGTGCAGAAACATAGACCCGAGCTCTCAAGATTCGGTGAATGTGAGGGTTTAGGACTCGAGGGAAAATGTACAAAAATTGTAAAAACGACCTAGACTCATATGGGAACATTATGGTTAGGTCACTTGCCTTTTAAAAATTGCTCCAAAGGATTTAAGGCTCGGTGAAGCTCTCCTTGGGCTGTCCCAAGAAGCTCTTAGAAGTGTTTGACTCCGGGTTCCTGAGCGAGCTCCAGGGCCTTCCAAGGTCGGGGAGGCCTTCCTCGTCGATCCAACAACCTCTTTGAAGCAGCAGATCTCTGGAACAATCTTCAGGTTGAAGGGTTTTTGGGTTCCAAAGTGGGGTTTTCCTCAGTTTTTTCCCCTAGGGTTTTCTTCTCTCTTTTTCTCCTCTTGCAAGGGTGAAGGGAGGAGTGGGGAGAGGCAGATCCGGTTCAGACATAAGGGGAGGCCTCTCTCCCACCCTTAGGGTGACTTGACAGCCCTTAGAGCCGTTGGGGACAGCCCCCCCCAATGGCTGGCTTTCTTGTTTCAGAAGTTTGCAGCTTTGCTGCGCATGTAGGTCAGAGAGATTGGCGTCCATCTCGCTGGACGCCAGAATTAGTGTTGACGTCCATGTCTGCACGCTGACACCACCTCAACGTCTAGGGGGTTGACGCCAAGATGGCCTTCGGCCAGAAGTCTAAAATATGCAGAAAACCATGCATATTATGCATATATACATGCAATATGTATATAGTAGTGTATCCATACTATCACCATGCACTACGTATATTATTTATATCTAATATAAGCACATGCACACGTACTTGTACTAATTAATACGTAGGTAAATATGTACATACATACACAAGCACAAATATACACACACAAATACAAATAATGCGACGGAAATTCGAGGGCCTTACAGTTATGACATGATCCGACAACATCAAACTGTGTGTTGCATGGTTTTTAGTGCATCTCTGATACGCGATCGATCGTGGCGTCGCAATTTGACTTGTTTCCCGCCCTTGGGTTTTGTGTTTATTTCATATTTAAAGAAGTTGCATGAACGCGTTGACCCTTTACGTCGCGTTTCTGAGTCACTAATCGATACACTATACCGATACATGGGAGTTAGCAGAAGAAATGTTTAAAGCGTATCCTTACCTGTTTGAGTAAGCTTTTAATTTTTTTAGATGATAGTATGTTGTGTAGTGTTTAATGCATTGTGTATTTAGATTCCTTTTAGATTTCGAGGCCGAAATTTCTTTTTAGATGATAGTAATGTAACATCGTGACTTTTTCAGATCATAGCTTAGGGGATTTAGTGGCCAGTGTGTGACCCAACATTGAGTGTTTGTATGGTTTGTATAGGTTGTGTGGGTTGGGGGCTTGGAAACCAGGCCAAACCAACCTCTGGAACGACTTTCATAAACGCGACCAACACAGGCGTCACGATTTTGAGAAGCGCGACTACCCAGGTCGTCGCGTTTTGAATGCTGCTTCCATGGGTGCGCGTCTGCATGCGCGCCGCTTGGCGCATGCAGGGACGTCGCCTTTAATTGCAACGGATATACCTGTCGCGATTAAATCGTGACATCGTGACCCATCGCGATTTTGATTGTGTGTTGGAGTTGGCTGACCCTAGGCCAAGCAGTGTAGGAAACACTGCTTGGCCGTGGGGGAGGATCGTGTGGAGATTTTTCCGGCGATTCAGAGGTTTCGACGTGCGGTTTGGCGGGTTCCCAGTGCGAGGAGGTTGTGCGGAGCGTGGGAAATGCCAGGGCAACGCCGTTTTAACGCGTTCCTCGTGTTCTTCGTGTAGTAGAGAAATTCTTCTCATTTTTGGATTAAATCAGACCATGTTTAATGATTTAAACGCATGTAATGGGTTAAGGAAAGTGGTATCCATGTATAAGCTTTTATTTATGTGCAAGATTGCATGAGAAATGGGCTTGTAGGGTGGTTTGTTTGATTTTCGGAATGGGTTTGGGGTAGGGTTTCTACAGTTGAAATGCGACGGAACCAGACGTCGCATTTCAGTCTATATCGTGATGGTTACCCCCGCCGTGATTCAATCTTTTAAAAGCGACCTCTGTGTCCTTCGCGATTTAAAAGACTGCTACCTGAACCCTGGCTTGTCTACATAATGCTATGAGTTGCTTTCATGTATGGATATATATGAAAGTTGGTTTGTGTGCAATGGTTAGTAAGTGGTGCATTGGCACATGTGGTAAGTGGAATTATCAAGTTTGTGTGGCTTTGCGTACGAGGCAAGTCGGGTATTCGACGCCGCCCGTGGTTACCTCTCGAGTCGGGTACCCCAAGTTCTCTGTGAGCCAGACATGTAGTGCCCGGGGTTTTGTCCCCGTACTTGAGTACCGTTAGGGTCTGTGTTGTCTTCCTGGACACCCTCACTCCGTAGTTTGAGTTGTACGTTCGATTGAGGGAAAAACGACAATGAGACATCCGCTTGTGTGTTGTGGTTGTTCTTAGTCGCTTGTAGCGCGGTTGGGGATGAACACCGGTAGACATATTGGTCCACAACTAATCCTTTTTTCAGTACCTTATTTTAAGGAGCTCGGGCCGGAGTCCTTAAAGGTGCCAGGTATGGAGCTGCAGCCGTGTGAGTTGCAGTTGTGGTGAGGTGTGGTCTCCACAGCTTATTAGTTCTGTTGTGGTGGAGCGGCAGCTGGACCTTTCGTCCTTGGCTGCGAGGCTGAGAGGTAGACATGTGTTGCTTGTCCGGGTCTGTAGCTAGTGTCGCGAACCAGCCATCGTGACTCATGTTTGGCGTTACCCTTCTTTAGCTCATACTCTTGAGCATGGTTTGCCGTTTATTTATGAAAATGAAAGTCATGTTGTTAATTTAGTTCCATGCTCAGGTAGTGTTGCTAGTTATATATATATAACTGTTCTTTACTCTTGCTTCTCTTGTGTTTTGTGGTTTGCGGCTTTTAAGGGAATTTTTGTATTGAGCCAGTGACTCGTGAGGCTCACCCCTTATTACTTTCAGGTGAGGGAGAGCAAGAGGTCTCACATCCGTCTTCTAGTCCGAAGCCGCATCGCAGCGGTGTTGGGTCCACGCCTCCAGCAGTGTAAATTATATTTCTGTTTTGCCTCGGGGTATGTCCCAGACTACTGTACTTGAGTTTGATTTTTGTTGAAATTTGACTATGTAAATTCTTTGCACATATGTGAGAGATGTTCAATCTTACAAAGGCTCAAGGCCTCTTTTATACATTTCGTAAAACTCCCATAATAGTCAATAGCTAAAATATGAATATTAATTCAATGGATGTAAATGAAAGAGAAGGGGATGGTCATAAGGTGGCCATGTATATAAACCACCATCCTTACATAAGACCTGGTTATGCATGGAAGAGTTCTTGGTAGATTCTCTCGGATCAGTTTGTGTGAGGAGGTACATGTCCATAACAATTTGTTCAGGGACGGATGGGAAAATAAGTTGGAGGTGGCTCAAGCGGGGTACAATCTTGGCACAATAGGTAGCGTGCGGGGGTATGAGGCTTGTTCGGGCGGGATCTTGCGAACTGGTGTGACGTGGTATGTTCTATATCGTGCCACATAATTCCAGTTCACTCCGGTTCACTAGTCCGGCTAACCATGTTTGTAAGAGAGCTCGCTATTAATTTCAAGAAAAGCCAAGGCAAAGGTGCATTACTACCTAATTGCTATCCAATTACCTCATGACAGCCCACGATTATTGTCACCCATATCGTTTTTAATAGGGAATCTAGTAAAGTTAGTTGGACTTTAAAACAAGCTACCCAATTACTCAAGTTGGGTTGTAGGAATGTTATATTGTTATTTTGTTTGTATTATTTTTTATACCATTTGTGTTAGTAAATCAAGGATATATGACCAAACACAAAGGGTTTTAAAAATTCTAAGGGAAAAATACATACTTACCCATAGAATACATTGTATTCAAAATTATATTATATATACCTACATTCTATATATTTTATCATATATGTGCTTACCATTTGATTACATCTATTTAACACAATCATAATTGAGTTAAGAGAGTAAAAACACTAACTTTTCCTTACAATTCACTAAAAAATAATTTTAATAACTTTCTCTCATGCAAAACACTGGCATCAGTGCCCACTCTCTCTCTTCCTCCCCTCCCCTGAACCCCTTCGGGCAACCCCATCGCTCTCTCTCTCTCATATTCCCTTGTTCTCTCTCACGCACCGTTTTCTCTCTTTTTTCCCCTCCACCATCTCTCTCTCTCTCTTTTTATTCTCTTTTCTCTCTCTAGATAAGTCTCTATCCCCCTCTCTCTTTTTCAACAAGAATATTTTATTACATTGACCTCTTATTTAACAGTTCTATTAGATGATAGCGGAATATTACTCAAATTTTGATTGTTAATTAACCATAGAGACATAAATGATAAATTATTTTGATTTTAAAGATGTAAGATATTATATTGAGATTTCAAGAGTATAATGTATTCCAGTGATATGTATATTTTTCCCAAATTTTAATTTACAGCAATTACCCTTCATCCACGTATCACAAATCCAAAGACTAGAGACGGTGCAGTGTGGGCTGCCTCCTGAATAGTCCAAGCGACCAATTCCACCCCATCAAAGTAGTGGCCCGTTCCGGACATCGTCCTAGAAAGACCATCCAAGTGCAGTACCTCTCTGTTCTTCTCCTCAGAATTGTATAAAACTAGTTGAAAGTCCGTGCGATGCACGGTAATTGTTTATAAAATATTAAAATGAATAAAAAATATTATTTATAAAAATGTACATAATTATGTTATATAAAATATAGTAAAAAATAAAAAGATGAATAGAACATCTAAAGATTGAATAGTATGAGAAAATAAGAATATACCATAAAGACTTTCTATTCGTGCAAAAGTAGTAAATCATAGGTAGGAAAAGAACATACTTAATAACAACATGATATCATGGGAGAGGAAAAAAAAAAAGACTTTCAAAAGTGTTGATCATAAATTCAGCAAACATATCTTTTGCAAATAAAGTTTGATCTACCGAGAAGGATAAATATAATGGTCATACTCGGCTAAACTTTGAAGTAATCAAGGCAAATAAATTTTAACAAAATCCAATATCAGACTGTTAGACTTGCTTGAAACCTCTAATATCAGTGCCACCGGAAAAGATTTGGCAGAGTGGGAAAGATTATTTACCAAGCATTTTAGCGATAATTTCCCCCCACCAATAGGTGTTATGAGCATGCAGTTGATAAAGCTCAAGTACGAAGGGGGAAAACAATGATATCAACACCGTAAACTGCGGTCAGAAGAAATGCATAGATATAAGTAGGCCACCTGTAAAAGAAATGAAGGTCACTAAAACTGCAGACAACAGAGAGTAAATCAAATTATTCATCTTGTTAGCACTAAATATATTGCTAGAATTGTATGCATACAACAGATATGAAAAGAAAAGAACATGAAATAGAATTGTATTCATGCCAAAGTGTCATTTTGATTTTATGCCAGAAAAAGATGGAAATGCTGCACTTCTCCATTTAAGTGTGAAGTAAAGTTTGGCCAAGTATAATGCAACTTCTCAGACATTGCTTAAATACAGAAATTCTAGAAACACTCAAAACCTAAAAATTCAGGGAGGACCTGTGATGGCTGTTGAGGGAGAAAAGCTATATAATAGATAATTATAATACCCATTTGAAGGGATTTATGTAAAAGTTCCTTGCCCCAATCTTGCCAAGTAGACTATTTCCAAATGGGAGCTTGTTGGAGATATTAGATTATGTGAAATCAGTACCCACTAACATGATGAACAATAAAGTATTCTCAAACTTTATTTTCCCAAGTGTGTTACCGAATGTTGCTTCAACTGAAAGTCAACCCATCTTCCATGTTCCCTTGCTTTCAAGTATTCATGCCACCTCATCCCAAAAATCCAACCTATATTAACAGGTTCAGAGCAAAAGAAACTTGATAATGAACATATTTTTTGGTTTGACATAAGGCAAAATTAATTGCAGGAACCAGAGAAGCAAAAGTATAGCTACAAAACAACATTCAAATGATAATAATGAAAGGAACCTATCAAACTGTCAAAATTGTGAATTCAACTGAATGAAGTCACAGAAAGTTGTAAAAAAATCAAAGATGTTTACTACTGCAGGAACTATCTATAGAGATAAACTGTGTACCCGCTATTCACTAAGTTTTACATTAGTTAGAACCTACAATAACAGCAGGGAAAATAATTACTGATGTGTTCTGTGATTTTAAAATAATAAAACCCTTACCCTTAATCATCAAAATTCTCATTTTTTTTCTTCTCTAATTAACCGTTGTATCATTAGTTAAACTTTGGCATTAAGAGAGTGGCAAGACGAACATGTAAAAAATACAAAAGAAAGACATACAACATTCAATAATTCCGCCACTAAAATTTTAAAAATAGAACCCTAACTTAAAACAATAATAAAAAGGCAAGTTAAAACAAAAAAAAAATTGGCTTCTAACATATTAACAATGTGCAAAGAAAAACAACCTTTTGACATTCAAGTTATTAACACTATGTAAAGAAAGAATAGAACATGTAGATTTATTTTTTATTTTGATATTAAAAGAACAAAATTCAACAACCAAACACAGAACAGGTATCTAATCGAAGACTGAAGAGGAATAGAAAGTCTTTATAGTATATTCCTAAATGCATATTAGTCTAAGAAACTTATAAAAACATTCAGTAAACATAGAACAAAATTATTCTTATGTTAATGCAATAAATAAAAGTATTCACTCGCGTATAATACTAAAAGGAAAATAGTACCCTTCTGACTTGATGTTGGCTGGCCACCACCGTCGACATGCCCATCATGATGCTACCATCGTAGCTCCTCTTCTTCTCCTCCGGCCATCGGGAGACGAGAGCCCATCTCCAAGAAGTAGCCCCACGCCATCACCACCGGGTGCAGGTGGAGATTTCGGCCAATGTTGGGATTCCGCAGCTCGCTCCGCAGGAGCAACTCCGGTGTACGAAGGGCCCCGCATGCCACCACAGTCACCTTTGCTCCCACCACAGTCACCTTCGCCTCCACCACCACGTACGTTCCCTCCACCACCACCACAGTTGTTCGTATGCGAGTCTGCAGGTCGAAAATAAAAAATGAATGGTGAATGAGGTTTAAAAATGAGAAAATGTTCTATATCAATACATAAATATGTAAAAATATACTGAGATATGCAATTTAGTGTGGCTACAGGGAGTGTCATTTTTTATTTTTTAAAAAATGAAAGATATTAATACACAGTGAGTAGCAATACAGTAATTTAGTAGCGTTACTCTGCTACAGTAACTGTTACAATTTTTATCTTATCTTTTTATAATAAAAATTATAAAATAAAAAATTTAATTTTATCCAATCAAACTTTTTTAAAAAATTTAAACAAAACAGAAAAATGAAAATAACTTGAATCTAACCGTAGCGCTACAGTACTTTAGTAGCGTTACTGTAGCAGCGACAGTAACTACTATAAAAAACAATTTTATGTTATCTTTTTTATATTAAAAAAATTTATGAAATAAAAAAACTAATGTTATCCAATCATATTAAAAAAAACTTTTATACAAAAATAGAAAATTCAAAAAACTTGAATCTACTGTTAGTCACTGTAGCGCGCTACAGTACTTTTGTAGTGCTACTGTAGCTGCTACAGTAACTACTATTAAAAAAACATTTTTATGTTATCTTTTTTGTATTAAAAAAACTATAAAATAAAAAAACTAATGTTATCCAATCAGATTTAAAAAAAAGTATTTGAACAAAAATAGAAAATTCAGAAAAACTTGAATCTACTGTTACTCACTGTAGCGCGCTACAGTACCTTTACAGAGATACAGCACCCGGCTCCGGCCCCGCACAAGAGCTTCCTCTCGTGCCGTAGATCGGCGGCGAACTCCATGACATCTTCGAAGGACTTCCTTCAGGCACTGGTTTTGGCCGTCGCCTTCTTCACCGGCGAGTACATGGTATGTCATCATCGAGGTCTTCCATTAACTCCCAGAGATTGAACAGAGATGGTCCTGAGGCTGTCCCTTGCCGGGGAGGAGCTGGTGGAGGCAAGTCCACGGAGAACCAGATACGGGAGTAGCTCGAGGACGCAGAGGCGGCGAAAGAGTCAATGGAGACGAAGATATGGATGATGAGGGTCCAAATGGAGCAGTGGAGGAAGGCGGACCAATGCCGGCAGTGCATGGGATTCACCACGAGCGTCCCACGTCTTTGTCTTCGGCGGTTGCCACCGCAGGCGCCTTTGCGTTGTCGTCTTCCATGTCACCGTCATTGTCGTCGAGAGAGAAGCCTGCGATGGGTTGTGGGGCGAGGAGGTGCATGGGCTTATGAATGGCTGGTCGTCGGACGCGTCCGTGACGAAGTCAGTTGTAGTTTAGGAGATGCACGGGAAGATGTCACTGGGTGCAACGGTGATCATGGAGGGTCTCCGGTGGCACCTGTCGAGGTTGTTCGTGCTGCCAGGATGCTCTGTTCTTGCTAAAACATGTAAGAAGTTATTAAAATGAAAATAACTTCTATGGAGTTTGTTCGTGCTGCCTGGATGCTCTCTTTTTACACATTAGGGACGTCATGCAACCAAGAAACGGAAAGAGAAAAGAAGCAAGTAACCGGAAGAGAAGCCGGACTCCCACGCCAAGAAGAACATTAGAAGAATTTTACAACGATAAAATATCATACGGGACACATGTTGAAGGATTATCTGTGACTGGTTGAAGCTCCTACGCGCAGAAGAAGATCCACAGATGGCGACGGTGTTCTCGGATAACGATGGCGAAGATGATGGCGGCATGAAACATAACCATGCCTTTCATACGAAGATTTTTAAAAAATTTGAAAACTGCCATGTTGGGCTCTGTTTTGGCGTACGTTTTAAGTGTTTCATTTTTTTGAAAGTTTTTAAAAAATTTTATGAACTGTCAAACAACTGTTAATTAGATGGCATATGCCAGGGTTTGTAACTCTGCCATGTTTTGGCAAGTAAAAATTTTAAAAATTACTTTGTTTGGGAAGATAGAAACATGAGCATTATATAAGTATTCGGCATTTCCCAATTTTATAAAATTCTTAAAGTTTTTTAAGATCTGTGTTTCCAAATGTTTTAAAGTTTTTAAAAACTAAGAACTACCTTGTTTGGCAAGATAGAAACAGGTAACCACGCCTTGTGGGTATTTGTTGTTTCCAAAATTATTATTTTTTAAGGTTTTTTAAGGACTGCTATATTATTTGAAAGATAGAAATAGTTATATTAGTATAGATATACCGATTGTTAAAGTTTTTTAAAAGTTTGTGCAATAGTTAGCAAGGTTTAGTATGTCGATTTAATAAGATCTTTTCACAGTAGGAGGTTTACCTTCTTAATAGCTATGTTAAAGGAGGAGATGTATTTTTGAGTTTTGAAAAAAATATAAATATTCTGGTGCTGTCACGTGGCAGCACTAAAATTGAGAAATATTATATTAGTTTAGAAGTATAGATAGTATAGATGGGTAGGCATGAGAAAGAGAGTATAGATGGAGAATATAACATACATCAATTTTGGCGGGAATTTAAAAGAACTTGACGCTGCCACGTGTATTTTTAAGACTGAGTTTTATTATAATAGTATAGATGCAGTCTCCATTCACATAATTCCTATCTAGACTTAGGACCTTTTTCTTCTCTTGCTCGACAGGTAATCCAGTTTCAGAACTCAACACTTGTAACTCATGTATACTCGCATGTTCATATTTTTACCCTGGACACTTGTTTTTTTTTTTATTAAACGATGTAATGGTTTAGACCACCGTCCGACAGAAGCACCCGAATTCCATACTAAAAAAAAAATCACCTTAAAATCTTTTACGGGAGCGCCGCTTCCCACACCTTAAAATCGAACCAACCTCCCACGCCACCCCGCCGCAGGCGGGTGGGTGTCCATCCTTTAATTCACTTGTTGATGTCAAAGGCTTTTGATCTCTTCAAGACAGCAACAGGGGCATCTCATCTTTGCGCGTGCTCCAGAGCATGCGTGGGCTAGCTTCTCTCCAATTTCAAGAAAAGGTTCTAAAACACGGGTTTTATTCCCTCAACATCATCCTTACACAAAGATTACAAAAATATCATCATTACTAAAATATTTTCATATATATATATATATATATATATATATATATATATATATAGAGAGAGAGAGAGAGAGAGAGAGAGAGAGAGAGAGAGAGAATTTTTCAAGTCTTAGCTTCAGTTTGAATGTATTAGTCCATCGGGCTCACAAAGATTAGGCTCTAAATGTTGGACTTAGATTGCATGTATCGAGTTACTATTATTATTAGACCCTGCAACATTAGGTTTTCTTAATGAATTCATTTTTCGTTAGGCCAAGTGCCCACAATCACACAACTCATCTAGGCCAAAAATACACTTATTTCAGTGCACTATAACTTCTCCTAAGCCAAAACAATTTCTCCCCTTAAACAGATGCATATGTTTTGGAAGACAACTTCACTATTCCCTATCTTTATGATGAGATCAGAGTGATTTTTAGATACTCGTCTAATATTCACATTCACATACAATGAAAGACAATTTTAGAGACCAATAGTGTTGTGATTGGCTGAATAGGTGATCTACAGACACTTCTTATTCATCATATGAGAAATACTTAAAAATGTGTGCAAATACATGTTCAATATTTGTCCTCATATGCCGTTCGTGTGCGGTATCTGCTCTCACATGTTATCCGTCCCACCTCTATGCATTTTAAATATTTCTCATATGATTAAGAGGAAGTTTCCGTAGATCACTTATTCAGTCAATCACAAAACTATTTGCCCAAAGAGAAATATTTATTGTATTTTTATATTGTACTTAAGTGTAATATGATTAGGCACACAAATTTATGTGACATTTAATAATTAAATTGTCACTTTATCACTATTCATGAGAAAGATGTCACATAAATTATTACCTAATCATATTACACATAAAATGTAACCTTTCTCTTACCCAAAACTATCCTCCATATATTAAAATTTGCTTACTAAACCAAAGGTATAAAAAGTCACGGAGATGTTTCACACATGGTCCCGAAAGTAGAACCTTGGAGGCGACAGGATGATGCACAGTAGCCAATTCGGATCCTACTTTGACGGGGGCTGACATAGTGGTGCTACACTGTCATGAGAGGTGAAACCCGGCATCTGGGAGCCTTGGACGGTTGCTACTTTTGTTTTGTGCTAAAGAGGAAAGTGGATACTCTCGAATCCTTTCTTTATTACATCCTTTTTAATGTAGCAAACATATCCCATTTTCACTAGGTATGTCATATTTTACATTAGTTCCAACTAAAATTATTCGATTATCCGATGGTTAGAATTAATCTTGTAATTTTAAATTATTTATTAGTTAATATTCGACTTAGATGATAGAAAGTGCAGCATATCGAGTTGTGTTTTCTTATTAGGGGTGTCAATTGGACCGGGCCGGCCCGGAGGCCCGCAAGCCCGGCCCGGTTTTAACCGGACTTGGGCTGGGAAATAAGCCCGTTAAAGTTTTTTGGCCCGGCCCGGAAAAAAATAGGGCCGGGCTTGGGCTTTCTGAGGCCCGGTCCGGTCGGCCCGCCGGCCCGAAAAATATAAATATAATTTATATTAAGTATGAATTTTATATTTAGAAAGAGAATTATATGTATTTTTTCTACAATAAATCTACTCAAAAATATAATCTTTTACAAGTTAAGTGTTAATATCGATATAAGTAAAATATATATTATTTTTTATAGATATTTATAGTAGATATATTAAATTATATATTATATAAATAAAATAATATTTTTCCGGGCTTTCGGGCCGGGCCGGGCTTTTTCTGGGCCAGGCCGGGCCACTCATACCGGGCCTAACCCCGGGCCTGGGCCGGGCCTGGGCCGGCTTTTAAAAAACCGGGTCTGGGCCGGGCCTAGCAAGGCCCGGTCCAGGCCCGGCCCATTGACACCCCTATTTCTTATAATGCTTTTTCAAAGAAAATGTTGAGAGCACCAAAATTTAGAAAAATAAGTAATTTACATAAAAATAGGGGAAAATTAACTACAGGTCTATGTCATTGAGAGTGCCTTAACTACAGCTTCCTATCGCAAATGTCTGTGCGAAAAAGTTCAGGCAATTTTATAGACGTTAATTTCAAATCTCTATTTTATCGAGATCTGCACAGGATGATCTCCAAATGACGTTTTTCATCTTCTAATCATGAATAACTATTATTTTAAAATTTTTGAACTCTCATTTTAACGCCTTCAAACTTAAGTTATACCAACAGTTACATTAAGTCCTACATATTTTAATTTATTGACATACATACTTTAACAATTTTGAACTATTACTTTAACATCTTAAAACTTAGACTTAAGTCATGTTTACAGTAACTTTAAGTCTCATATATTTTAACTCGCCATCAGACACATGTTAACAATCTCGAACTCTTATTTTAACTCATTGAAACTCTTATTTTAATGTATTCGAATTTAGACTTTCAGTTATGTCAATAATTACTTTTATGTCCAACACACTTTAACTCACAATTACTTTAACAACTTCAAACTCTTACTTTAATACATTAAAACTTAGATTTTAAGTCAAGTTAGCAGTGACTTTAAGTCCCACACACTTTAACTAATTGTCACATATACTTTTTCGACCTCGAACTCTTATTTTAATCCCTTCAAACTTTTATTTTAATGTATTTGAACTTAGACTTTAAGTTATGTTAACAATAATTGTAAACAATGATTTTAAGTCTTGCATACTTTAACTCACTATTGCACATAGTTTAACAATTTCAAACTCTTATTTTAACATCTTCAAACTTAGACTTTAAGTCATGTCAATAGTGATTTTAAATCCCAGACATTTTAACTCACCATTACAAATATTTTAATGACTTCAAATGCTTACTTCAACACCTTCGAACTCTTACTTTAACACATGTCAGTAGTGACTTTAAGTCTCAAACACTTTAAGTCACAGTCACACATACTTCAATGACTTTAAACTCTTACTTTAGCACTTTTAAACTTAGACTTTAAATCATATCAACAATGACTTTAAGTCCCATAAATTTTAACTTACCCTCACACATATTTTAACAACTTAAAACACTTATCTTAAAGTTATATAACAGTTACATATATGATATATTGTGTAACATAGAAGGTTAAAATGAAACTATAAACTATTAAAGTAATAAGCACTTCGTCTTACTGTAAGATGCGTAAATGGTTGAAGTAATAAAGAATGTCAACTTCTCTATTAAAGTACACCTATGAATGCATTAAAATAACACTTTACGTAGGAACCCGATATTTTTCATAAATAAATAAATCAAAAAATTTAAAGAAAAATGATTTAATTAAAACCTATTAAACAAAAAGAAGTAATGGGTTTTGCTAAATAGATCAAATAAAAGTTATTGGGCCAAAATAGAGATTTTTAAAATTGGAATAAGAGAAAAATATCCTAAATTCGTATCTTTAATGTTTCCTAAATTGAAAAGAGTTATTAAATCATTAATAAAGCTAGTATACATTGGAATTGGACTCCTAACCCTACCCTAATTGGCTAGGTACGAATTTGGAACCCAACATAACCCAATTAGGAGGAGGAAAGCTTGGATGGTTGGAAGAAATAGGGAAATTCGGAATTAAATAGGAGTTAGAGTTGTAGTAGGAATTAGAAACACTAGATGCTTAAATAGACCCCCAACCTCTTCATGGCCGACCCTATTGTGTTGCTGAGACTTGTTGGATGTGGAGGAGAGGACAAAGGAAGGGAGAAATCGTGGGGAGAAGGCTTGCTCAAGATCTACCAACTGTTCTTCGAGTTCTAAGCCCTAGGAGTCAAATCGACCCAAAGGTAGGCATTCTCACAAGCTAAACCTAATTAATCTCATCTGTAGGATGTTCTTAACATCAGGAACAAAAGCCCTCTATTTGTTCTAATTTTCATCTACCCTATCTTGAGATATTTATTTTTAAAGTTCTGTTATCGTCATGACCCCGAACCCTCATATTTATCCTAGATCTCTATGTACCCTTGATCTCGTGCCATGAAATTTTTACTATACATACTGCTCGTTGTTAGGAATCATTTGCCACCGTTTTCCACAAATTCTATTGAGTATATCACTCGAATTAATTCTTTTTCCATCACTGCATCATGTTCTGTGTTCTTCGTGAAAGAACTTGATCAAAGCCTGTCAAGATCATGATTATTTTCAAATTCCTATTTAGTGTGTATACTCTCACATGTCTAGATTCATTTAAAACTAGTTTCACAATTTTTAATCATCTGTACACTAAGATCTCAATTTTTAAACTACCCTGTATCAAAGCTTGAGTAACCTGGACCGCAATCCAAGGCAAGCTATTTCCTTTTCGGGCTCAGGCATAGGACTTGAGAACGTGACGACCCATCGTGACCAGAAACCTATCACGTTCTGAACGCGATAGGCCCTGGCGTCGCGTTCTGGTTGTCTATCCTGACTGACCCGTCGCATTCTTTGAAAGATACTATCGCATTCTGGATGTACCCTGTCGCGTTCTTTACAGTGGTACGTCGCCTTCTAGACTTTTGCACATAAACCCTAGATTTTTGGTGCTCTTGTCTTTCTATAGTGATTATACCTTCTGTTATCAGTCTTAACGCAGTGAATAAAGATGCTATAATATGACCATGTATTGATTAATTAAAAGACACACACATGATCTTTTCATATCCATGATTCTCTTCATCACATGCACATACTTGTAACCATCCAATATGACTTGACTTGACATGAAAATATTTCATAATATATATGGTAAATTACTTCAATAATGGATTTAAATTGCCCTATTTTTAATGGACTTGTCTTCGTTTCTCGCGATGTGTTGGAATACCGTTATCGATGCTCCATTGTTCTAGAATTCCTCTCGAACGTCAAGCACTTGTTTCTATATACACTTTCTCTTGACTTGGACAAACTCTCTGTCAGATATTCCTTCTGTTGGACTAGTGAATCCTTGTTCAAGGCCTCCATAAGTCTCTTCTGTCCATGGATTCCCACATGGTCGACGAGCTAGTTGTACCCTCAATACGTAGGATACCTTTTAGGGATCAGTAAGATCCAAATGGCCTTAGAATGCTCTTTCTCTCTTATCATGAGATCACACTAGACCTCTAGACTATGCTCGTAGCATGGCCATTGGTTGGTTAGGGAATTCTACCTGACTGCCAGCACCCATTATGCGTGTTGTGCATCCGTTACTATCATCTATTTAACGTTGTTTCATGTGCAATGACCACTAGCTCTCATCTACACTCTACTCGCTCATCTATTCACGTTCTCTATACACTCGTCTATTCATCAAGTACTCTCATCTATTCTTGGTACTCTCTATGGCCATTTGACTGATTGTCTAAAGATAAACAATATGACTAATGCTCGGCAATATATAGGGCCCGGTCTGGTCCTAGGAGGTGCGCCCAAAAGTGCTAGTGCCCTCGGGAGTTAATTGACTAGAGTGTTTGATATTACACTCAAGTGCTATCTATCTCGACTATCTAAATGACAAATAAAGTGCTATGCTATACTCGACTCGTTGTGCTATCATGAACTATATTGTGTAGCAACCTGAATTTTTACGAAAAATAAAAATTTAAATAAAGAATTTAAAACCCAGCTAAAGGGATATTTAAATAGAGTATTAAATAAACTCATTAAATGGAAAAGAGTAATGGGCTTTGCTTAATGGATCTTCTAGAATTTATTGGGTCAAAATATGAATTTGAAAGGGGAGAATAATAAGAAAATACCCTAAATTCGGAGTTTAATTATATCATAATTGGAAGAGATATTTAATGCATTAAATAAGTAATTAGAGTAGGAGTTGGATTCCTAAACCTACCCCATATGGATTAGCACAAATTTGGATCTCTTCCAAGTCTAAATAGAGATTGGAAAGCAAGGAAGGAAGGTGGGAGTAAGGAAATCTCGGGAAACCCTAGCTCTAATTGCCAAGAGTTGGAATAGGAACTTGTGTTTACATAAATACACCTCTTAAACTCTCTTGGGCAACCCTAGCTCGTTGCCAAGAGTTGCTGGACGTGGAGAAGAGGCTAAGGAGGAGAGGATTTCATGGAGAGAAGAAGAACTTGAAGCTTCTTCCCTTGTTCTTCAAGTTCTAGCCCTAGAAGACAAATCGAGTCAAAGGTAGGCATTCTCACAAGCATAAACCATGAAACTTTTTCTGTAGGTTCTTCCTACCCTCTTGAACGAAACCCCCAATTTATATTTTTCCATCCATCCTATCTTTTGTTCTTAATTTTGAAGAACTGCAAACATGATAACCCCGAGGTGTCATGTTTAATTCAAATCTCTATATATACTTGATCCCATGCTACGAAAGTTTTACTGTAGATACTTCATGTTGTTAGGGATCATTTGCCCTCTAAAAAGCCTAAATTTCATTGAGCATGTGGCTCGAATTAAATCAGTCTTGCTCTCTATGTCATGTTCTATGTTACTCGTCCTTGTTTGTTCTCAAACCATGTTCAAACCATGCTCTCTCTCTAATTCCGATTTATTGGAAGTACCCTTACATGTCTAGTTTAATTTGCAACTAGTTTCATGATTTTTCATTCACTATACAATTAGTTATGATTTTTAAAGCACCCTGTATCATTCGATTTCAAGTTGGCCCGCAATCCAAAGCCTGGTCTGAATCCTGTCAGAGCCAGGTGCAGACAACCAGATTGCGACAGGCCGATATGTCGCCTTCTGGGTCTGATTGCAACCACCACTGTCGCTTTCTCAAGCCATCGCGACGCCTTTCTTGTCGCTTTCTGAATGCGACAGTACCTACGTCGCATTCTGGCCGCCTGAACAGACAGCCATGTTGCAACCCGTACAGGACCCTGTCGTGTTCTGCCTGCCCCTGTCGCAATGCTCATTGACCTATGTCGCCTTCTCAGTTTTTTTGATAAAAACCCATGAAAAATATTTTGTCGCTTTCTAAATAATCCTTACGCCTTCTTACCGTTATACCCCCAGTAAAAACCCTACTTAAAAATGGTGCTATATTGAATGATTTAAAAATATATGTTCACGACTTATTTCTATCTATGATTTCTCTTGCACTTGCACACACTTGAACCATCCATTTATGGCTGAAATCTTGCAGAAAATATCTCATAATGTATCTGGTAATTTATTGCAATAAAGCATATTAATTGCCCTATTTTAAGGACTTGTATTTGTTTCTTGCGTTGTTTATATACCGATATCGACGCTCCACTGTTCTAGAATTCCTCTAGAACGTCGAGCACATGTTTTATATACACACATTACTTGGCTTGTGGTGAACTCTCCGTCGGATATTCCTTTCGCCGGACTAGTGAACTCTTGCACAAGGCCTCCGTAAGTCTCCTCTGATCATGGATTCCCACATGGTCGACGAGCGGTTGTACCCTAATTCCTATGATACCCTTTAGGGATCTATATGATCCACACGGCTATTAGAGATTCATTCTCGTCTTAAATCACGCCGGACCTCTGGACCTGTGCATAACAAGGCCAGTGGTAGGGTCGTGAGTTCCACCTGACTGCCAACACTAAGTGCGCGTGTTGTGCAACTGTTACTATCGCCTGATTACTCGACGTATTACGTGCAATGTCCACTAGCTCTCATCTATACTCTACTCGCTCACCTATTCACGTTCACTCTACTAGCTCATCTATTCATCTAGTGCTCTTATCTATTTCTTGGTACATTATACTGGCCATTGACTGATTGTCTAAAGATAAACAATATAACCAATGCCTGGCAATAAATAAAGGGCCCGATCTGGTCCTGGGATGTGCGCCCGAAAGTGCTAGTGCCCATGGGAGTTAAATGATCAGAGTGTTTGGCATTACACTCAAGTGCTATCTATCTCGACTATCTATATGACAATCAAAACACAAACGTGCTATACTCTCTCGATGTCTAGAATGACAAACAAGTGCTATACTCGTCGTGCTATTACTATACTTGTGCTAGTTGTGCTATGGCCATCCTGCTATTCGTGCTATATTCGATACTTGTGCTATTTTGGAAACTATACTCGATCTCGTGCTATTGTGCTATCTTGTTACCTGTTGTGCTATCTCTTACTATATTTTGACTCTCTTGTACCTGCTATCTCTAGACACTCTGCCATTAAATGCGTTAATTATTTAAAGCCTGCTTGAGTCTGAGATTTAAGTCCTACTGGGCGTTATCGCTCACCCCTACGTTATTTGATGTTGTGTTCTCAGGTGAGACCGAGGATGACACATACACTCACGAGGAAGGGAATGACCAAGAGTGAAGCCAGGAGTACCCTTGAGTCATTATGTTATCTTAGAGTTGTAGTTAGTTATCCTTCTGTTGCAATGTAATTGGGCCCTTTAGAATGGCTCTGATATTAGTGGTTGTAACTAGACATTTGGAAAATTATTAATGAGAAAGATTTGCTTTAGTATTATTCAGTGTGTAATGGTTTGATGTCTAGTATACGCTCTATACCTTTTCTTGCAACTGCCTTCGTGCTCCGATATTCCGCGTTGGGGCGTGACAATTGTGCTATTTGTGCTATGGCCATCCTGCTCTTCGTGCTATACTTAACGCTTGTGCTATATGAATCATGATATCGTGCTATCACTTGCTTGACAATACTAGACTCTCGCTCTCTATCATTAGTTACTCTGATCTTTAATACATTAATCATTTAAAGCATGCATGATCATGAGATTTAAGTCCTATTGGGCGTTATCGCTCACCTTGCGTTATTTGTTATGTATTCTCAGGTGAGACCGAAGAAGATACTTACACTCATGAGGATGGGAATGACCAGGAGTGAGGTCAAGAGTACCCTGGTGCATTAGTACTATGTTAGAGTCTTAGTTTAGTCTTCTATTTTCCTTCAATGTAATGATGTCAATTAGGCCCTATAGAATGGCTCAGATATTAGTGGTTGTAATAGACATTTGAGGAATTATTAATGGAATACAATTTGCTTTAGCATTTATTCTTTGTTCAATGATTGATGTCTATTATACGCTCTATACTCGCTTACTTGCAATTGCCTCACGTTGCGATATTCCTCATCGGGGCGTGACAATTTTGTGGTATCAGAGCCTAAGTTATTCTTATGTATAGGATGATCTTGGTTGACCAGCCTCGACTAAAGTCAGTTATCCTACCTACATGAGATGTGGTTAGAACCACGGGTAACTAGTTAAAATGAACCCACACACGCACAAATTAAATTTCACATCAATATCATAACTACAAGTTACTTTTGTAGGAACATAAGCAACTAAGATGACTACTGAACATGCTCAGATGAGGGGCATGCAACAAACTATTCAGGAGCTCACTCCTGCACTTCTTCAAGTTGCACAAGGTGGAGGAAATCGTAGTGCAGGCGAGCAGCATCATAACTTCAGGAGCTTGAACCCACCTAGGTTCAGCGGTTCCACGGATCCAGACGAAGCCGAGCACTGGCTTAAGGAGACGGAAAGGATTTTTCGTTTAATGCAATGTGCAGCTAGGGACAAGCTACTGCTAGCTACTTTCCAACTGGAGAAAGACGCCTGCTCTTGGTGGGAGTCAGTGGAAGCGACCAGGGCAAATGGTCAATTCATCTGGATGGAATTTAAGGAAGCCTTCAACTCCAAATACTTCTCAGAACGTGTACAAGAGAAGAAGGATGCAGAGTTCGCTGCTCTCAAACAGAGGAGTCTCTCTGTAGCTGACTATGAAGCTTAATTCTCCAGATTGGCATGCTATGTCAAACACCTGGTGAACACTGAAAGGATGAAGGCTAAGCGCTTCCTCAACGGCCTTAAGCCGCAATATGTCACTCAATTGGCCCCTCTTGACATCCAAACTTATGGTGAGATGGTTAAGAAAGCCCAACTGCTGGAAGATGCTACGGACCTTACCGATCATATCAAGGGAAAGTTTGTGAAGAAGGAACTGACACCAGGCTCTTCAAGAGCTAAGCCGATTGTCGGCAAGAAACGTCCTTTCAACATCACTGAAGAATCTAGTCAAGAAAAGAAACCCAAAGTATTTGTTCCCACTACTCGGCTAAAGGCAACTGCAAACACTATGACAAGCCTGGTCACACTGTCGACGAGTGCTGGAGGAAAGTCAACGATTGTCTGCACTGCGGCAGCCGTGAGCATCGTATCCCGGAATGCCCACTACTCAAAGAGCACGAGAGATGCCCGATGGCGCCAAAGAAACACGGTAGACTGCAAGCCCTGCAAGATGAAGAGATCATCGAGGTAGGTGGCGTGGTAGAAGGTACACTAAAAGTCTTCTCTCAGTCAGCCTTTGTTTTATTTGATACTGGCACAACTCATTCATTTATATCTTAAAACTTTGCTGATACCCTGAATGTTAAACCTGTCGCTATGGGATCTGAATTCTCTGTTACAACACCATTGGGAGAGAAAGAAAATTGAACAAATACTTCCCATTAGTCGATGTAATGATCGGAGAACACAACTTAAGAGCCGACTTGGTATGTATGTCCATGAAAGGCTATGATGTGATTTTGGGAGCCGACTGGCTATCCACTTATGAAGCAAGTGTTGACTGTAGAAAATGGAAGATTTCATTTAGTGAATTTGCTAAGGTAACATTTACTGGGATTAGACACATGAGACGAATGTCATTAGTCTCTGCCATACAGGCCCACAACATGATTAGGAAATGTTGCATTGCTTTCCTTGCGGCCGTAGTAATTGAAAAGAAGGGATCCAAGATAGAAGAAATACATATAGTCCAGGACTACCCTGAAGTTTTCCCCGAGGAGCTGCCAGGAATTCCCCCAGAATGAGATGTAAACTTCTCTACCGATTTAATCCCTGGAGTTGCATCGATGTCACGTCAACCATACAAGATGTCACCTACTGAGTTAAAAGAACTAAAGGCACAATTGATGGAACTACTAGAAAAGGGGTTCCTTAGGCCAAGTACTTCCCCATGGGGAGTACCTGTTCTATTTTAAAGAAGAAAGATGGATCTATGAGGCTATGCATCGACTATCGACTATCGTCAACTTAATCAACTGACCATCAAGAACAAGTATCCATTTCCTAGAGTCGATGAACTCTTCGACCAGATATCTGGAGCTTAATATTTCTCCATGATTGACCACAGATCTAGCTATCATTAAATGAGGATCAAAGACGACAACATCCATAAAACGGCTTTCAGGAGTAGGTATGGACACTACAAATTTATTGTTATGTCTTTTGGACTGACCAATGGCCCTGCAACTTTCATGCAACTCATGAACATCATATACAGGCCATATCTTGATAAGTTCGTGGTCGTCTCCATTGATGATATCCTCATATACTCCAAAACCAAAGAAGAACATCTGAAGATAGATTTGCAAGTCTTAAGAGACAACCAACTATATGCAAAGTTGAGCAAGTGCGAGTTTTGGCTCGAAGAAGTGTCCTTCTTGGGCCATGTCATCTCCAAGGATGACATCTCCGTCGATCCCTCAAAGTTGAAGCTGTACTTAAATGGGAGAGACCAACCAATGTTACAGAAATCAGAAGCTTCTTAGGACTGGCTGGCTATTACTGGCAGTTCATAAAGGACTTCTCCAAGATCGCCGTTCCTCTCACTCGTCTTACATGGAAGGAGAATCCCTACTCTTGGAGTAAGGACTATGAGAAAAGTTTTCAAACATTGAAAGAATGCTTGACCTCAGCCCCTATTCTTGCTCTTCCAATAGAGGGAGAAGGTTTCTCAGTCTATACCGATGCCTCAGGAATTGGGCTAGGCTGTGTACTTGTAACGACCCTCTTTATACCAATATGATTATACCAATCCTCGTCGGTACAAAGGGTGTCATTACAGTGGGATATTAAACCAACACTAAACGATAGGTTGATATGTACATGAATAGCAAATGAGTACAGCGGAAATAAAAGAATTAACTCATCTCATTCCATCATTATCACATCATTCCACAATATATATAACAAATGTAAATGACAAAAGTCCACATTAATACCATTCCAAAAAAAATATATTGTCTATTACATTGTCCATATGAATAATATTATTACATACTATGAAATAAACAACTATTTAGTAAACTCCACAAGCAGCTATTCCTCTCGCTTGATGTCGCTCCTTGCTATGTCCTCCTCAAGTACAGGGACACCTGTCTCACCTGTACGCCGAAGCAAGGATGAGTCTTCTAAAAAGACCCAGCAAGCAATCTATAGATATCATTCTTACACATATCACACACATGCTAAACTATTACATAATAGGGAAACACATGCTCTCTTTTGAACAATAAATGAATCACATGGCACATGTTTTAAACAATTAACAACATACATAAACCACCTAAACATGCTTCCTATACATGCAAATTAACTCGATTCATATTTCAAATCATAATTCATATCAATCATATTCTTGACATAATCAAATGTCTATGAATGACCTATAGCATGCTTTCTACATATAACATGATTCATGGTTTCATACTTTATCAAATCATTGCACAATTCTACAATTTTTAAAACATGGAAACATGTACAAGGTAAATAACACTCCTAGCATGTTGTCTAACCAATTTCACATGTAAATATAACACTTTTTTCACACATTTAGCTTGCTGTTTTAATATGAATAAATCACATTTACATAAATTTACATCCTTTCACATACTAACACATTCATACTACACTAACACATATTCACTTTTCACATTTGCTCATATTCAAATAACACTAGTACATGAATGTTATTAACTATATAACATGATATTAAACATGATATTACATTTAACATATTAACACATGAATGATATGAATATGTGCATTTTTACCTTGGTTTTCACATGCATTTACTCTCTCATTTACATTCACTTTCACTTACAAATGGTTTCACACATTTTTCACATAGTTTTCACTTGCACTTTCACTTATCGCATCACTTGCACTTGCACTTAATTTTCCATGACACATAGTCCTAACTACCATCTAGAGGAACACACACTCTTATCACTTAGTACTTAGCACCTAACACTTAACGCTTCACTTAACATACATCCGCCACCTAGGCAAACTAGTGATGGACTTTGGTAAATTGCGCAAACAGGGAGAAGCCCTCTCCATCCTATCCAGTGGTACTTGTCCACCTCCAGGATTTCATCCTAATGCCTTTAGGATATCACTTATACGTTGAGCCTTCCCAAGGGACTTTACTACAGTAGGGTTCTTAGACCTCTATGGTAGCAGTGTCAATCTCGGCTCAATTTTACACATTTACATTTTTATCAAGTTTTACTCACACTTATATACACACTTTAATCCCTTTTTCACATGCAGTTTGAATAATATTCACATTTCAGGTTACATAATTTAACCTTACTATTCAACAGTGATAAACAAATCAAAATAGAATACTAACATGCTGCTAACATTGAAATTTACATGATCAAAACTAACATGCTCATTATGATCAATTTCACTTGTTATAACACAAACAATACCTACCGTTGTCACATCAGTATCAATTTTTCTCACAGGTTTCATACAGTTAGTGTATCATATACCAAATTTTCTAGATTTTTCTGAATAGTAATCTAATTTTTAATAATTAAGACAAATTTCAGGCATATTTAATAAGAATTTCACTAAACTCGGTTCTCATCACTACAGTCGGTTCTAATAGTTTAGAAACTTGAATTCAGTCATCATATGATCATGGAAAAATTATGAAACCCTAAATCACAACGGATCTATTTATGCAAGATTAATCATGGTCAGATCATGCTCATATTCCTATTACAAAATTTTTAATAATTAAAGCTAATTACAGAAATTTGACACATTCTCATGACATGAACTACTGAATGTTTCTAACTAAACATGCTTTTTACAACATGCACTCATACCCAGAAATCTGAAAAATACACCACAGAGATCAAAACATCCATTCTGTAAAACCTGATGAACTTGACGGCACAGAGGTTGCCACCAACAGCGGTTAACGACACACAATGTTGTCGCTAAGCCAAGATCTTAACGGCACACATGTTGCCGTCAAGTTCTTGTTTGCAAAAGTGCAGACCGAACCTTAAGCCAGTGAGAATTGGGGGTTCTAGGACTCGAATAAAAATCCAGAAAAATCCTTGGGACTTAGGGGACATGTATGGGGATGAAACCTATCGATCACTTGCCTGCGAATAAATCTAAGATGATCTAGGTTCGTCAGTGAAGCCCTCCTCGGCCAAGCCAAGAGGGTGCTCAAAACCGCTTCAGATCCAGTCCCTCCTGTCGATGTGCTTCAATTCTTAGGGTCGGGGATGATTCCCTGATGCTTGGTGTATCCTCCAGTCGATGCAGATCTCACAGAAAAGCCCTAGGGTTTCTCAAAAGCCAAAGACTTAACCTCGCCCTAATCTGGGTGTTTTATAGGGTTAAGGGGTCAGGTACGCATTAGGGTAAGGTTTCCCACCATTAGAGCTAGGTTTCCAAAACAAGAACCAGAAGAAACGCTACCGTTTCCAGATCTAAAATCGCAATAAAACTTGGAAATAAATGTCAACATGTGCTACCGCAACCAGGGAGCTAGCTTCCATCGACCTGGATGTCAATCTCTCCTGGCCATGTAGTCAATGACCTGCATGTTTCCGTCAACATGCAATTAACGTCAATTTGTGTTGACGGTAATTGGCATTTCGGCCAGAACACAAATTACATCAAAATAGATGTACAATTACATCATAAACAATTTAATGTGCACACACAAACACACACATCACACACACACACACACACACACCACACACACACACACACACACACAACACACACACACACACACACACACATACATACACATACACATATACATACACACACACACACATATACACACACACACACACACAACATATATTACATATAATATGCATGGAATAAGTATATATATATAATATGCACATTAATAATTAGATACTACATGCACATTTAAATATATTACATGCATCGAAATAAACTCATATATATATATATCTATAAGATGTATAACAATAATTACATATTATATGCACAACATTACTTAAATACAAGATGCATAGGATTTAAATAAGTACAATATGTACAAAATTAGCTAACTTCTTATATCCACAGAAATAAGATATATACATATATGCATACATATACACATGAGTACTTAAATAATTATTGTATGCACAAAATCAATACACACACTATGTACAGTAACAAGTAAACATCACATACATAGAATATAAAATGAACAAAAATTTGGGGCTCTCACACTCTCCCCTGCTTGAAAAAGATGTTCGTCCTTGAAGATCGGATCGAGTACCTATGGTGACTTTGTCGATGTCATCTCCGGTTAACACACTCTCCTTGACCGGTGGTTGTGGCTTTACTGCTGACTTCTTTGTTGCTATTGTTGGAACACCTCGTGGAACGAACTCCTTCAGTCTTGGACACTCTCTGATCTGATGGTCCTTGCTGCTACACTTGAGACATCTTCTTGCCTTCAACCAACACACATCTCCACCATGACGCTTGCCGCATTGCACACACTCAGGCTTCTCTCCCTGGTTCGATTCCATCTTACTCTCCTGCCTGCTTGCTACGCTTAGAGCTTCATCCAAAGTGCGGGGGTCGAACTCTAAAAGTCTAGCTCTCAATGATGGGTTGAGCCTTATCACGAACCTCCTTACCTTGCGCCTCTGCGCATGCTCCCTAGCTTGATCACCACGCTTACCATGACTCACCATAGTCTGCAAAACAATTAATCTAGTTAGAATCTAGGTTACTAAATCCTAACTATTTTCTTAACTATCTTTCTTTCATTATTAAATATTTTCTACATATATGGACAAATTTCTATAAAGACTTTGCAATATTGTGAAGATGATGATTTATTCATGTACAATCTCAACCTTAGGCTCTGATACCATCTCTGTAACGACACTCTTTATACCAGTACGATTATAACAATCTCCGTCGGTACAAAGGGTGTCATTACAGTGGGATATTAACCCAACACTAAATGATAGGTTGATATGTACATGAATAGCAAAAGAGTACAACAGAAATAAAAGTATTAACTCATCACATTCCATCATTATCACATAATTCCACAGTCTATATAGCAAATGTAAATGACAAAAGTCCACATTAATACCATTCCAAAAGAAATATATTGTCTATTACATTGTCCATATGAATAACATAATTACATACTATGAAATAAAACAACTATTTAGTAAACTCCACAAGCAGCTATTCCTCTCGCTTGATGTCGCTCCTTGCTATGTCCTCCTCAAGTACGGGGACACCTGTCTCACCTGTACACCGAAGCAAGGATGAGTCTTCTATTCTTTTTCTTCTTCAGACTGTGAGCCACTTGGTGGTCTTCGAGGTCTATAAGCATAGAAGAAAGAGTTTAGACAAAAGAGTGTTTCTGTCAAAAAGGTTCATACCTCTATGTTTCCTGCTATCACCCAGAGATAGTAAGTAAGCCCTTTTTGACTGCTAGGAGATAACATAACCTATGAGATAAAAAGATCTTCTGTCAGAAAGATAGAAGTTAACGTAAAGGAAATATGTTTGACTTTTCATCTAGGCGCCAAAGCATTTGAAACATCAGAGTATAAAGGAAATCGATGTTTAAGTTGAAATTGTTGTTTTCAAGCAAATCTATGTTTCACTTATGAAAACCATGTTTGAAGCAAATCCATGTTTTCAAGCGAATCCATGTTTAACTTATGAAATCCATGTTTTAGAGCAAAACATTGTTTGACTAAGGCAAATCATTGTTTAAGAGTAAATCATTGTTTTCACTTACGAAATCGATATGAGTCTGAAATCGTTGTTTATGAGCAACTCGATGTTTTCACAGATCGAATTGTTACTAACAATCAAATCTTTGTGTAACTTATTGAATCGTTACACGATCAAATCGTTATGAGTGCGAAATTGATGTTTCACTTACGAAATCATTGTGAGAGTGAAATCGATGTGAAACTGAAATCGATGTGAGAGGCAAATCCATGTTTCACTTATCAAATCGACATGAGAGGCAAATCTATATTTCACTTATCAAATCGATATGAGAAGCAAATCCATGTTTTCAAGCAAATCGATGTGGCACTTTGTGAACTGAAATCGATGTATATTGAATGGACATCGATTAAGCTTTTTAGTGCAAAACACACATCGATAATTCCATAAATTTATATTTATTAGGAAAAATATAATATTAAATATATTTAATAATATTTAATTAATCATAAGTTTTGTTATCACCAAAAATATCATAAATTTATATTTATTAGGAAAACATGATATTAAATATATTTAATAATATTTAATTAATCATAAATTTTATCACCAAAATATAAGGGTAAAATATACGAGTGGTTGAACATGTCCCACTGTGACGATGTTCATTATCCTGACGTGGATTGGTATAATCGTACCGGTATAAGGAGGGTCGTTACAAATCAAATTGTAGAAGACATGTTAAGAGCCTGCACCATAGACTTTGAAGGCTACTGGAATGAGCAACTATCATTAATCGAGTTCGCCTATAACAATAGTTACCAGGCGAGCATAAAGATGGCTCTATTTGAAGCACTATATGGTAGAAATTGTAGATCCCCTGCATGCTGGAATGAAGTGGGCGATCAGCAATGGTTAGGCCCAGACATGGTACAAGCCACAACCAGGGATACATAAGTTATTCGTTATTGGCTCAAGATAGCGCAATCTAGACAGAAGAGCTACGCCGATAAGAGAAGAAGAGACTTAGAATTTCAAGTAGGAGATCATGTGCTCTTGAAGGTGTCTCCTACTCGTAGAATTCAGAGATTTAGTGTCAAAGGAAAGCTAAGTCCAAGATTCATTAGTCCTTTCGAAATACTCGCAAGGATTGGTGAAGTCACATACCGACTGGCACTACCACCACACTTAGCATTCGTACACAACGTGTTCCATGTTTCCATGCTCAGGAAGTATGTGTATGATACTACTCACATCATTCGCCATGAGGACTTAGTGCTGCATAAAGATATGACCTACAAAGAAAAGCCGATCAAGATACTAGATCGGAAAGTGCAACAACTCAGGAACCGGCCCATTCATGCGGTGAAAGTTCTATGGAATAATCGTGGAGTGGAAGAAGCCACATGGGAACCCGAAGGAATAATAAGGCGGAACTACCCCGACTTATTCGGTAAGACATTCTCCCTGTTACGATCATATGAATTTGGAGACCAAATTCTTTTAAGAGGGAGAGGATGTAGCAACTCGATATTTTCCATAAATAAATAAATTGAAAAATTTAAAGAAAAATGATTTAATTAAAACCCATTAAACAAAAAGAAGTAATGGGTTTTTCTAAATGGATCATATAAAAGTTATTGGGCCAAAATAGGGATTTTTAAAATTGGAATAAGAGAAAAATACCCTAAATTCGTATCTTTAATGTTTCCTAAATTGAAAAGAGCTATTAAATCATTAATAAAGCTAGTATACATTGGAATTGGACTCCTAACCCTACCCTAATTGGCTAGGTACGAATTTGGAACCCAACCGAACCCAATTAGGAGGAGGAAAGCTTGGATGGCTGGAAGAAATAGGGAAATTCAGAATTAAATAGGAGTTAGAATTGTAGTAGGAATTAGAAACACTAGATGCTTAAATAGACCCCCAACCTCTTCATGGCCGACCCTATTACGTTGCTGAGACTTTCTAGACGTGGAGGAGAGGCCAAAGGAAGGGAGAAATCATGGGGAGAAGGCTTGCTCAAGATCTACCAACAGTTCTTCGAGTTCTAAGACCTAGGAGTCAAATCAACCCAAAGGTAGGCATTCTCAAAAACTAAACCTAATTAATCTCGTCTGTAGGATGTTCTTAACATCAAGAACAAAAGCCCTCTATTTTCTCTAATTTTCATCAATCGTATCTTGAGATATTTATTTTTAAACTTCTGTTATTGTCATGACCTCGAACCCTCATATTTATCCTAGATCTCTATGTACCCTTGATTTCGTGCTATGAAGTTTTTATTGTACATATTGCTCGTTGTCAGGAATTGTTTGCCACCATTTTCCCCAAATTCTATTGAGTGTATTACTCGAATTAATTCTTTTTCCATCACTAAAAGCCTGTCAAAATTATGATTATTTTCAAATTCCTATTTACTATGTATACTCTCGCATGTCTAGATTCGTTTAAAACTACTTTGATGATTTTTAATCATCTGTACATTGAGATCTCAATTTTTAAACTACCCTGTATCAAAGCTTGAGAAACCTGGACCGCAATCCAAGGCAAGCTATTTCCTTTTTGGGCTCAGGCACAGGACCTGAGAATGCGACGGCCCGATAGGCCATGTTCTTAGGTGCTGATCGTGACCAGAAACATGTCGCATTCTGAACGCAACAGGCCCTGGCGTCGCATTCTGGTTGTCTGTCCTGACTGACCCGTCGTGTTCTTTGAAAGATATTGTCGTGTTTTTGATGTACCATGCCGTGTTCTTTACCGTGGTACATCGCCTTCTGGACTTTTGCACATAAACCCTAGATTTTTGGTGCTCTTGTCTTTCTACAGTGATTATACCTCTTGTTATCAGTCTTAACGCAGTGAATAAAGATGCTATAATATGAACATTTATTGATTAATTAAAAGACACACACATGATATTTTCATATCCATGATTCTCTTCATCACATGCACATACTTATAACCATCCAATATGACTTGACTTGGCATGAAAGTATTTCATAATGTATCTAGTAAATTACTTCAATAATGTATTTAAATTGCCCTATTTTTAATGGACTTGTCTTCGTTTCTCGCGATGTGTTGGAATACCATTACCGACGCTCCACTGTTCTAGATTTCCTCTGGAACGTCGAGCACTTGTTTCTATATACACTTTCTCTTGACATGGACAAACTCTCTATCAGATATTCCTTCTATCGGATTAGTGAATCCTTGTTCAAGGCCTCCGTAAGTCTCCTCTGTCCATGGATTCCCACATGGTCGACTAGCTGGTTGTACCCTCAATACCTATGATACCCTTTAGAGATCAGTAAAATCCAAACGACCTTAGAATGCTCTCTCTCTTATCATGAGATCACGCCAGACCTCTGGACTATGCTCATAGCATGGCCATTAGTTGGTTAGTGAATTCTACCTGACTTCCAGCACCCATTATGCATGTTGTGCAACTGTTACTATCGTCTATTTAACGTTGTTTCATATGCAAGGACCACTAGCTCTCATCTACACTCTACTCGCTCATCTATTCACGTTCTCTATACACTCGTCTATTCATCAAGTACTCTCATCTATTCTTGGTACTCTCTATGGCCATTTGACTAATTGTCTAAAGATAAACAATATGACTAATGCTGGGCAATATAAAGGGCCTAGTCTGGTCCTGGGAGGTGTGCCCAAAAGTGCTAGTGCTCGCGGGAGTTAATTGACCAGAGTGTTTGGCATTACACTCAAGTGTTATCTATCTCGACTATCTAAATGACAATCAAAGTACTATGCTATACTCGACTTGTTGTGCTATCATGAACTATATTGTGCTATTTGTGCTATGGCCATCCTGCTCTTCGTGCTATACTTGACGCTTGTGCTATATGAATCATGATATCATGCTATCACTTGCTTGACAATATTGGACTCTCGCTCTCTATCATTAGTTACTCTGATCTTTAATACATTAATCATTTAAAGCATGTCTGATCATGAGATTTAAGTCCTACTGGACGTTATCACTCACCCTGCATTATTTGTTATGTGTTCTCAGGTGAGTCCGAAGAAGATACTTACACTCATGAGGATGGGAATGACCAGGAGTGAAGTCAAGAGTACCCTGGCGCATTAGTACTATGTTAGAGTCTTCTATTTTCCTTCAATGTAATGATGTCAATTGGGCCCTATAGAATGGCTCGGATATTAGTGGTTGTAATAGACATTTGAGGAATTATTAATGGAATACAATTTGCTTTAGTGTTTATTCTTTGTTTAATAGTTGATGTCTATTATACGCTCTATACTCGCTTACTTGCAATTGCCTCACGTTCCGATATTCCACGTCGGGGTGTGGCACTTTATGTGAGTTAAAGTAGAAGAGAAATCTGGTTAAAGTATATGAACATATAATAAGAACACAAATAATTAGTTAAAGTAGATGAGAAAATTGGTTAAATAGATGAGAAGATTAGTTAAAGTAAGAACACAGTGGCTATACATACTTAATGGTAAGGAATAAAGTACTCATTAATTACATGGAAGGATAAAATGAGAAACCAAATAAAGGACGAAAAGTATCTTTCAGGGATTGATTATTGAAACCCACCAAAAGGTAGGATTACTTGGGGCATCTTTTTCTGATAAGGACCAAGAATAAGTTTATCTACTGCCAAGAATCCCTAATTAATTTTCCATAAAAATAGTTGTGTTAAAGTTTATATATAT
Source organism: Colocasia esculenta (assembly GCA_014218235.1). Classification (NCBI taxonomy): domain Eukaryota; kingdom Viridiplantae; phylum Streptophyta; class Magnoliopsida; order Alismatales; family Araceae; genus Colocasia; species Colocasia esculenta. The sequence goes on along the minus strand of CM024760.1, from coordinate 69,408,475 downwards.
ATATATATATATATATATTCATTTCTCAATTTTAGACTACACAAGTGTCTACACCAAAACATCTTTCTTTCCCACCCATGAAACCTTTCACTTTCTCCGCACATGATCTTTCCATTAACATCCTCATACGAACCCAACCCATCCTCCCCATGAACTCAATTTTCTTCCTTCCTTTCTTCTTCTCCATCTCAAAACTAGTAGCCATTTTCCTCCCCACCACCTTTTCTTCTTCTTTTTCACTCACTGACTGTGACCACCCCCCTCCCCATAGCCACTATGAAGGCATCACACAACCTAGAATCCAGTGCCTCTGGGACTGGCGGATGCCTCGACATTGATCCCATGTTAGACCCCTGTGGTGCCTACCGTAGCATAGCCAATTGCGGCACCCAACCCGTGTAAGGGCTGCCATAGTGTTCTGGGATCAGATGATGACCATGCTATGATTACTGCTGGTCATGGAACTAAACTTGGTGGGCCGTGGCTAGAAATTCCTCCTCTAGCATAGGCATTGCCTTAACAGTCGGATGACCTACATGAGCAATGCTTTCATCCACTTGGCTTTTGCCGCCGCCTTTGCCTCCAGCTGGCCCCTTGTCCTACCACACATCACGGCCCCATACTCCGAGCCAGGATGCTCCGGCACTTGTAGTGGAGGCTGCACCAAAATGACCCTAGGTGGGCAGTTGGGGTGTAGAGGCCCTACCACGGGGCTTTGCCAAACCCTATGAGGTCGTCGCCAATGGAGCGTGAGGAGGACTGGAAGAAGGATAGTAGTTACTGGAGGGTGCCATGGCCACCGTTTCTTTTTAACCACCTCCCCTCTACTTCAGTGTTTTTATGGAAACCAAAATGGTGAAAGCAGTGTGGGAAATGGTTGCTGTGAGAATGCAACATGGCTACTCATGAATGACCCGAGCAAAGTCCAAAGAGCAAGAATGTGGACTTTGAATGCTTGTCCTGCCAATCCTTCTTCTCCTATCGTTGCATTGCTTTCCTTGCTCCCCTCTTCTCATTCGTCCTCCTCTGCTCTCCAATCTGAAATAAGGCTCCACTCGATAACCCCTCCCCCCCTACAATTAGAATACATAAAAAGGGAAAGAATTGGAGGAAGAAAAAGAAAGGGGGACAAGTGGAGTTGTGCAAGAAAATTAACAACACTGACCTCTGCTTCTCTTCCATCAAGGGCAACCTTTCTGAAGTAGACAATGAAGTGGATGCGGCCTCCTTACAGACTGTGCATGTCACTCCCCGACGTGAAATATCGGGATGGGTAGTTGTAATCATACGAGTATAGAGCAATAAGTAGACATCAAACCATAAGATAATTTAGTAATATAAATCAACTTAACTTTTATATTAAATCACTATTATCTATTACATTCACTATTCAGAGCTAATACATAGGGTCCATTGACACCTTTACATTGAAGAAAAGTAAAACTGACTAACTAACTATGACTCTACTATGACGCTAAGGTAGATCTTTCCATGCTATGACTCCATCAAGGATGCTCATTCACTCTTGTTGAACCACTCTTATATTTTTACCCTTATATTTTGGTGATAACAAAACTTATGATTAATTAAATATTATAAATATATTTAATATCATGTTTTCCTAATAAATATAAATTTATGGCTCTATCACTGTGTGACTTGCATCGATAAGCAAAATCGATGTCTATTCAATATACATCGATTTCAGTTCACAAAGTGCCACATCAATTTCATTAGAACATGGATTCTATTCAAACATCGATTTCACTTAAACATAGATTCTGTTGAAAACATCGATTCTGTTCAAACATCGATTTTACTTAAACATCGATTCTATTGAAAACATCGATTTCACTTAAACATGGATTTTGTTCAAACATCGATTTCATTAGAACATGGATTCTATTCAAATATCGATTTCACTTAAACATGAATTCTGTTCAAACATCGATTTCATTAGAACATGGATTATGTTCAAACATCGATTTCACTTAAACATGGATTCTGTTCAAACATCGATTTCATTAGAACATGGATTCTGTTCAAACATCGATCTCACTTAAACATGGATTCTGTTGAAAACATCGATTTCACTTGAACATGGATTCTGTTCAAACATAAATTTTAACTTAAACATCGACTCTGTTGAAACTTGGATTTCATTAGAACATGGATTCTGTTCAAACATAGATTTCAACTTAAACATCGATTTCCACTATACTCAGTTATTTCAAAATGTTTTTGTCGTCTAGTGAAAAATCAAATATATTTCATTTGTGTAATCTTATATCTTTCTGATAGAAGATCTTTTTGCTTATCTTATAGGATCTCTTCTTTCCTGTCAGAAAAAAATAGCTTACCTACCACTTCTGGGTGACTGCAGGAAACACAGAAGTACGAGCCTTTTTTATAGAAACACTCTTTGATCTAAACACTTTCTTTTATGCTTGCAGACCTCGAAGACCACCAAGTGGCTGACAGTCAGAAGAAGAAGAATAGAAAGATCAACAACGACTAGAAGAGTTCCAACGGATCTCTTCAACGGATCTATTTCAAAGCTGCTCATATAAAATATGAAGCAAGGCTGTAGATCAAAACAAGAGAGCTTTCCTGAAGATCTTTAAAGGAGTGTACATCCTGTGAGGAACCTCAACTCCACATACACTCAAAGAAAGAGAGAAGAGCTCAAGCCCAATCAAGAGAAGCTTTTCATAGCAGAAGTTTTCGAAGCTTTCAAGCCTTCTTATCTTCACTCTCTCTGTGGTCATTGTAATTCCTGGGGAGAGTCTTTTGCTGAGAGTTTCTAGGTTAGAGTCCATTCTTGTAAAACTCTCAGCTTTGTTCTTAATTTTCTAAGAAAGATTTCAGTCCAGCTGTAGGACTGTATACAGTGAGTCTCTTCCTGTGTGAAGAGTTGGCCAGTGTAGTTGCTGGCATTTTCTGTTCAGCTTAGGGACTGTACTCAGTGTAGAACCTAGCTGGGGATTTAAGTCTAGCAGAACCGCACTGGGATTTGTACCAGGAGGTTGGCTTCTTGACTTGTAAGAGAAGTGGGCTGCCTTCTTGCCCGGGAAAGAGAAGAAGACCAGCTGGGGTGCTGGGTGTTGTGTTGTCCTTGAGGGTGACTATACCCTTGGTTAGTTTAATCCCAAGAGATTGCTTGGGGACTGGACGTAGGACTTCCATGTGGGAAGGGCTGAACCAGGATAAATCCCTTGTGTTCTTTGTGTGATTGTTTACTTGCTTCCGCACTGCTACTCTCTATCACACTCAACTAACCAAACTTTCAAGTGATAATTTTCTGTGTTTAAGTTTCTGTTTCAAATTTCCGAAAACCTATTCACCCCCCTCTAGGTTAGCTTGCTGCCGCACCAAAAGGGCCAATAACTCTTTGTCATCCCCTTTCACGTGTGTTTCTCTTCATCATTAGACTTACTAGAAAATAGTCACACATGACACTTGACGAACAATAACGCCCAGTAGATCTTATATCTCTTAACTAGGTAGTCTTTAAGTAATTAATGCATTAACAAGCAGAATAACTAGTGATGGAAAATCATGTCGAGTTAAGATAGTAATAGCACAAATATGTCATATAGTAACTAGTACAAGCAATAACAAGTATAGCACGAGAGAAAGTAATGTCATATAGCATGTACAACTCAAGTCAAGTCATGTAGCAAGTCAAGTCTATCACTTTCACGAGTTGATTGTCTTTAGATAAATCGAGATAGTTTAGCACTTTGGTGAATGTCAAACACCCAAGTCATTAAACTCCTACAAGTACTAACACCTTTGGGTGCTCCCCCTAGGACCAAATTGGACCCCTTTAATTTCTAGACATTAGTCATGTTTTCTTATCTTTAGACAATCAGTCGATAGATTTTGATGATCATAAAACATCTAATTCTAATTCATGTTGAAAACATCACAAAGCACCAATTTATATTCATGATGATGATCCAACCATTTGATTTATTTATATTTAATTTGATGGTATAATTTGTGTGTTAAGTGTGCAGAGAAATAGGCCAAAAGTCGCAATTGAAGTGGACATTACAAAAACCAAAGCATGGGACTGAATATACTGAATAGAGTTAGAGGTTTCTGTACTTTGCAGGAAATTGGACGACCGATCTAGGGTAAATGGATGACCAATTTTCCAAAAAATTCTGGTCTAGGGTTAGTGAAGAAATCGGACAACCAATTCATAAATATCGGTCGATCGAAATTTCTGGAAATATGAGACTCAAGCAAGTTCAAGAATCGGATGACTGATTCTATGGAATCAGACGACCGATTATATGGAGTATGTCGACACATGAAGGAAAACGAGTCAACACCAAGCTAAGATCCAAGATCGGACGATCGATTCAAGAAGTTCAGTGACCAATTTTTCCAAAAGCCTTGAGCCGGGGACAATCGAACAAATCAGACGACTGATTTGAGAATTTAGGTTGACCGATTATGGAAACATAGTTTTCTACTTTGGATGGACTCTTTCCTTCAGTAGGTATCTGCCCAAGGAAGCATCCAAGTTGGGATCTTTTGGGTTGGTACATATATATACCACCTATCCCAAGCCCTAGAATAGTGCTCTTCCAAGCAAGAATCATTCTATATTTTGGAGCTAGGGTTTTGGGAGAATTTCTAAAGATATCTGAAGAAGCCTAGAGAAGATTTTGAGATCAACAGATCCAAGCTTCTCAACTACTTTTTAGAGTTGTTGTGAAGCATCAAATGTTGTGCTACGTCCAAGCAACATCCAGGAAGCTTTTGGTGGAGAGATCGACCTGCGTTCTTCAGCGGTGTTCTTGCTTCTGCAATGGCTCTCCATATTTCAGACAGGGGGAATTCTTATGCTTTTTGTTCTATCTCTTTTCCAATTATCATGTGCTCATTTGGTTGATTTAAATTTAGTTTGAACAATTGTGGTTTGTGCTCCTGTGTGAGTAGTGGTGTGTGTGGTGCGGGCTGTGCATTATACACAGGTTATCTTGTCCCCGGAAACAAGGTGGGGTTTATGTTGTCCCTGAAAACAACTGTGGGTGAGGGGTTTGTAACTTGTACCCAGAACAAGTTAGTGGTGAAATCCTTACGGGGTATGAGATAGTGGACATAGGCACACATGTGTGTGTTACTCGAACCACTCTAAAATCCTGTGTGCAATTTGTGGTTTGATTTTTCTCTTCTACCTCTTTCTATGCACGTTAGGATAGTTGGTATCGCTGGTTTAACTATTATTTTTCTGTGCATCTCATGATTAGATTTGCTTAATTAAGTTTAATCTATCTTGTGTTAAAGAAGTTTTTAAATAGACGATAACCAATTCACCCCTCCCCTCTTGGTTAAGTTGGCCATCGCACATACACGGCTTTACTTCACATATAGAGTACCAAGCAATAGATGAGAAGAGTGGACGAATAGACGAGAGTATGAAAGAAAGACAATATATGAGAGAGAGAGAGAGAGAGTCATGAGATGAGAGTTTCTGCATTAACCAAAAACATACAAGGGTCATGCACGAGAAAACCATGATAGTAACCACTACAAATAGTTATTGATAGCATGGTAGAGAGCGCGATCTACCACTTGGCTATGACTAGAACACAGTTAAGGGGTTGGATGTGATGTTTAGAGAAGATACGGTCTTCCTGTCAACCACATTATCATCGTGAGCAATAGATAGTGTGCATTTACAGAGAGAATCTAAAAGTCAGTTGGATCATGTCATATAGGTCCAACATGGTTCCTTAGGGTATATAGGTATTTACTGTCACGTCCCGAGAATTACGCAGCGGAAATATTTAGATTAACAATTGATATTCTGAGATGTGAGTGTAGACACCCGATTCTGGTCTATGAGTCGAACCTTATTTCATGTTCTCTAAGTGTGCCCCAAGTTGGTCATTCTCTTGAGCACATTCATTGGTCTTTTCTTGAGCCATTAAGTTCAATTTCCAGATTATCTCATCCAAATATCACTTGAGAGTCCCCATTCTATCAATTTTCTAACGTCTTAGCCATCAATCAATGTCGCAACGGCCTTGAGCGATGTGTTAGCATCGATTGTTGACCTTAGAATCGATTGGAAATCGATTGACCTTAACACGATGGCCTATGGAGACACGTTAATGTCAGTCGATCTATGGCTATTGATTACTGACTGTGCTACCGATTGGTGATCAACCTTGTCGCGACGGGTCCTGGCATCTCATTCATATCGATTAATCCCTACTGAATCGATTACTACCCACTTTTAATCGATAATTGATCATTCACGCGACTGACTAGTCCATCACGATAGTCCATGCATATCCATTCACGTGCCTTCATAGTCATGACCACCTTGGTCGTTGCGACAAGTCTTGTCGCGCCCCTACAATTCGTCGCGACATTGCTCTGCATGGTTGGCTCCGCAACCAACTCCTTTCTATCCTCTTTGGTGTACATCTTCATCTCTAACAGTCTTGGAATGACCCCAGCTGCGGTTTGAGATTCCATCTCACCCTAGAACCCTCCTAGGACTCTTCTTATGCGGATTACTTTACTTTTTACCATTTTCATGGACCATTATCACTTATGGACGAGATACTCTCTCTCCTCCCTATATAAGCAACCCATCCCCTTCTGAACAAGGTAAGGATCCTACACTACCACGAAGTGCTACCAAATTCTCTCCAGAACTTCCCCTTGCTCGCAGCCCTCCCATTTCTACCCATTTTCCTCTCATTCCCTCCATCAAGTCACAACACTTTCTTCTTCATTTGAAACTTGACGGCCAGGAGGTGGCTTCCTACAGCAACTAAGGCTGCTTCACGACATCAGGAGTACATTTCCAGCTAAGGAGTCACCCCTTTTGTGGATCCTTCTTCTTCCTTCTCCACTCATTCTCCTTCATGCATCTTGTTATTTTCTTTTAAAGTGGTTGTACATTTCCCTTCTCACAATTTCCACAACCCTAGGGGTTTCCAAAACACCCCAGGTTCATTGCCTCCATGTTTCCACTTTTATTTTTTTACTCCCACACTCCCGCATTACTGTTGAGAAGGCGTCAAGGTCCCAGGTCGCAACAAGCTTCTGATCGCGACGGGTCTCCCCATCGCGACTGTGAGAACCAGCCTTCTCGGGCCTTTCGCCATGTCCTCTTGGTCGCAACGGACCCCTTGGTCACGATGTTGTTGCGCTAGAGGAGCCGGTCGCGACATGCTTTTGGTCGCGACACACCTAGCCGTCTTGTTCTGGTCACGATGGGGGTGGGCGTCACATTCTTGTTGCGGCGTCTGAAGGCGACGCGACTCCGTTCTAATCATTCTGACCGATGTCCTTTTTTTTCAGAATGGCCTTGTCGCGTGTCAGGCACGTACATTGTTAACTTGACTTGGCAGGCCGTTGCGTTATGGTTTTCCCGATCTTTGAGGTTTGATCACTTTTGGTGTCGCGCCGGGGTAGGCGGTCGCGACATGGTCGTGACCTGTAGGGTGGTCATGACAAGGTTGTCATCGCACCGGCCTGACCTATTGCGTCTCTGGGGCCGTCAGTTCAAAATCAAGGCACGCGACCCTTTTCCCTCTCTCCCATTCATTTCTTCTTCTTCTCCCTTCTTCTTCCCCCTCCGAGCCCTCTTTCTTCTTCGGCAATTCTTGGATGTTTTGGGCGAGGAGGTGACTCCCCATTCATGTAGGCAGCGTCTATGTGGTGCTGGGAGCGAGGAGGAGGTGGCCATTCTGACATGAGGGCCCCAATGGGTCGGCTCTACTCCTTGAGGTAGAGACCCCTCTTTCCCTCTTGTTCTAGCATGCTCCCTTCCACTTGAGATTCCTTATTTCTCCATGGTTTTGGGGTTGTGGGGTGTGTGAGATCCATGCTCATGGTTGGAGAGTTTTCCTTTGAGTGTAGATTTCCATGTAATGCATGCTTCATGGGGTTTGGGGGTGGTTTGGTTTTTTTACAAGCTTTCCTACATGTTTCCCATGCTCCCCTCCCCCTGTGGATGTGTTTTGTATGGTTTTGGGGTGGCCCTTCGGAGGACTGTCCCGGGACCCCTCTCGATTGAGGTCGCGACCGGCATAGGGGTCGTGATGATGTCGCGACCGACATGGCCGCCGCGACATCATTGCGATGCCCTAGGGCGTCGCGATGTGGTCGTGATCGACCTTGGCATCGCGACAGTGTCGCGGTAGCCTGTGGCGTCGCGACAGTATTAGATTCAGTTAAGTACTTGCAGAGTTCCATTTCTCATGGAGTCTTCACCGTTTCCAGTTCCTTCTGTACCCGTGGCACTAGTGCTAGTTCCTAGTACGATCCTACACTAGTCGTTCTCCCGGTGCTCGGCACCTGAGGGCTTGTCCCGTGAGAGAGGTTGTTACCATTTACCTGGGACCCCCATCCTCGTGGGCCTTAGAGGGAGCGTTCAGGGCGACGAACGTACTCGAGTCACGAACTCTGAAGTAGAGGGGAAAACGGTGGTTAGGACGGCGGCGTCGAGTCGTTTGCAGAGCTCTCTTGGCTGGTTGGGACACCGAGGACGGCCAGAGTTCTACCGGTGCAGGCCAGCCAGTCCTTTTTGTCACTGCCTCGCTCTTTGTGGTCCCGAAACCACCTAGAGAGGCCAGGTGTGGCACCGTAGTCCGGCCACACTATAGTGGTTACTGTTGTGTTACTTCGTGTTCCTTCCCCCACTATGAGGAGAGTGGAGGTTTGGACCTTGGTCGAGGGTAAGACGTCAGTGAACGCTCCTGACCGATTGACTAGTGGTAGTGGTTTCTATAGCTAGTGTCGCTTGTCCAGGCAGGGTTTCCCCCGTCTGTGTTTACAACCGTGTGGTGGTCACGACGTGTAGGTCGTACGGAGTTTCTGACTGTGGTATCTTTCCGTTCTGTCGCTAGTTAGTTAGCTTTGCTTCTACACTTTCCTGAGTAGAGCAGAATATATATATAATTACCATCATTTACTTTGTTTATATATTCTTTCCCGCCTGTTAGAACTAGTAGGAGGTTGGTAGTCCCTACTGAGCTTCTGTTGTGAAGCTCATCCCTTCTTTTTCCAGGTGAGACTTCTCAGCAGTGGCCGGGTGCGTGTCGAGCGGAGGAGACAGGGCGGTAGTTGTCGTCCCCGTGGCTAGCAGTGGGTTTCCCCCTTTAGTTGTACTTCACCATCGGGGTATGCCCCTAAGGGCTCTATCCTCCCACTTTTTACTTGTACTAGTTGTGTGTGTGTGTGTTGGGACTGTACCTAGAGCATTACATCGCGGCCTCGCTCTTCTTTTTGCTTCCGTGTGTGTGCTCCTAGTTCTGTGGTTGACGTTTATTTCGTTTACATATTTTGTTAGACTAGTGTTATAGTTTTTTCGGGTCCCCTAATCCGTGGGCGGCGACCACGAAAATCGGTTCCTCGGCTGTGACTGAGGGCCAGGTTCTCGGGGTCGTTACAGTTGGTATTAGAGTGAGAGTCTAACAGGACTTGTAGCGGATTTAAACTACAACATGATGTCCCAACAGTAGTACAAGTACACTGCTAGCCGCCCGAGTTAGTGTCATTAACCTTGTTGGTTGTGTGTTGTGCAGGATATGGCTCTGTGCAGGCGTAGGCAGGCCAGAGAGCTGATGGAGCAGTGGGGTGAGTCAGATATGCCAGCACTAGGTCAGATTCAGGAGGATGTGTCAGCGGAGGAGTCTGTGGCACGGCCTCAGGAGGCAGCAGCAGTAGTGGTACTAGCCCCCACTACAACAGTATGCAGATTGGTTCCCCATGGCCGAGCAATTTTTCAGGGCCATACTCCACGGGACGTGGCAGCCTAGGCAGACGGCAGCGGAAGGTCAGCCACCAGTACCTCCCCAGTAGTACCAGAGTAGCAGGCAGATCCGCAGGTGGAAGAGCCAGCAGTTCAATAGGCATCGGGTACTGGGAGTACCTGGGTCGGTAGGAGGAGGACGACTGTCACTGAGGATAGGACCGCTCTCTTGGAGAGGTTCCTACATCTCTGACCACCGATGTTCTTCGGAGACTATGACCCAGATAGAGCTAAAAGTTGGACATATGAGTTGGAGCGTACGTTCGAGACCATGGAGTGCGCCGAGGAGGATCAGGTCAGACTGGCGATGTATCAGCTCAAGGGACCAGCCCATGAGTGGTAGAGAGTTCAGAGGCATACACACTTCCCAGGGCAGTGTTTGGATCAGGTTTCTTGGCAGTGGTTCTTGTAGGTCTTCCACGTTGAGTATTTTTCTGATTATGCTCAATGTGAGAGGCAAGATCAGTTTCATGAGTTGGTTCAGGGTGATCTGACAGTTGCTTAGTATCACCGGAGGTTTGTCAGGTTCTTGAGGCATGTTCCTCATGTTGCCGACAGTGAGAAGGCTTGTGCAGAGAGGTTTATTGCAGGACTGAGGCCAGATTTGTGGTGGGCGTGACCGCTCACATGTATGCTACTTTGGGAGTGGCAGTGGCTAAGGCCACCGCCTTGGAGAGAGAGACCTGGCAGCCCCAACAACAGCAGGGAGGAGCTTCCTCTAGAACCACACTGTATTAGCATCCCGCAGGTAGTCATGGTAGTGCGACTTCTTCTTCTTTGGGCTCAGGCAGTTTTGGCAGTTCCGATTTGTGCTCGAGGTTCAAGCAGATGACCACTCGCAGGGGTGGATGGGGTCGGTAGCAGAAGCGCCAGTCAAGGTTTGTAGAGCAGTCGGTCCAACATGGAGCTGAGTAGGGCAGGCAAGAGGTGACCTGTTACACTTGCGGTTTGCCAAGCCACTACAGGAGGGATTGCCCAATGGGGCAAGTCCAGCAGCCACAGCAACCAGTGCAGTACACTCGACAGTTGCTGCAGTACCAGTACCCTCCACAGCAGTAGGCACCCCGTCAGCAGCAACAGGGGCAGTACCATTAGCAGCCTCAGCAGTTTCAGCAGCATCAGCAACCTTAGCAGTTTTAGCCGTACCACTAGCAGTAGTAGTTTCCACAACACCAGCAGCCGCCGCAGCAGTAGCAGCCCTAGCAGGCGCCGCAGCATGGGCATGGTTGTGGTCGTGTGATGGCTCTCACCAGGGAGGAAGCCAAGGTGTCAAACCTGTTAGGATCGGATGGGTGGATGGATCAGATCTAGAAGGGAGGGTTGAATAGATCTGACACCAATTAATGCGGAAGCTTAAGCAATTCAAAATTACTTCGACTCAGAGATCAATTCACCCAAACAATTTACTGATTTGAAGTGTGATTAGTGTGTCTGAGCAAATCCATTAGTAGTGTGAGCGAAATCCCTATGCATGCATCTAGCGTAATACAAAGTCAATCCACAATTCAAACCACTGCACAGAGGATTTTTAGGTGGTTCGAAAATCACCTCCAGTGACTCCTACATCCACCCCTCACACAGTGAGTCCACACTACTCAAAACCTTGAGTACAACTCACACCGGAGCACGACGACTCCAAACACCCTTGAGCACGACGACTCAAGAAACAACCGGAGCACGACGACTCCAAACCCTTTGAGTACGACGACTCAAAGAAAACCCAAGAGATAGATATGATGATCTACTCCACAAACCACTTATGAGTACGACGACTCACAAGCACTTGAGCACAACGGCTCAAAATCGGAGCACTACGACTCCAAACCTTTAGACCACGAAAGATCCAAGTTCTGCTAGAACAAGCTCACTTAGAGAATAGATCCTCTAGCCCGATCTATCTCAATACAAAGAAAAAAATAGAACAAACCGAATTAAGTGATCTGTGTAGAACACATACACAGATCACACAATGAAAACCTGGATGAACACTCCAAGAAAATGAATGAAATAGATGTGACTTGGATGTTCCTTGATGAAGAAGACTTGCAGAAGCTTCAATTGAGGAGCCTTGATGGAAATCGATGGAGATCCTTCTCAATTGGCGATGCTCTGCTTTGATGGCAAAATTCCAGAAGTTCTTCTTCTACTGCTCCTCTTCAGTTGGATCTGCACCCTATCTCAGCACAACAAGCTTCTCTCCAGAGATTCTCCTTGATTCCCACATCCTTCCTCTTGAAAGGATGGTCTGCAACTTCTGGAGATGGAGCAAGATCTGGAAACCCCCTTTCAGCCGCCAAATAGGTTCTTCAAGAAGTGTGTGGGCTCTCTTTTCTTTGGGGTACAAGGCTCATGGGTATTTATAGCCCCATAAGTCCAAAGTGCCTTGGGATACGTGGGCACAAAAACCAAGGTCAAATTCCTTGAACCCCAACCGGCCACGTGTCTAGATAAATCCACGATTTTGAGTTTCATCCAGAGTGTGTCGACACCACTTCAGAGTGTGCGACACACTGTCTCAAACTGGCAGAATTGGTTCTCTGGGAAGGGTCCACTATGTCGACACTACTTCAGCAGTGTCGACACACTGTCCAGAACTGCCAAACAAGTTTTCTGGGAACTGGATCTAGTGTCGACACTGCCTGGGACTGTGTCGACACATGTCCAGACCTGTTGACTGAGTTCACTGGGAACTGGGACTAGTGTCGACACTACTTGATCCTGTGTCGACACCACTTGACCTTTTCTTCATCATTTTGCCTTAGTGTTTGAAACACTGTGTCGACACCAATAAGTGGTGTGTCGACACTACCAAGACAAAATCTGTATTCACCTGCAAAATTAACACATAAATCATTAGTACAAGATATTATGATTAAAATATGAGATAATAAACAACAAAAATATGTTGTTTAAGCATTATTGTGATATGTATAAAAAGTACAACATGTTCACATATCATCATCAAAATCACAATGTGTCATCATCAAAATCAAAGTATGAGTGATGTTCATTGGTCATCATTAAAATATAATTTTAGGAAATTCCAAAACACACTCAACCCAACAATCTCCCCCTTTTTGACGATGACAAAACATATGCACAATCTCCCTTGACTGCAACAACTCCCCTTGACCATATGCACCCTTTGAACTTTCTCCTTTGAACTTTCACCCCCTAGACCTAGAGACCTTTCTCCCCCTTTAAAGAACTTTCTCCCCTTAGAGACCTTTCTCCCCCTTTTTGACAGCATCAAAAAGATAGATAAGAGAGAGAAACAAGGATTGTAGGAGATCAAGAATGAAATGAAGGAAATGAATGTTCAGAAATGATCAAAATAAGTGAGGCAAAGTGATATGACATATGAGAGAAATTATTGTGTTTTTGTTTTGTGTAATAAGTTTAATCACAAAGACACACTCAACACAAAGTATAGCAAAGTATAATGATCTGAATGTGGTTAAAATAATGATGCAAATGTGAAATAAAGTGACCTATATGAGTGCGCAAAAATATTTAACAAGGATGTTAGGAGCTTTAAGTTTAACACACTGTGAAATAATAGGTCTAAACTCAGTATACATGAACTTTATTAAGGTCTTAAGCTTTTTCATCCTGTCAATTTGATTTTCTTTCATTTTGAACTGGGAAAGAATACAAGAATAAATTAGTTAAATCTCACTTTTCAGTGCAAGAGATTACATTGATTAGATGCAAGATCTCCTGATTACTAAGTGGTTTAACGTTCATTATTATACAGAGTTGAAAACTTTGATTTCCACTTTTTTGACGCGAAACAAATCACTTTTTAGGTGAAATGGCCCAGTTACTCAGTGGTTAAAAAATTTGCATTGCTCTGTTTGCATCTTTCCAGATTATCGATCATTTTCTTATGATGTTTTACAGGAATTTGATTGCTTTGACCAGAAAAGACATGACTACAAATTTAGAGAAATTATTCTTAACATGTGGTAATATGAAGCTTAAACATGCACATGTTAAATAGTAAAGCCACTCATGTGCCTACAAGTGTTTTGCAAATCATTTTAAAAATATTCAGTATTAAGATTGCTTAACTGAAATGATAATGAATCTTTGAAATTAAACTAAGTGCACAATGAGTTTAGGTTCAATGACTTAATTCTCTCATAAGAAAATAGCACAATGACTAAAAATTCTGATAATTGGGCTCATATAGACAAAACATGTCAAGAGAAATGAATGAAGAATAGACAATAACTCCCCCTCAACAAATACTCCCCCTCAACAATTGCATAAAGGAATCTTGATACTTGGCGGAGACATACTCACGCATAGTGAAAGTGTCCAGACAAGCCTGACTTGTCTTTCTTCAAATCACCATTTGATATACTAAGAATGCCAATGCAATGTGAGAATGAGGAATTTATTTGCAAGAAGATTTGTCAATAAACTGAATGGGAGTTGTTGATAAATCAGATATGAAAGAATATTTCTTTAGCATTTTACTCAAAGATTCTTTTGACTCACTTCCCCATAAGATATGCATGATATGAAATGATCATTTAAGCAATTCAGATATGATCATTCCAAACAGTTTGCACAGAAAGAATATGAACATTTTGCACTTTTTCAAATTTACTCTCCCTTAATATGTACATGGAATGAAAAAGCTAGCAAGCAATTCACACATGATTATGCACACAATTAGCTTTAAGCATATCATGACTTCTGGTACTTGGCGGGTACGTTACTTACGCATAATGATAGCTTCCCAACAAGCATAACTTGTTTTTCCACATGTCATCACTGTTGCCCAGCTAGCTAGCCCAGAGGGGGGGGGGGTGAATGGGTTATTAAAATTCGATCTCTGATTAAACCTGTTTACTGAAAGGATTACACAACTTAATAACAAGGTTAGAGTTAGAGCAAATAAGACAACAATCACCCAAAACACATCCAAAGGCACAAGGATTTTATCCTGGTTCGGAACTCCTCTCCACAGGAGACCTACGTCTAGTCCCTGAGCAATGCCTCAGGATTTCACTACCAAGGGTACAATCCCCTCAGGATCCTTACACCCAGCCTCAACTGGTCTTCCTTCGATGAAGGGAAAACAACCACCCTGGATACCACACAGGTCTTCCTTCGTCCAGAAGGGAAACACAACTAAAGAAGAGAAGGTGTAGGAACAGGCTTCAGACTCTAGCTTGACCAGCTACAAGCTGAAGCTACCAAGGCCGAGAGAGATAGAGATTTAACAAGGTTTTCTCTCCAAGGACTACAAAAGCTCTCACAAATAAAATCTCCTTTTGATCACTGAGAGCTAAGAGCTAAGAACAGGTTGGAGTGGAAGCTCGCTCTTGTTTCAATCTTCTAAAGACTCGAAGAGATGGTGTTCTTTCTTTTCGAATTGCAAGCGTTGTTCTTCTCCTTGTTCTTCTCCGTCTTGAGTCTTATTTAAACTTCAGATTCAAATTTGAACGTTGGAAGTATCCGTTGTCTCTTATCCTGGTGTACGTTAGACTGGTCACCAAGGAAGCTTCTGATCTTCAGTCTTTTATCCTTTAGTACACGCCAGAGAAATGTTTTAGAATCTTGTATCTTATATCCAACATTGTACAGATGAGTCTTGTCAGATGTCTGCAAGCATATCAACAATAATAGAGGACAGCTAGGACTGCCGTCGATTGTTAGTTGCAGATGGAACAGATATTGCAATATATGCAAAGCTTCTTTCTGTCTGAAAAGTAGTAACAGAGTAGTATAAAATGGAAGATATTGTCTGCATGCATGGGAGATACGATCAGAGAGCATTTAATGCGTAGCAGTCAATAGACGAGATATGACTTTGACTTTTCAACGCTATTAAAAATCATTATACTGATACCGCAAGAAATTCGATATAAATAATCCCGATGCCTTCATGACTTATGAAATCGTTATGTGATAACAGACAATTGTTATGACAGAGCATTATCACATTATATGATAAATCGTTATGAGTTATAGCAAGTCGTTATGAAACACTTATCAAGTCGTTATGAACTATAAAGATCGTTATGAACTCTAAAGAAATCGTTACAGCAATCAAGTCGTTACGAGTTTCAAAGAAAATCGTTACGAGAAGTCTTAACAAATCGTTGCACAAAGCAAATCGTTATGAGAATCAAAGAGTCGTTACGAGAATCAAAGAAATCGTTACGAGAACTAAAGAAATTGTTACGCTTAGAAAGTCGTTGCGGAGTCTAAAGAATCATTACGAGGTCTAAAGAAATCGTTACGGCTAGAGAGTCGTTGCGAGTTCTAAAGAAATCGTTACGAGGTCTAAAGAAATTGTTACGACAGTCAAGTCGTTACGGGTTCTAAAGAAATCGTTACGAGGTCTAAAGAAATCGTTACGACAGTCAAGTCGTTACGGGTTCTAAAGAATCGTTGCGATGTCTTAAAGAATCGTTGCGAAGAAATCGTTACGACAGTTAAGTCGTTACGGTTCTAAAGAAATCGTTACGAGGTCTAAAGAAATCGTTACGACAGTCAAGTCGTTACGGTTCTAAGAAATCGTTACGAGGTCTAAAGAAATCGTTACGACAGTCAAGTCGTTACGGGTTCTAAAGAAATCGTTACGAGGTCTAAAGAAATCGTTACGACAGTCAAGTCGTTACGGGTTCTAAAGAAATCGTTGCGATGTCTTAAAGAATCGTTGCGATATCGATTTGTTTTGAATTTTCCGGTCAGAGAGGAAATCGTTCTGCTTATCAAAGAAGTCGATACAAAGACTTGGACAGAATGTGAGATGAGACTTACCTGATTGTCTTGAACTTTCATTTTTCTTTTATTTCTTGTTCTCAAGGCTCAAGTAATCCATTAGTACTATTTTGTTAATCATCAAAATTAATATATAAATAAATGAATTATTTATTATGGGGACAGTTTGGTCATCAATCTCTCCCTTTTTGATGATGACAAAATATACTAAACATCATACAAACAAAACATAAACATGTTTTTCAGAAGACTTTAGTTTCTCCCCCATTTTGTCATAAGCAAAAAGATAGCGTGAGACAAAGAAGAGAGAAATTATTGAATTAAGTGTGAGAAAGATAGTACATAGGAGACAATAAGAGGCATGCTGTGAGATGACAGCCCATGCCTTGATCTCAAGATCTTCAAAAGTCTGTTGGAAAACCCCAGAAGCAACTGAGAAATTGGGACCCATGGATGGGGTGCCCTTTGAATGTACAAAGTCCGTTGCTGATCCAGAATTCTGCATACTGATCTGGGTCCAGAATGAATCTGAAGTAAGTGCTTTTTCCGAAGCTGGCACGATGGAGAATCTATCCAAAGAGATTGGATAGAAGATCTTCTGATCTAACAGATCCTGCTTCAGAGCGAAAAAGCTGTGTATCTAGCTGCCCACTGAACATAGATCTCTTGAATAGGATTTATGGAGTTGAGATCCATGAAGGCTTCGGCTGAGAGAGAGGGCTTATCTTGATGAAACAAGGAACTGTTGATGGCCTCTAACTGAAGGTTGGTTTCCTTGTAGATGATTTCCCATAAGGGGGGAGTAAGCCTTTCACACTCAGAAATGAGTGGAGCCAAAACCTGAGAGGAGATGCGGCCAGAGTGGTATTCTCTGAAGATAAACCGCAGGAAGGAGGGCAGTCTGCTCTGCTTGGCTGACATTCTACCCATCTGCTTGGCAAACATGTCAAATGCATGGGATCCTGCATCTGAATCAAATACTAGGGAGTGCAGCTTTGGCAAAAGGACTAGAGAGTCAACCCGGATATCAGCAAAATTCACTGTTAGGGGAATATTCACTGGACGTTCGGATCTTAACAGCACAATAGCTGAGTGGAATTGAGAGAACTGGACTTCTGGCAGTTTGTTCAAGAAGCAGAAGTCACTGTACTGTGGAAACTTTTGGCAATGCGGATCTCTTTCAAGATGAAAGGACCCCACAAGTTCTTATGCCTGAGAAAGAACCACTCAGAAGAGTGAGAGAATGAGCTCCATGGGTATAGATTCTGCCCTGGCAGTCAAGTACTTGCTGTATTGAGCTTTGTTGCCCTTGACATTGGCCCACTGATCTTCAGTCTTGAACTCAGTCCCCTCAAGGATTTTGGATTTTTGAGAGTGGGATAACTGGGTAAGAGGAAGAACAATATTTAGGTGCTCAGAAGGTTGAGGAAGGGAATACCATAAATGGTGGAGAGGATGCACTTTTGAAGATATTCCTTATAAAGGAATCTTTTGTGAGGTTCAAGGGTAAGAGAGTACCAAAGAGGAGGAAATAGAGAGGAGGAGATGCTAACAGAGGATGATTGTTTCCTCTTTTTCTTGGCAGGACTGGGAGGATCAGTCCTGTGGATATGAGTGGCAGTGAAGAGAATGGTGGAAAGGGTATTTCTCTCAAAGTCATCCGACAAATTTGTGTCAAAGATACCAAGTAGAGGAGGTTTGTCTGGAATAAAAGTAACAGAGGAAGGAGGAGTAGGAGGATAGAAAAGGTGTTTGGGATTGAAGGAAGAAGGAGGGTGAACTTGAGTGGGTTGAGAGAGAGGTGATGAGGGTGAAAATGATGAAGGACCTGAGGTGTGAGAGGGAGTAGGAGAGAAAGAGGTTTGAGATGTAGTGAGAGAGGAAGATGGTTGAGTGCGAGGCACAGGATGTTTTATGGTTGGTGGTGCAGGAGGGGCTGTAGAAGGAGATGAAGGTGAGGAGAGGGTTGGAGTTGCAAGATTAGAAGTGTCAGGGGCCTTAGCTGCTGACATGGGCTCTTTCCCTTTGGCTTGATCTTCTCTGACTGCAGATGATGGTCCTGCTGACCCTGAAGCTGATGGCCCTGCTGGCCGAGGAACATCTGCGAGTCTGCTCTGAGTAGCTCCAAGAGAAACTCCACTAGACCTTGAAGGAACTGCTAGCATTGACTTGATATCAGACATCTCTTTATTGAACCACCTCATTGCATTTCTGATTGAAGATAAGTCTGAGGAGGTTGAGGCTTGACTGGCAACAATGTCTTGAATACTTGTCTGAACTGATGACAAGATCTCTCCTTGAGCCTTCAACAATGCCATAACAGGCTTCAGATTTACTTTTCTGTGACTCTTTCTCGGCCTTTTGTGAGCCACTCTCTTTTGCTTCCCTTGCTGAATGACAGGCTCCTCAAGATTGATATTGCTTGCACTTGGGCCTTCACTAACAGGAACACTGGCAGGAGGTGGAATTTCCTCAATGCCCACTTGCTCCCCCTGAATAGGAGCAGGAGTTCAACACTTTCTTGCTCCCCCTGGCAGAAGCATCCTCCAAAACAATTTGTTCCAAGTGGCCTTCTGCCACGGATTCAGACACTTCAGGTTCAAGGAAACTTTGCTCCCCTTGGTTAGGAGCTTCTTCCATGACCACATCTCGTTGAGTACCTGCTTGTATCTCAACATTAGCAATTGGTTCAGACTGAATTTCTGTATGGCCTGGTGCCATAACTTCTTCTTCAACACGTCCACCTTCTTTAGAAGGAGCTGAGGTGGAGGGAATTGAATCCAATACCTCTCTCAAAATAGAGGCGACTAAGGTGGTGGGCAAAGAGTCTGCCACACCAGCTGCACCTTCCTCCAACTGAACTTCTGGAGAATGAGAGTTAATCTCCACAACAGGTGATTCTGAAACTTCTGCCTGGCTTGCCACAACTGGTACTGCTGCTACTTCTTCTGCTGCTCTGCTTCTTCTGCTTCTGCTGCTCTTGCTGCTTCTTCTTGAACTTCTGGGATATCCCTAATAATTGCTTCTCCTTCAGCCACAGAAGTCTTTGACCAAATTCCATCTTGCACTGAAAAACCACTTTTCTTCAGATTTCTGGACCTTATAGACTGGCCCATCTTTTCTACTACAGCTCCAGACACATCTACTCCGAAATGCTTGAAAATCTTGGTGAGTAGATGAGCATAAGGCAAGGAAACATTTAGCTTGCTCTTTGTTTCCCAGATTTGAGTACTGGCAAACTTCATTCTCTCAATCATAACTGCGGCCAAGTTGATCTCCTTGTTCTGGATTGCCCAGAACATTATGTCCGAATCTGCCCTAGTGCAAGAAGAGAATGTAGCACTACGAGGTACTATAATTTGGCAGACAATGAAATGAAGCAACCGATTAAATGCGGACATCTGATTGATATCTAATTTCCCATCCTTCAGCTTGAAACCTGGACCAATAATTCTGAGACCCTTTACTTCATCATTCACAGAGTGATTGCCACTAAACCCAGAAGTCTTTACTCCAAACAACTCATGCAATAGATCATAATCTATCTTGATCTGGGTGCCCTTCACTGTGGAGACAAGGGACCCATCTGCCTCTGACTTCAAACAAATGAAAAAGGCTTTCACTAAGTCCGGGTAGCTTACCTCGGTGAAAGTAACAACATCCATCCACTGCATTCTTCTCAAGCTTCGACTAGACTGGACATGCCACTCTTCTCAAGATTCTGAACATCCACTTCCTTATTTCCGCAGATCTTCGACTTCACAAACGTAAACCTTTCTTGCTCCTTTGGGGACAGATACTCAGCACTGTAGCCCCCTACGCTTCCGGAGATCATCGGAGCGGCCATAGGTAGAGGAGAAGGAGATTCTGGTGAAGGGAAATGATGGAAGAGATGGAAGCTCTCGAAGGGATTCTTCGCGGAAGAGGAGAAAGCTTCGAAAGTTGCAGAGAGTCGATCCCAAAATCGTTAGGGCATCGGCTTTGGGTGAACATATAAAGGATAAAAGGGTAAAGGTAGAAGACAAGTCGTTCTCAGAACGATTTGAATAAATTAATATTATTTTACCAGAAGGTGGAGCGCCAAAGGCGGTAAAGCCAGAAAGCGACAAAACCGTTTGACGGGTCAAACAGCTTTTAACACGATAGCGGTCAAAGAATGTAGACAAACCGAATTTTGCTCATTGTTAAAGAGAGAGAATTTCATTTCTATCTGAAAATTTTTTATGCCAATAAAATTACAGAAATCTTTTCACACATTGCACATCCCTAATTCCCTTCTAAGAGATGTAAATCTCTCTTCAGGTAGGGCTTTTGTGAAGATATCTGCTAATTGACCATTTGTATCTATAAAAGAAATTTCTAAATTACCACTAGCTACATGGTCTCGAATAAAATGATATCTTACCTCAATGTGCTTAGTCCTTGAGTGCTGGACTGGATTTTTGGTGAGGTTGATGGCACTTGTATTATCACACAATAGTGGAATTGATTTGATGTGAATTCCGAAATCCTCAAGTTGTTGCTTTATCCAAAGAAGTTGTGTACAGCAACTTCCAGCAGCAACATATTCTGCCTCAGCTGTTGATAAAGCTACTGAATTTTGTTTCTTGGATGACCATGATATTAAACATCCTGCAAGAAACTGACAACACCCACTGGTGCTTTTTCTATCTACTTTGCATCCAGCATAATCAGCATCTGAATATCCTACTAATTCTATTTCACAAGATCTAGGATACCAGAGACCTAAATCATGAGTTCTAGCCAGATATCTAAATATTCTTTTTACTGAAATTAAATGAGACTCTCTAGGGTCTGCCTGATATCTAGCACACATGCATACACTAAACAAAATGTCTGGTCTACTTGCAGTTAAGTAAAGTAATGATCCTATCATACCTCGATAATTCTTTTGATCTACCTTTTTACCTTTTTGATCACTGTCCATTCTGGTTGATGTGCTCATTGGAGTTGATAATGGCTTTGCACCTTCAAATCCAAATTTCTTTAACAGCTCTTTGGTGTACTTGGCTTGACAGATATGAGTGCCATCCTTCCCTTGCTTAATTTGCAATCCAAGGAAGTAGCTTAGCTCCCCCATCAAGCTCATTTCGAATTCTCCCTGCATAAGCTTTTCAAAGTACTTGCAAAGAGATTCATCAGTAGATCCAAAAATAATATCATCTACATATATTTGCACAAGAAGTATATGTTTAACCTTAGATTTTATAAATAATGTACTATCTACTTTACCTCTAGTGAAACCATGATCTAATAAGAAAGTACTGAGCCTTTCATACCAGGCTCTTGGTGCTTGCTTTAAACCATATAAAGCCTTATGTAGTTTAAATACATGATTTGGAAATTCGGGATCATCAAAACCTGGAGGTTGTTCAACATAAACTTCCTCCTTGATAAAACCATTTAAAAATGCTGATTTGACATCCATTTGAAATAGTTTTAAATCAAATGCAGATGCATAAGCAAGTAAAATCCTAATAGCCTCAAGTCTAGCTACAGGTGCATAGGTTTCATCGAAATCTATGCCTTCCTCTTGAGAGTAGCCTTGAGCTACCAATCTGGCCTTGTTCCTTAAGATTATTCCGGACTCATCCAGTTTATTTCTGAACACCCACTTGGTGCCAATAACTGAATGATTGGATGGTCTAGGAACAAGTGACCATACTTGGTTTCTCTTGAACTGATTTAGTTCATCTTGCATGGCTAATATCCAAGATTCATCAGATAAAGCTTCATTGACTGTCTTAGGCTCTATTTGAGAAACAAAGGCTAAATAGTCACAAGGAATTACATTACCTCTTGTTCTTACCCCTACAGATGGATCACCAATAATGTTTTCAGGAGGGTGATCTTTCTGATGTCTCCATTCTTTTGGAAGATTTTCATGTTGAATTTCAGTTTGCTGCAGTTCTTCCAGAGGAGGATCTTCCTTGTCCTTAATTGAGGTATTCTTTAATTTTTCAGACAAGTCATCTGCATCATCAATGTCACTAATTTCTTCCTTTTTCAAGGAAGGGTTAGATTCATCAAAAATAACATGTACAGATTGTTCAATTAATAAGGAACGTTTATTGAAAACTCTATAACCTTTGGGTTTAGAAGTGTACCCCATAAAGATGCCTTCATCTGATTTGGCATCCAACTTACCAATGTCCCTTTTTCCATTGTTGTGGATGAAGCAAGGACATCCAAATATTCTGAAATGGCTGATCTTTGGCTTCTTTCCTTTGTAGAGTTCATAAGCAGTCTTCTTCAGAATCGGCCTGATCATCACTCTATTAATGATATAACATGCAGTGTTGATGGCTTCGGCCCAGAAGTATCTTGGCAAATCATATTCTGATAACATGGTTCTTGCCATATCCAAAAGAGTTCTGTTTTTCCTCTCAGCAATTCCATTCTGTTGAGGTGTCCTTGGGGCTGAGAAGTTGTGCTCAATTCCTTGATCATCACAGAACTTTGTAAACTTTTCATTCTGAAACTCACCACCATGATCTGATCGGATAGAGATAATTGTGAACTTCTGATCTTTCTGAACTTTCTTACTGAAGCTGACAAAATTGTCAAATGTGTCATCTTTGTGCTCTAGAAAGGATACCCAAGTGAATCTTGAATAATCATCAACTATTACGAATCCAAAATTCTTTCCTCCTAGACTGGTGGTCCTCATTGGCCCAAATAGATCCATATGAAGTAGTTCTAACGGCTTTGAGGTGGTTACTACAGTTTTTGATTTGAAAGAGCTCTTGGTGTGCTTTCCTCTTGCACAAGGTCTGCAGATACTGTCCAATCTAGGGTTGACCTTTGGCAGTCCTTCAACTAGCTTTCTCTTTCTAAGCTTATTCAAACCGTCCAAGCTGCAGTGGCCCAATCTTCTGTGCCACAACTCTGTTGATTGATCTTTACTAGCTGCCAAACACACATCTTGATCCTTGAGTTCTTCTAGATAGAGTACATACAGATTTCTTTCTCTATAAGCTTCAAAAATGACTGCTCCATCCTTTAATATACTGCACTTTGATTCTTGGAACTGAATCTGATGGCCTTTGTCACACAACTGGCTGATGCTGATGAGATTATGCTTTAACCCTTTGACCAGCATCACATCTTCAATTACTGATCTTCCTTTGATGTTTACGGATCCACTTCCTATTACTGTGCCTTTTCCATTATCTCCATATGTGACTGTTCCTTCTTCATCTTGGAGATTAACAAAAGTTTCTGGTTCCCTGACATGTGCCTTGAGCATCCACTATCCAAATACCATTTGGATGCTTTTGATTTTCCCTGAAAATTAAACACTAAGTTTTAGGTACCCAAGTTCTTTTGGGTCCTGAGAGGTTAGTACCATTGATTTTTCCTTTTATTATCCACTTTTTGTTCTTAGTGGGACATGTTGCTTTGTTATGTCCTAGTTTGTTACAATGAGTACAGCAGGTTATTCTAGTTATTCTTTCAACTGGATTGTATTTAAATTTTTTATGTTCTTTATTCTTTTCGGATATAAATTCAGGAGTTGGATAAGTGTTGGGAAAGACTTTTGTTTCTTCATTTTCCGAGGGAGTATAACCAAAACCATGTTTCTTCTTGGTTGATCTTTTAGCTCCACTCATCATTAGAAGAGGTTTATTATTTGTGAACTTGTTTATGGTGCTTGTTAAATGTTCATTTTCTTTATTTAATCTTTCTATTTCTGTTTTAAGTCCACTTAAGTCTTCTTGTTTTTCTAAATGATTTATTTTCTTATTTTTCTCTTTTAAATCTTCACATAATAATTCATTCCTTCTTTTATGTTCAGTTATCTGTTTTTCAAGTTCTTCATTTTCTGTTTTAGGTCTGAGTTTGTATTTTCTAAACAGATTATATTTTTCTTACTAATTTTAAGTAATTTACATACTTCTTTATATTTTTCATAAAGTTCATTAAAAGCACTTTCTAAATTATCAGAATCTGAATCATTGCATGAATCAAAGGAAGAGTCAGAAGTTACCTTGTCTTCGGTGTTGGCCATGAAAGCCAAGTTGACTTCTTCACCTTCACTGCTCGAGCTTGACTCACTGTCTGAGTCACTGCTGTTCTCCCAAGCAGCTGCCATTGCCTTCTTTTTGTACTTCTTGAATCTTCTGAAGTTGTCCCTCTTTTTGTGATCATTTTTCTTAAGCGTTGGACAGTCTGCCTTGATGTGTCCAGGCTTCTTGCATTCATAACAGATCACTTCTCCTTTCTTCTGATCCTTTGCTTCTGGTTTTCTGAAGTCTTTGTTTTTCTTGAAAAATCTTCTTCCGGACTGATACTTCTTCTTCTTTGCTAGAATCCTTTGAAGTCTTCGAGACAGCATGGCTTCTTCATCATCATTGTCTTTACTACTTTCACTATTATCCAAAGATTCTTCTGAATTGTCTTCACTTGCTTTGAGAGCATTTGATTGTTTCCTTCTGCTGGAGGATTCTCCTAATCTCTCCATGTTTATCTCGTGAGCCATGAGAGATCCTATTAGCTTTTCCAATGACATTAATTTTAAATCATTGGCTTCTTCAATGGCTGTTACCTTTGGAGTCCATGAAGATGGTAGAGATCTGAGGACTTTTCTAACCATGTCTGGTACATCATAAACCTTTCCCAATCCAGCTAATCCATTTGTAATGTCTGTGAATCTGCTGAACATCTGAGTTATTGATTCACCTGACTGCATCTGGAATCTTTCATATTGAGCTACCAGAATATCTATTCTTGTCTCCTTTACTTTGTCTGTCCCTTCATAGGTAATTCTGAGCTTTTCCCACATCTCCATTGCGGATTTGCAGGCTGAAACTCTATTGAATTCTTTCTTGCTTAGGGCACAGCATAATATGCTCTTGGCTTTGCAGTTTAAGGATATTCTTTTCCTATCATCATCTGTCCACTGAGCCTTAGCGTTTGTGACCAAAAGATCACCTTCTTCTACAATGGACCAGATTGTATAATCATGACCTTGTAGAAATATTCCATTCTAGTCTTCCAGTAGGTGTAGTCTTCTCCATCGAACAAGGGAGGCCTGTTGACTGACTGACCTTCGAAGTTGCTTTGGGCTGCCATTGATCTTTGCTCTTCAGATCGTTGGATCTTCTTCTTTGTCGAAGAGACGGGCTCTGATACCACTTGTTGCCCAGCTAGCTAGCCCAGAGGGGGGGTGAATGGGTTATTAAAATTCGATCTCTGATTAAAACCTGTTTACTGAAAGGATTACACAACTTAATAACAAGGTTAGAGTTAGAGCAAATAAGACAACAATCACACAAAACACATCCACAAGACACAAGGATTTTTATCCTGGTTCGGAACTCCTCTCCACAGGAGACCTACGTCCAGTCCCTGAGCAATGCCTCAGGATTTCACTACCAAGGGTACAATCCCCCTCAAGGATCCTTACACCCAGCCTCAACTGGTCTTCCTTCAACCTGAAGGGAAAACAACCACCCTGGATACCACCAGGTCTTCCTTCGTCCAGAAGGGAACACAACTAAAGAAGAGAAGGTGTAGGAACAGGCTTCAGACTCTAGCTTGACCAGCTACAAGCTGAAGCTACCAAGGCCCGAGAGGGAAAGAGATTTAACAAGGTTTTCTCTCCAAGGACTACACAAGCTCTCACAAATAAAATCTCCTTTTGATCACTGAGAGCTAAGAGCTAAGAACAAGGTTGGAGTGGAAGCTTCGCTCATGTTTCAATCTTCTAAAGACTCGAAGAGATGGTGTTCTTTCTTTTCGAATTGCAAGCGTTGTTCTTCTCCTTGTCTTCTCCGTCTTGAGTCTTATTTAAACTTCAGATTCAAATTTGAACGTTGAAGTATCCGTTGTCTCTTATCCTGGTGTACGTTAGACTGGTCACCAAGGAAGCTTCTGATCTTCAGTCTTTTATCCTTTAGTACACGCCAGAGAAATGTTTTAGAATCTTGTATCTTATATCCAACGTTGTACAGATGAGTCTTGTCAGATGTCTGCAAGCATATCAACAATAAATAGAGGACAGCTAGGACTGCCGTCGATTGTTAGTTGCAGATGGAACATATATTGCAATATATAGCAAAGCTCCTTTCTGTCTAAAAAGTACATAGACAGAGTAGCATAAAAATGGAAGATATTGTCTGCATGCATGGGAGATACGATCAGAGAGCATTTAATGCGTAGCAGTCAACAGACGAGATATGACTTTGACTTTTCAACGCTATTAAAAAGCATTATACTGATACCGCAAGAAATTCGATATAAATAATCCCGATGCCTTCATGACTTATGAAATCGTTATGCGATAACAAACAAATCGTTATGACAGAGCATTATCACATTATAATGATAAAATCGTTATGAGTTATAGCAAGTCATTATGAACACTTATCAAGTCGTTATGAACTGTAAAGAAATCGTTATGAACTCTAAAGAAATCGTTACAGCAATCAAGTCGTTACGAGTTTCAAAGAAATCGTTACGAGAAGTCTTAACAAATCGTTGCACAAAGCAAATCGTTATGAGAATCAAAGAAATCATTACGAGAATCAAAGAAATCGTTACGAGAACTAAAGAAATCGTTACGCCTTAGAAAGTCGTTGCGAGTTCTAAAGAAATCGTTACGAGGTCTAAAGAAATCGTTACGGCTAGAGAGTCGTTGCGAGTTCTAAAGAAATCGTTACGAGGTCTAAAGAAATCGTTACGACAGTCAAGTCGTTACGGGTTCTAAAGAAATCGTTACGAGGTCTAAAGAAATCGTTACGGCTAGAGAGTCGTTGCGAGTTCTAAAGAAATCGTTACGAGGTCTAAAGAAATCGTTACGACAGTTAAGTCGTTACGGGTTCTAAAGAAATCGTTACGAGGTCTAAAGAAATCGTTACGACAGTCAAGTCGTTACGGGTTCTAAAGAAATCGTTACGAGGTCTAAAGAAATCGTTACGACAGTCAAGTCGTTACGGGTTCTAAAGAAATCGTTGCGATGTCTTAAAGAATCGTTGCGATATCGATTTGTTTTGAATTTTCCGGTCAGAGAGGAAATCGTTCTGCTTATCAAAGAAGTCGATACAAAGACTTGGACAGAATGTGAGATGAGACTTACCTGATTGTCTTGAACTTTCATTTTTCTTTTATTTCCTGTTCTCAAGGCTCAAGTAATCCATTAGTACTATTTTGTTAATCATCAAAATTAATATATAAATAAATGAATTATTTATTATGGGGACAGTTTGGTCATCAATCACTTGATATACCAAGAAGTCAAAGCAGTTGATATGCGCACAGAATCATGGTCACAGTTAAACAAGCATGATAACATAAACATGATTCCAAGTGTTAAGACACAAACTTATTGTTAGGAGTAGCATCAGAACACATTTTTCATTGTTCAGATAAAAAATCAAACATCATTTCAATTCAGGCAATTCAAATTTGAAATGATAAAGAAGTTTTACCTGAATGGACTTCAATTGCTTTTCAGAGATTTACCTGTGTTCTCCAATCATTTCTTGCCTTACACAGCCAATATCTTGAATCCATTTACAATGTATGGCTGCAAGACTCCTCAGCTTGCTGATCAAGCTGGTTTTGGGACCCTCACTTGCTTGGGTCCTGCAATGAAATCAATGTTAGAGTGCAATAAAGATTTCTGAATCCAAAGTGATTTTATTTTTGGTATAGATGCATTTCTTTCATTGATAGAACTATGAGCAGAATTAGTTCCAGATTTTCTTTTTGCCTTGCTCAATGCATCTATGTTTTCATGAAGTTTTCTAATTTTTGGATTTTTAATATGATTAGAAACAAAATAATTTTGTGCAACATTTCTATGCCTATACACATGGAATTTCTGAACATTTTCAGTATGAACATGATATTTATTCCTATGTGTATGTGCATATGCATTAGACTGGAATTTCTGAGCATGCACAACAAAATCATTTCTGTACCAACAGTCCCTAGAAATATGACAAATTTTATGACAATGAAAGCATTGGACTGATTTGGCATGTTTATTGAAATTTTGATTTCTAATCCAGCAATGTTTGGCAAGATGACCAGGTTTATTACAGTTAAAGCAAATGAGAGCATTTCTTACGTGGTACTTACCTTGACATGTATGTATTTGCTGGAAACTCCTTTTCATGTGAGGAGAGTTACCATGAGGAGAAGGAGGTACCTATTGGTGGCTCTTGGCATGATGTGAATTTGGAACTTGCCTTGGAGCTTTTTGGACTGATGGAGGAAGTAGATGAATCTTCTTGATAGTAGCATTCTCCTTTTTCTCTGTCTGTCTCTGAACAAGAACTTTCACTAGTTTTTTATTAGAATTAGCAGAGTTCTTGTTCGCAGCAACTTTAACAAATGTTAATTTTGTTTTATTTTCATTTTTCTTATCTCTCACAGAAGCAAGACTTGTGTTTTTAGTATTTTTCAATTCATGTTGAAGCTTCTGTTTTTCAGCTTTTAATGCAACAACTTCTTTTTCTGAAATTGAAGTTTATTTAGCATGACATCCAAACCATTTTTCATCTTGTTCTTTCATTTTCAAATTGAGTAATTTGTTTTTCCAAATCAGCAATTTTATTACTCAAATTACTACATTCATTGTCCAATGGTTTGTCATGGAACAAGCATTCAATCTTCCTTTTTAGATGACTATTTTCTTCAACAAGTTGTTTGCATCTTTCATTTATTTGATGATCATGAGCCATGTTAGAAATCTGTTTGTTTAATTGATCATTATCAAATTTGAAGTTTTCATTGAGATCAATCAATTTTCTATTTTCATTTTCCAGATCAATGACTTTTGATTTCAATAGCTCATGGTTTTCTTTCAATCCATTAGTTTATTTTCACAAATTTGGACTTCATCTTCCAAATTCTCTTTCTCAGAATTTAATTTTTCAACTTCATTTGTCAAATTCTCATTTTCTTTTTGCCAATATTTTAAAGTCTTTTTCAAGTCTCTATTTTAGTGTTCAGCTTTGCATTAAGATTTTACATCTTTTCACAGAATTCAATCAATCTATCACGAGACATTCCTTCATCTTCATCAGAATCAGAGTTAGAATACATAGATGAGTCTAGAGTGGATGTACCTGACCTTGTAGACCCATTTGTTTTCTTGTGTTTTGAAGAGGATGAAGAATGTTCTGAGCTCTTAGAATGTGCAGTGAGAGCCACAACCTTCTGAGTTGTTGATTTTCTGGATTCATTGAGGCTCTTCTTTGCCATGAAGTACTTGTGAAGTTATTTTGCTCCTTTTCTTTGTGCTTCCTTTGAAAAACTTGATGAAGGTGAGACTGGTGATTTCTCTTGAATTATAACAGGAAATTCATGCAGATTAAAGAGATTTTCCATTATATCAAAACTCAAAAGATTATTAGATCTAATCACAGCGAATCAATGTAATAAGGAATTAGATCTAACAATTAGAGTGGTTAACCTGCAGAGACAGTGAAAGATCAAGCAAACAGTTCAATCAATTAACACAGAGATCAAACAGAAGCAAACAAATCTGATCAGTAACATACATTAACCTACTTTGATACCAATTGTTAGGATCGGATGGGTGGATGGATCAGATCTAGAAGGGAGGGTTGAATAGATCTGACACCAATTAATGCAGAAGCTTAAGCAATTCAAAATTACTTCGACTCAGAGATCAATTCACCCAAACAATTTACTGATCTGAAGTGTGATTAGTGTGTGTCAGCAAATCCATTAGTAGTGTGAGCGAAATCCCTATGCATGCATCTAGCGTAATACAAAGTCAATCCACAATTCAAACCACTGCACAGAGGATTTTTAGGTGGTTCGGAAATCACCTCCAGTGACTCCTACGTCCACCCCTCACACAGTGAGGCCACACTACTTAAAACCTTGAGTACAACTCACACCGGAGCACGACGACTCCAAACACCCTTGAGCACGACGACTCAAGAAACAACCGGAGCATGACGACTCCAAACCCTTTGAGTACGATGACTCAAAGAAAACCCAGGAGATAGATATGATGATCTACTCCATAAACCGCTTATGAGTACGACGACTCACAAGCACTTGAGCACAACGGCTCAAAACTGGAGCACTACGGCTCCAAACCTTTGGACCACGAAAGATCCAAGTTCTGCTAGAACAAGCTCAGTTAGAGAATAGATCCTCTAGCCCGATCTATCTCAATACAAAGATAAAAATAGAACAAACAGAATTAAGTGATCTGTGTAGAACACATACATAGATCACACAACGAAAACCTGGATGAACACTCCAAGAAAATGAATGAAATAGATGTGACTTGGATGTTCCTTGATGAAGAAGACTTGCAGAAGCTTCAATTGAGGAGCCTTGATGGAAATCGATGGAGATCCTTCTCAATTGGCGATGTTCTGCTTTGATGGCATGTGAAATGCCAGAAGTTCTTCTTCTACTGCTCCTCTTCAGTTGGATCTGCTCCCTATCTCAGCACAACAAGCTTCTCTCTAGAGATTCTCCTTGATTCCCATGTCCTTCCTCTTGAAAGGATGGTCTGCAACTTCTGGAGATGGAGCAAGATCTGGAAACCCCCTTTCAGCCGCCAAATAGGTTCTTCAGGAAGTGTGTGGGCTCTCTTTTCTTTGGGGTACAAGGAGCATGGGTATTTATAGCCCCATAAGTCCATAAAGTGCCTTGGGGTACGTGGGCACAAAAACTTAGGTCAAATCCCTTGAACCCCAACCGGCCACGTGTCCAGATAAATCCACGATTTTGAGTTTCAACCAGAGTGTGTTGACACTACTTCAAGTGTGTCGACACACTGTCCCAAACTGGCAGAATTGGTTCTCTGGGAAGGGTCACTAGTGTCGACACTACTTGACCTTTTCTTCATCATTTTGCCTTAGTGTTTGAAACACTGTGTCGACACCAGTAAGGGGTGTGTCGACACTACCAAGACAAAATCTGTATTCACCTGTATAATTAACACATAAATCATTAGTACAAGATATTATGATTAAAAAATGAGATATTAAACATCAAAAATATGTTGTTTAAGCATTATTGTGATATGTATAGAAAGTACAACATGTTCAACATATCATCATCAAAATCACAATGTGTCATCATCAAAATCAAAGTATGAGTGATGTTCATTGGTCATCATTAAAATACAATTTTAGGAAATTCCAAAACACACTCAACCCAACAAAACCTAGTCGTAGGTACTTTGCCTATCCTTGGTAGAGCTGTTCGTGTTCTAGTTGATCCCGACGCTTCCCTTTATTTTGCTTCCGAGGAGTTTTATGAGTCGCTCGTTCATCACACACTTGAGAGGCAGTGTCATGTGATGGTTGATCTTCCATCCGGTGATTACATACATTCTTTCGGCTACCCTGAGGGTGTCACAGTTGAGGTCCAGGGACACCAGTTGTCGACCAGGTTGTACACATTACAGCTTCGTGACTTCAACGTCATCCTTGACATGGACTGGTTGGAGGCTTACTCAACTGTGGTGGATTGTCAGCAGAAGACTATGCATTTTGAGATACATGGAGCGCCTGTTCTCTGCTTTCGAGGTATCCTGTCTACCCGTTGACCTTTTATTTCCTTCTGTAGAGCTCGTCGTTTGATCCGTGATGGTTGCGTAGCATATCTTGCTTCTGTTTATTCTTTGGAGCCTACCGGGTCGTTAGTTTTTGATGTACCTGTTATTTGTGAGTTTTATGATGTTTTTCCGGAGGATCTATCTGGGTTACCGCCTGAGCGGGAGGTAGAGTTCTCCATTGATCTCTTTCCTGGTACGATGCCTTTGTCCAAGGAACCATATCGGATGGCTCCGGCTGAGTTGCGCTAGTTGAAGCGCTAGTTGCAAAAGTTTCTTGAGTTGGGGTTCATTCGTCCGAGTCGTTCACCATAGGGCACGCCAGTGTTGTTCGTAAGGAAGAAGGATGGCAACTTGAGATTCTGCATCGATTATAGGAAGTTGAACTAGGTAACAGTGAAGAACAAATATCTGTTGCCTAGGATAGATGATTTGTTTGATCCATTGCAGTCAGCTAGAGTGTTTTTGAAGATTGACTTGAGGTCCAGTTACTACCAGCTGAGGACCAGATAGTCAGATATTGGCCGGACAGTTTTCCGTTTGAGGTACGGTCACTTTGAGTTTGTCGTGATGCCATTTGGGCTCATGAACGCACCTACAACTTTCATGGATTTGATGCACAGAGTATTCAGTGAGTACCTGGATAGGTTTGTGGTCATCTTTGTAGATGACATTCTGGTCTACTCGGCTTCTGAGGAGGAGCACGAGGTGCATCTGAGAATCGTGTTGGAGACGTTGCCGAGTCACCAACTTTATGCCAAGTTTGACAAGTGCGAATTTTGGCTAAAGGAGTTGCACTTTCTTGGACACGTGATCTCAGGTTCTGGTGTGGCAGTGGATCCTGCCAAGGTAGAGGCAGTGTTGTCTTGGGAGCGTCCCACTTCAGTGTTAGATGTTCGCAGCTTTCTAGGCTTGGCAGGTTATTACAGGAGGTTTATCCAGGATTTTTCCAGGATTGCAGAGCCCTTGACCCGTCTCATCAGACTTGTGACCAAGTTTGTTTGGACAGAGAACTGTGAGTAGAGTTTTTAGGAGCTGAAGAGGAGGTTGACTTCAGTGCTAGTGTTGGTCTTACCGTCAGGTAGTAGAGGTATTGTGGTCTACATAGGTGCTTCGAGATAAGGTTTGAGTGCAGTGTTGATGCAGCATGGTGGGGTCATTGTTTATGCTTCACGCCAGTTGAAGAAGCATGAGGAGAACTACCCTACTCATGACTTAGAGTTGGCAGCAGTAGTGTTCCCTCTGAAGTTGTGGAGGCACTATTTGTACGGCGAGGCATTCGAGATCTTCACAGACCATCAGAGTTTGTAGTACATCTTCACTCAGAAGGATTTGAACTTGAAGCAGCGCAGATGGGTAGAGTACCTGAAGGACTATGACCTTACCCTCTCCTATCACCCGAGAAGGGCTAACGTCGTGGCGGATGCTTTGAGCAGACGAGTTCGCTTGAGTTCGTTGATGGTCAGAGAGTGGAGATTGTTTGAGGACCTATCTTAGAGAGTTTTTTGCACTTTGAGGTACAGAGATCGTGCAGTGATGATCAGTTTGTCAGTTCACCCGTCAGTGTACCGTCAGGTGCTAGAGGCACATCAGGCAGATTCAGAGTTGGAAGATATTTTACAGATGCCATATGTTGAACTGGACGAGGACAGTGTGGTCAAATTCAGAGGTAGATTGTACGTTCCCAGTGATGTGTGACAGGCACTGTTGTCAGAGGCACATCGGTCGAGGTATTCTGTTCATCTTGGTTCCACCAAGATGTACCATAACCTGAAGGGGTTTTTCTGGTGGTCAGGGATGAAGAGAGGTGTGGAAAAGTTTGTCGCTCGATGCCTTACCTATCAGCAAGTGAAGGTGGAGCATTGGTATCCTAGTGGTGAGCTGCAGCCGTTGCCCATTCTTGAGTGGAAGTGGGACGACATCACCATGGATTTTGTAGTTGGTTTGCCCCGTACTCCACAGAGGCATGATGGTATTTGGGTGATTGTGACAGGTTGACCAAGTCAGCGCACTTCCTTCCCGTCAGGATGTCTTGGTCAGTGGACAGGCTTGCCAGTTTATATGTGGATCAAGTTGTTCCTTGCATGGGACCCCAGTTTCTATTTTTTCCAATAGAGATCCGAGGTTCACTTCAGGGTTTTGGCATAGTTTGTAGAGAGCCCTTGGTACATAGTTGAGACTGAGTTCAACATACCACCTATAGTCAGATGAGCAGTCAGAGAGGACTATACAGACCTTGGAGGATATGTTGAGAGTGTGCTGTTTGGACTGGGGTTGTGACGGAATGCCTCATCCAATCCCGTTAAACCAGTAACGTGCCTGGCCTGAGTCCGTCACCCACGAACGGACCGAAGTCTCGCAAGGGATACCACACCATAGTCTGTGAAAACACAATGGAACACACCATTTCATATATATATTTCACAAGTTTACATAGCCATATCTCCATGAAAGGAAAAGAAAGTACAAGAGCCTGGGGCATACCCGAGGTACAACTGAAGAAAGTAGACAAACTAGCTACACTGCTGGAGGTGCTGACCCCGCACCGCTACGATGCGGCTCCGAACTGGACGACGGTAGAGAAACGTCCTCCTTGCCCTCACCTGTGGGGGTAGGGGTGAGCCTCGCTAGTCACTGGCTCAGTAGGGAACTCCCCCAACATCGAGCAAACCAAAAACATAGGTACGAAGGCAGTAAACTATACTAGCAGTTTATAGAACAGCTAAGCAGAATATTAAAGCTGTAAATATACTCACCATTTTCCGACTACATAAAGCAACTATATTAAATAAACGGCAAACCCAAACAGGTGTACGAGCTAAAGTAGAGACCGCCACACGCGAGCCATGTGAACTGGTTCGCGACACCAGTAACTAACTCAGACAAACACATACAGGTCTACCTCTCAGTCTCGCAATTACGGACGAAAGGTCCAGCTGTCGCTCCATGTAGAAAAGGTCAAGCAACTGTGGAGACCTACTAAACACCACCACCTGCGGACCACACGGTCGCAGGCCCATGCCTAGCACCTCTGGAGACCCTGGCCTGGGCCCTCTAGAGTGAGGCACTGGAAAAGGACTAGCTGGGGACCAGTGTCGACTACTGGTGTCCGTACCCCTAACTAAGAGCGCTCTACAAGTGACTTGAAACAAACACTAGAGTCACTGTCCCTCTATCGTCTTTCCCTCAGCCAGACGTACAACTCAAAACAGGAGTGAGGGTGTCCAGGTCAGACGACACAGACCTCAACGGTACAACACAAGTACCGGGACAAAGCCCCGAGCTAACAGCCTGGGTCACAGAGAACCTGTGGCACCCAACTGGAGAGGTAACCACGGTAGGCGTCGTACTACTCGCCACGTACACAAAACCATGTGCATATCACACAAACCATGTGAAACCTCACGTAAACCTCATGCACTAGTAGCTCACTACACGTGAACACCACGTAAACACGTACAAAACTGGCTAACTGCATAACTTGTACGCTAGCCTTAGAAACCACGTGCTCCTAGAGAACTACAAGTGCCAACGCACTACTCATGATCGATAAATACACTGCATGGCGATATTTGATCAAGAACATATTGGCGGCAACATCGATTGCCGTCGATGGGATATAAACGGTAGTATTCTTGCCGCTAATAGAAGATTAACAGCTAGAGATCTGGTCGTTTATTTCCCAACTGAAGAACTTAGCGTCAATCATTGTTGACGTCAAGCTCTTCACTACTCTGCACACAGAACGGCCTCAGGCCGATCACACGGGCTATCTAGCCCTACACACGCGTGCACAATGAGGGAAACCTTCCCCCACAACCCATGCAAACCATAACACATCGGAAGTACACGACCTATCACGTGGATAGATCAAAATCCCCAAGAATCCCCGCATGGATAACCCTACCCCAAAACTCGAGTCTAACATAGAATCTATGCAAGCTAAGATCTAACAGTTAATGTTGGGGATTAAGGGAGTTATGTCCCTACCTCAGAACGCACCAAGAACCTTCAGAAAACCTCCAATCAAGCCGAAGCCCCCCGAGAGCTCCCACGCAAATCCCGCTCCAATCCAACATTTCCCGCTTAAATCGTCGTCGCCACCCATACCACGATCTCCCCACAAGCTCCTTCCAACTGCTGGGAGTAGTGAAGAAATGTAGGGGTAAGAGTGGGGGAAAGGAGAGGGAGAAGGGGGTGAGAGAACCACCCTCGGGTTGCCTTATTTCTAACAGGTCGCACAAATAGACGTCAACCCTGTTACCGCTCAAAGAACGCCACAAATAAGTGTCCAGATCGCCTGCCGTCAAGTTCATGCGCAGAACCTACCAGAGACCACTATAGACATCCAGATCGATGGACGCCTAAACTCAGTCAACGGTCAACAACTGGCCGTCAACTTCCACTCAACGACAACCTTTCTTGACGTCAAGGGCTCCCTCTTTCCAGTAGAGATTCGATAAGAATCCACGCAACTAGTCGCACCTTAACCACTCGATATGCTAAACAAAGGATCCACAAGGATACAAAAAACGTGCGATGTTACAGGGGTGGCACTTAGGAGTCTCACCTTTCGATGGTAGAGTTTACATACAACAACAGTTATCACTCGAGCATTGGAATGGCACCATACGTTGCTTTGTATGGTCGGCCGTGCAGGACACCACTTCACTGGTTCGAAGTGGGTGAGAGGCAGCTTTTGAGACAAGAGATGGTACAACAGTGTGTGGACATAGTTAGTGTAGTCAGGTAGAGGCTTCAGGCAGCGCAAAGCAGGCAGAAGAGTTATGCAGATGTTCGCAGAAGGCCGTTGCAGTTCAGCATGGGTAACCTTGTGTTCTTGCGGGTCTCACTGACCAAGGGTGTCATGAGGTTTGGAAAGAAGGGAAAGCTCAGTTCGAGGTATATTGGACCTTTCCCTATTACAGAGATGATCGGCGAGGTCGCGTACAGGTTGTGTCTTCCGACAAGGTTGGTAGGAATGCATAGTGTTTTCCACATTTTGTAGCTCAGGAGGTACGTTGAAGATCCGTCGCACGTGTTAGAACACTCGAACTTAGAGGTTGCACTGGATTTGTCAGTACCAGAGCACCTAGTCAGAGTTGTGGACCGCAGAGTGCAGTAGTTGCGTAGGAAGCAAATTCCACTGGTCAAGGTTGTTTGAGAGAACCGCGTTGGTGGCGAGGCCACTTGGGAATGCGATGATGAGATGAGAGAGCAGTTTCCATACTTGTTTGAGTAATCGATACGTTGTTTTTCTTTATGTTTCTTCCTGTTAAAACTGAGTTTCTTTTGATTTCGAGGATGAAATCCTTTTAAGGGGGGGTAGAATGTGAGACCTGGCCCTCTCGGGCCCTTAGCCCTGTTCTTTTGGTCGCGACGGACCCCTTGGTCATGACGTTGTCGCACCAGAGGAGCCGGTCACTGTAGACACCCGTTTCTGGCCTACAAGTCGAACCACATTTCTTGTCATCTTAATGAGTCCCTAGTTGGTTACTCACCTTGAGCCCACTATTAGCCTTGCTTTGAGCCCATTGAGAAGCCCAATTTCATTTAATCTCGTCCATTATCCTTTTAAAGGAGACCTTGTGCCTTAATTGCCTATCATTCTCCCATTTGATTGACCATTTATTGAGAATAATCGATTTTCGTTAACGCGACATATCGTGGCGACGCGTCCATCTTATCGCGCCCCCTTTGGCCATTACGATAGTCCATGCATATCCATGCACGTGGCTTCCCAGTCGTGACGCCCTCGGCCGTCGCGTTAAGTCATGTCGCACCCCTACGATATGTCGCGACTGCTGCAGTGGCAGCAGGCCTTCGCAACCACCTCCTATTTATCCTCCTATGGACTTATCCTTTTCTCCAAGTAACCTCTCAACCCCTTGGGCGAGGTTTGGGGCTGAGGGATTATTTATCTCTTTTTGGTCAGATCAAGAGCCCTATTTAAACCCCTATTATCCTCCTATGGACTTATCCTTTTCACCAAGTAACATAGTCAAGTATATCCTCTCATTTTGGATGATTATCACGAAAAATGGGATTATTTATCTCTTTCCTATATAAGCAAGGCCACCTCCTTCAGAGCAGAGGGAGCCCCATTTTCACCCCGAAGGGCTGCCAAGTTTTCCCCTGATCTGACTTAGCCTCGCAGCCCTCCCATTCCCTCTCTTTTCCTCACATTTTACACCTCAAAACTTGTTCATCTCTTCATCTACGGAACGTGGAACGTGAAGAGGGCGATTCCCTCTTCATCTTGGAGCATTTGAAGCACCTAAGCGCGCCATTACACACCAGGGAGTCGCCCCATTGGGGCTCTTTCTTCCTCTCTCCCCCTCTTTTCTCTTTCATGCATTTTATATCATTTCTCTAGATAAGTTGCATTTCCATCCTTTCCTACGTTTTCCATCACCCTAGGGGTTTAAAAACCTCCAAGGTTCGTTCCCACCATGTTCCTTCTTTCTCTTTTATTGTTGAATAGATACCACACTTAATTTGTTCTCATAGGGTTCTTTTTTGTGTTTTTTCGTTGTTTTGGCAGGCATTCAAGCGAGTTCTCACGAGGAGCTCTTGTCCTCTGGCCGGCTAGAGGGCAGGAAGAAGGTCCTTCCATGTTTTTCCCGCATTGTAGAGAACACGAACTAGGGCGACGCGAAACGGAGACGCGCCCTGCCAGGGCGTCGCGATATCAGCTCCATTACGACAGGGTTCCCCGTGGCGATATCAGGTCCGTATCCTGTTCTCTCTCCTTCTTTCCTGGTATAGTTAGCCCTCTTCATTCTATAATTAGGCAGCTATATTAGGTGGCGATCACAACCCTTTCCATGTTCCTATAGTTAATACATGTTTGCGTGTCTTTGGGGGACGCATAATCCTCGTGATTACACCTTTTGGCGATCACGGTGGGACCTTTAGTGCTACCCTCGTGAGTTCAGCGTGCTTGTCTGCCATGTTTGATTGTTGAAGTGCCTTCTTAGAACCCTGTTAGTTGTTTTTGTCCTGCTTTGTGGCCTTCTGTTTTCTGCCCAAGACGCGGCGTATCGCGTCGCCGCGTCTAAGGTGGCTGACGTGATACAAGGTGCCTGCCTTTCCTATTCTGTCCACCCCACTTCTCTTCCGTGGTTTCATCTATGCCTATTCCATGCCATTTTGCCATGTACTTTCGTGCTTTTGATTGCTAGAATCCTGCTAGGGTTTGGATCTTTCCTTTTATTTTACTGTTGGTTTTCGGGCCCTGTCGTGGTGGATATTAAGGTCGCGACATAATAGCGCCGTGGGTGAACGTCGCGTCTACAGGTTTGCATTTGTTGTTAATGCTTTTGAATCATGTGCCGGTTTCTATCTGATCCATGATCCTTGCTGCGTTGTTAGGGCGATTTCATGCTTCGCTATTGCGTTAGGTTAGCCTATTTGTCATCTATTTGCATGTGATTACAGGCTTGGGCATTCAGTTGGTATCGCGGCGGGGCTTCCTGTCGTGATAGGGTCACGGCGTATCTGGCCGCTGCAACTTTGCCCGAAGCTTGTTAGTCACCCTATTTTTTGTGTTAGTTAGACATTGCATACATTTTGGGCACCTAGGCCCATGCATACACTACTCATCCCATTGTTTAGGTCTCCCCCCTTGGTTGAGTGAGTCCTCTCACCCGCGAGCACTCGTGGGTTGACTAGGGCCGCCTTACGAGGACCTCTATAAGTCCCAGTGACCGTACGCACGCTGCAGATCACCGGGTAGGTTGTACCCGTTGTACCCTTAGTTTGAGCCATCCCCACGTGTGAGTTGTGTGCCATCTTTAGTCACACCGAAGGACTTGAGTTCATACCTATTAGGGACCCATTTGACCGAGTGATACTCCATTAATCAATCCAATTAAAGGTCAAGCGTGTGCTTTAAAATTTGGGTGTTAATCATGATAACTCAAGTGCTTTTGATGCATCCCCTCTCATCTCGTAGTCTCTTCTTGCTGTGATAGAGTCTAAGCCTTGTCTTGTGTTTGTATCATCTCCCCTAATTGTCTAGGGCGGTGCATGCGTCGTTGTCTAGGTAGATCGAGTCAGCCTCCTCCGTTTGTCGTATTATATCATAATCCTTTGTTCGGTATGGACCAATTCCGGGTCCTTGCCGATGATGCCTTGCCCATTGGGCTCCTTGAGGATGTGGGCCAACCCTCTGCGGCCGTCCTCTCGGGCATATCCAGCCCCCTCTGGTCACTGGTGGTCAGTCCCGCCCTCCTTCTCCTCCTGGGGCAGATGACCCGCATTCTCAGTTTAGCCAGCTCCTCGCTCATCTCAGTATGGACCAAGTCCGTGAATTTCTGGCCGCCGCCAAAGGCAAGAGACCCCTATCCCCCCCCCCCCCGCTCATAGCTCTACCCAACAGGCGGCCTCCTCAGCCCCTGTTGCATCAGCACCACGTGTACCTTCCGTGGTGACTGATCCTACACCTCTTCGTCTAAGGGCTATTCACTTTTCTGAGCCCAGCTACTTCCCAGCACAGGATGTTTGGCCCAGTTCTCTGCCAGTCTCCTCATTCTATAGGGCCGAACCTGTTCCCCTTCCCCGCGAGAGGTCCTACTCATTGGAGCAACCCTGTTACCTCGTCCCTACTCACCATGCCACATCTCCCTCCGAATTCCTCGTGGAGTGGACGACCATGAAGAGGGAGCTCCATGATTTAAGGAGACAATTGGACCCACGGAAGGCCACGGACATTCCTCTCCCTTCCTTCCAGCATCTCCGGGTTCCACCCCAGTCAGAACTCCCTATCTATCAGCAGTATTCTAGGGTAGGTGACCCCTACGTCCATCTGAAAAATTTTGTGTATGAGTCTGCCCCACACAAGTACGACCGCCATCTGATGGCGTACTTGTTCAGAAAGTGATTGGATGTTTCGGCCCTGGAGTGGTTTTATTCTTTACCTCCCGGGGAAGCCGAGGATTTTCAAATAGTCCAAGAGAGATTCTTGCAGCAATTCCAAGATCGGGTTGGACTCAAATACTCGTTTGTTGACTTAGTGGCCGAGAAAATGAAGCCTGATGAGGAGTTTGCTATTTACGCCGACAGATGGCGTGCCTTGGCCGCTAAAGTCCGCTGCCCCATGCCTGAGGAGGAAAAGGTTAAATTGTTGATCTCCAATGCCACCCCAACCTACCGAGCCATTTTAGCCATGAATGACATTACCTCTACGCACCAATTGTATAGCCGAGCCCGATTCATTCAGACACAACTTAAGGACTCGCCTATCCATTCCATGTTTAAACTTCCAAATCCCGTTATCCTAAGAAGCCTCAGGGCCCTGTTACCGAGGGAATCCAAACCGATGAGCAAGTTGGTGCCGTCAACAACCCACAAGGCCCGGTAGGTAGGCCCCCCTACACTCAGCAGCCTCAACAACCATGGAACAACAATAGGCAACCACCTCCTCAGACCCAGAATCCTCAGCAAGACCAGTGCCAGTATAACCAAGTCCCTCCACCACAAAATGGCTATGCTCCTAGGAAGCCCAATGGGACTAAGAGAGCTCAATACCCTCCTCTTCCAGAAACCCTAGCCGACATCTTTGCAGCCCTCATGTCTCTTAATGCCCTTAGACTCCCTCCCGAGAAGCTAAACTGGAACATGGCAGCGGACCAAACAAAGTACTGTGTGTACCACTGCCATCCGGACCACAATATGTCAGATTGCTTCCAATTTCGGGACATTATATATGACCTCCATGAGCAGAACCAGATTGATTGGGCTGAGATGAAGAGGTTGATCTAGACACTAAGGGACCAACAGGGTCAAAGACAGCAGTAGCAGCAGCAAAGGCGACAGCAGCCACAGCAACAACAACAACAATTCTAGCAACAACAACAGCAGTTTCAGCAACCCTTCCAGTAGCAATACCAGCAGCAGAAGCCACAGCAACCCCAGCAACGAACCAATGACCTCGACATAGTCGGCAATCATATGCCGCAACATCAGCCTGCTCCGAACCCACAACCTGCTCCACCACCTCCACCACCTCCACCACCCGCTCAAGTTAACCCCGTCATCCACCATCCACCACCAGCAGCCGCATGGGCCTACGACGATGAAGTAGGCCAACTTTTGACCATCTCTCACACCACACCGACCACACCCACTATTGTTACCCTTACCTCACCTCTCCGTAACACTCTTGTCATACCACCCATCACTCCATCACCTCTTAACACCCCTTTCTCACCTGCACCAGCGCCCATACTAGCCAATCCCTCCATCATTGACACCATTCCACTTCCTGTTCACCAAAACCTTGCCCTAAGGAGCGGGCGTATATTCCACCAGATGTACCCTAATACATCTGTGTCAATGTCGGGTCAGCCAACCCAACCATCCAACAACAATCAGCAGCAGCAGCAAGATAGTGAGGAGATAGATCCAGTCCCAGGTACCCAATATGACATATTGAAGCATTTGGATCAGACTCCTGCAAAAATATCAATCCTTGAATTGATCAAGAGGTCTCAGACCCACCAAGATGCATTGAGGGCTTTTTTACAAAGGGTTATGGTAAGTGAGGATATGAACCCTGATAATTTACCATCTGTACTCTCTATCATCAACAAAGGGCCAACAATCACTTTCACAGATGGTGAGCTAGCTCCTCCTGAAGCCAGAAGGATGCCCTTATGTGTGACTCTGATGATAAATAAAGTGGCTGTTGATGCCGCTTTAATTGATATTGGGGCTTCTATAAATGTGTGCCTTTTGAGCACTTTGAGGGCGTGCAACATCTCTGAGCGCCGCTTGCAACCCACTCCCACCACCATAGCGGCATATGACAATTCCCCAGGGGCTTGCCACGGTGTTATCTCTCTACAAGCGGAGCTAG
This sequence comes from Colocasia esculenta, assembly GCA_014218235.1. Taxonomy (NCBI): domain Eukaryota; kingdom Viridiplantae; phylum Streptophyta; class Magnoliopsida; order Alismatales; family Araceae; genus Colocasia; species Colocasia esculenta. The sequence goes on along the minus strand of CM024760.1, from coordinate 69,365,497 downwards.
GCCCACTTGTCATGACAGTTGACTTTTATGTGTTAGACATTGATCCGACCTACAAGGGAATTCTGGGTCGCCCATGGATTGAGGCGTTAGGGGCAGTCCCCTCTACAGCCCATCAGTGCTTGAAATTTCCATTCCGAGGGCGTATAGTCAAAGTCAAAAGTGCAACAACTACACATACAGTGGAGGCCATTGAGAAAATCATGCCAGCAGTCTGGCCGTCAATAAGCCCATCATTTTTGTGCTTGATGTGAATTACCCTGGGGCTACACTTTCTCTTCCAGTCATCAGATTGTATCCCCATCATTAGCAGCTATTAGAAAGAGCATACCGGCAGGTGCCAAGGGCTGGGATATCATGGTCAAAATCAGTTACCAACCGGGAAAAGGTCTAGGAACTCGTCTCCAAGGAAGGACGAAAGCCATCGCATGCTCAAAGCAAATTACAAGACCTGGCTTAGGATACCAAGAAGGACTCAAGTCATGGACAACACATTCATTCACAACGAAGTCAGATCAAGAGCCCCTCACCTGGATGTTATACAACCATTTTATTAGGGGGCCCATCCAACCAGGATACAACATTGTCACAATAGAGGCTGCGACATCAGCATATCAAGCTTTCGAGGCCCAGAGGCCCAGCAAAAAGAGAAGACCTGAAGAAACAGGGGCAGAAGAACCGGATTTGGAAGACCTAATCTCAACCATTAGTTTTCTGTTCAAGGAGGACAACACTATGCAGTCCCCGGTAGCAAAGGCAGAAGAACAAGAGCTCGAAGACCTTGTCTCAGTAGTCAGTCAGTTATTCAGTGAGGACAACATTTCATACTCTCCAACAGTGGAACGGTTAGTATCAACAATCACCACCAAGCGACAGTTGCTTGGACATGGTGAAGATTTTGAAGTCATAAACCGTATCAATCCAACAAAGGAGTTCTGGCCAAGGTATTCCTGGCCTTCTAGTTTGTATCTTCCATCGTTGTTTATAATTTTGCTTTCATCCTTTCTTCTCCCCCTCTTATCCTCCAATTCTCCCCTGACCCTCTCGAAGCGTTGACCCTTTCTTCGTCCTTTTTTACTATTTTCTTTAATGGCTCGGTGTTGACCTTTTCCCGACGCCTTCGCAAGTAGGATTGTTTATTTCTTTCCTTAGTTTAATATTATATAAAAAATAAAAAAAAAAAATAAAAAAAATGGGTGTGCTTCCTCCCTTCAATCCCCTCATCAATCGGACGGCGATCCCCATCTTTCCCTCCTTCCCCTTTCGTCGGACAGTGATCCCCGTCCTTCTTCTCCTTCCAAACACTAGTTCTTCGCTCTTGACAGCGATCCCCATCCTTTTCTACTGCCATTCCCCTTGCATGACGGCGATTCCCATCACCTCCGTTCTCAACATTCGGACGACAATCCATGTCCTGGTGCTTCCTTGCTTTCGACGGCGATCCCCGTCACCCGCACACTCCTTCGCTTCCTTGACGATGATCCTCGTCACCCTCTCCTCCTCCTTGGCGGCGATTCCCGCCTTTCCCTTCCTTCTGCTTGAGCCGCGATCTAGGCCCACTGACCACCATGGTCATTTTGGGCGATGTGGGTGAGGGGCCTCCTGTTCCTCCACACCCCAACTTTGCTGCGGGCACCCTGAGCTCGGGTGGCCCGCCTCCACCTCCAGACCCATCGGAGGATTCGTGCGGTCCTACCGCACATGTCTCTTTCCCTTCCAATAAGCCTCTGGACACTTCCTCAGGGCCTCCTGTAAATATCAACCCTAATTTAGACCCAGGGGTAGAATCTAGCAAGTCCTCGTCCCCGTTCAGGAAGAAGAAGGGTAGTGGCGTACCCCGTAGGTTTTTGATAGATCTGGCGCAAAGGTGTGGCACTCTTCTAGCTGTTGAAGAGTTTGCCCAAGAAGCAATTGTTTTGAATATAGAAGCTCAGCATGAAAAGGAAGGGCTAGACGATGGGTTTGGAGTATATGAAATCTTAACTGAGGAAGACCCAGTGGATGAAGAAGAGGGTGAGATAGAGGACGCTGCCGACATGTATGCAAGTGGCATGAGAAGATTTGACAAGCCTACATCGGCAGTGGACGAGCCCACCAAAGAGGTAAACATTTGAACTGAAGAAGACCCCAGGCTCCTAACTATAGCTTCCAGTCTCCCTCTCGAGGAAGAAGAGGCGCCCATAGAAATGCTAAGGGAGTTCAAGGATTCTTTTGCCTGGTCGTATGACGACATGCCCGGCATTAACCCCGAATTAGTGGAACATAGGTTAATTTTGAAGCCAAGGGTAGTTGCCGTTAAGAAAAAGTTGAGACGATTCCTCCCCCACATTACTTTAAAGATGAAAGAGGAAATTGATAAGCTATACAAATCCAAGTTTATCCGTATAGTCCTCTATCCGTTGTGGGTGGCAAACATAGTCCCGGTAATGAAAAAGGATGGAAGAGTGCGGATTTGCATAGACTTCTGGGACTTGAATAAGGCATGTCCAAAGGATGATTTCCCTTTACCACATTTAGATGTGTTGATTGATAACACCGCTGGGTACGAAACTCTATCGTTCATGGATGGATACTCAGGATACAATCAAATCCGTCTAGCCTTGGAGGACCAAGAGAAAACCTCCTTCACCACGCCCTGGGAACTTATTGCTATGTGGTCATGCCGTTTGGATTGAAAAATGCCGGCGCCACTTATCAAAGGGCAATGTTAGATATCTTCCACGATATGATTCATATAGATGTTGAAGTGTACGTGGATGACATTGTGGTGAAGTCTTAGACTCGAAGAGAACACTCCTCCGTACTTACCAAAGTTTTCCGCCGCGCACAAGAATATCAATTGAAGATGAATCCAAAGAAATGCATGTTTGGGGTTTCTTCAGGCAAATTTCTAGGTTTCATAGTCAGCAAGCGGGGGATTCAAATAGACCCGCATAAGGCCAAGGAAATAAATGAGATGCCTCCTCCTAAGATCATATCTGAGCTTCGAGGCTTGATTGGTCGGCTACAATTCATAAGGAGATTCATATCTCAACACTCTCAAAGATGTCGCCCTTTCTATGAACTGTTAAAAGGAGGGGTCAAATTCGAATGGAATGATAAATGTCAAGAGGCCTTTGATGAGCTCAAGAGCTATCTTATGAATCTGCCCGCACTGCAGGCACCCATCCCTGGCAAACCCTTAATCCTATATCTGTCAACTATTGAGGACTCCCTAGGAGTTGTCCTTGTGCAACATGATGACACTGGCAAAGAAAGGGCAGTCTATTACCTATCTAGGCTCTTCAATCCTTCCGAGCTCAAACTCACCACAATGGAGAAAACATGTGCAGCGCTAGTATGGGTAGTGAAGAAATTAAAGCACTACTTCTTAGCCCATAAGGTGAGTTTGATTTCTAGAATGGATCCTATTAGGTATCTCCTAGAGAAGCCAGTCCTCGCCGACAGATTGGCGCGCTGGCAGAGCTTCCTGTCTCAATTCGATATCACCTTTGTAGTCTAAAAGGCTATAAAAGGATATGCCATTGCTGAGCACCTTGCTCACCTCCCTCTTCCCCACAGTGACACGGTTCAAGAGGATTTTCTCGATGAAAACCTGTCACTCATCTCTCGCGATCCATTCTGGTCGCTCCACTTTGATGGGGCTCTCAATTCTAGGGGACGGGGCATAGGTGATGTCTTGCTCACCCCAGAAGGGATTACCATTCCACTTGTATATCAACTCCAGTTCCCTGCCACCAATAATATCTCTGAGTATGAGACTCTCCTAGCTGTTCTAAAGCTTGCCTATCTCTTAGGCGCGCGCCATCTCAAGATCATAGGAGACTCTCAGCTTGTTCTCCAGTAGGTCCTTTCTACATACCGCACTCGTGACCCCAAGCTCAAGCCTTATCAAGATCTGGTCACGCTCCTAGCCAAGCAATTCCGTAAACTCATATACATTCACACTCCTCGCTCTCAGAATATCCTGGCCGATGCCCTCGCATCCCTGGCCTCATCTCTCTCTTTCCCTCTCAGCCGCAGTGCTGAGACAATCACCGTTCAAAGATTAGAAGCTCCCTCCACTCAGGACCCTTGGTTCAATAACCTTAGGAGATCTTTAGTCTTAAAGGCAGAGAGAAGAGAAGCGAAAGAAATAATGCTTGTGGAATTAGGAGAAATGATGGAAGAAGAAAGGCCATGGTATCATGAGATCGAGCAATACTGCAAGGACGGTACCTTCCCATAAGAAGCTGAAGCTGAGGATAGGCGAGCCATCTGTAGAGTGGCGTTAAGGTATACCATCGTCGGAGAAGTGTTGTATAGGCGCGCTCTAAACGGAATGCTCCTCAGGTGTTTGTCGGATGAAGAAGCTTGGAAGGTAGTGGAAGGGTCTCATTCTAGTGAATGTGGAGGGCATGTGAATAGCCAAATGTTGGCTAGGAAAATCCTTAGGCAGGGCTACTACTGGCCAACCCTAGAAGAAGACTGTGCCATCTACATTCGTAGGTGCGTGAAGTGCCAGGTCCATGCTGATAAAATCCATGATCCATCATCCTCTTTGCATCCACTATCTTCCCCTTGGCCGTTCTCCATGTGGGATTTTGATATCATCGGGCCTCTTGGTGATCCTAACGCTCAAGTGAAACAAAAATCTTTTATTCTTACTGCCACTGAGTACTTCACCAAGTGGGCCGAAGTAGAGGCTTTAGCAGAAATCAAAGGCTCAACCATGTGCAGATTCATCACGAGGAACATCATCTCGCAGTTCGGAGTGCCAAGCGGCTTCATCACCGACAATGGACCCCAGTTCATATCCCAAGAGCTTCAGGACCTATGTAAGAAATTCAACATTTCCTTGCATCATTCGTCTCCATATTATCCATAGGGCAACGACAAAGCCGAAGCCATAAACAAAACACTTTTGAAAATCCTAAAGAAAACTTGTGAGTCTCATAGGTTCGCTGATTGGCTTGAGAAATTGGTTGAGGCTCTATGGGCCTACCGTACCTCCGTCCGCACGCCCACTGGGCAAACTCCCTTTTCACTTACTTATGGGATGGAGGCAGTATGTCCACACGAGATCCTCATTCCTTCGCTAAGAGTCCAGCTAGACAAAGAACTTAATCCCGATGAACGTCGAGAGGCGTTGCCTTCACAGTTGGAACTCCTAGACGAACGGCGTCTAACCGCGGCCGATCATGTGCTTTCATATCAAAATAGACTCTCAAGATCTTTTAAAAAGAAAGTAATTGAGCACAAATTCCAAGAAGGAGACATGGTTTTGAAGCGAATTTTCATAAAACCTGGAGGTCCTAGGTCAAAGTTGCAACCAAACTGGGAAGGGCCGTATGTTGTTAAGGAAGTGTACCCTGGGAACGCGTAAAGGCTAGTCAATGCCGATGGTGAGGAGCTCTCTCACCCATGGAATGGGCTGTATCTTAAAAGATTCTACCCCTAATCAAGGATTTTCAATAACGACATCAATTTGCAAAAGAATGTTGGCAGCCATGTGTCTCATTTCCTTCCATTGGTTGTCAAACAAACTTCAGTGTTCAGTCACACACACAACACGGCAACCCAAGGTCAATTCCCCTTAGTTAGTGATGTTCCTATTTAGTCCTAGTGCAAGGGGACGAAGGTCAATTCTCTTCTTTCTCGGACAAGGTCTAGGGGCAAAAGGACGCTAACATGTAGACAAGCGAGGGTGTAGATCATATGCATGAGGTCTCAAAGAGCGGCGGCCAGTTCAAAAGAAAGAGGAAGAAAATGATAAAATAGATTAAAAAAATGATGAGGAGAATAGGGGCATGTTAAAGAGTGGCAGTACAGTTCTCCGCAGGACGCCCTTGAGCCCGGTCGTACGCATGCCCCAATCAAGTGCAATGACCATAAAGTCTCTGGACAACAGACAGATTACGTATGAGCCACACCCTTGCAAATCTTACAAACTTGTATCCCGAGCTCCAAGGCCGAGTCTTATCTCCTCTTAAGTCTTCCAATCCCTTCTCACGACCAGAGAACCCATGCACCTGGTCTATGGTGGAACGTTAATGACAAGGGGCAAGCAGCCTTTGGGAAGCCAAAAAAAACCCAGTGCATGCTGCACTCAAAGGATATTTGGCGAACATAAGATAGAAGTGGGATCCATGGCTAGTCACTCAAATGCAAAAGGTGGCGTTATAGAAAATCTCAAAACTCTAAAAAAAAACCAAAATAATTAGAAAACCCCCAAAAATCCAAAAAAATTTAGAAATCCCAAAATTCCAAAAAATTATTAGAAAATCCCAAACCCAAAAAATCAGAAAATCCCAAAAAAAATTTGATTAAAAATCCCAAAAAATCCAAAAATTTAGAAAATCCTAAATCCAAAAAATAGAAAATCTCAAAATAAAAAAATGTGTGTACATATCGCTTTCCTTTTGCATGCATTATTTTCATTTATTTATCGCTTATTTGAATAAGGCTCAGCCCCTTGACAATTACGAAGTCAAGATCATTTTTTAACGCAAGGGGTTGAGCCAAAGAACAGATCTAACCTGTTTTGTTAAGTGTACATGGACAAAGAATTTTGGAGCAAGCACATCTGTGTACTCGGGGTACTCTTGTTCTCTCCCTCTCTTGTGTTTGGATCTCCCTCTCTCCCATGTTCGGAAATCGTCTCACTCTCGTATCAATTGCAAGTTCATTCATTTCGTAAACATTGACATAAAATAAAGATCCACTAAGTGATAAGTCATATGTACAAAGATAAGGGGAGGTGGCTCACAAGCTCCTCACTGTCCAACACCACTCTCTCCAGATCCCTCCTGCCTCTCTGGAGGTGGTGGCATCTCTCCACCACCCCTACCACTTTGGGCGCTCGCCTCGCCATGACGGCGTCTCTCCTCCTCCTTGTTCCTCCTACGACTGGAGGAACCTGCTAGATATTGTCGAACGGAGGCACCGCTCGCCCCGCTCACATCTGTCCTACTCCTACTACTACTCCGAGCCGCCTGGCCTAGGGTCGTCACTAGACCCCGAAGCTCGTCTATCCCAATCTGCTACGCCGTCACCTCGGTACGCAGCCTCGCCATCTCCACCTGGTCCACCGATGACCCTTGCACCCGCAGTGTCGCTAGCTCCCGCGTCGTCTCCGCCACCAGTAGCTCCGCTGCCTCCGCCCGGATGCACAGCCGGTCCCTCTCGCCCGTGGCGGCGTCAACCTGTCCCTGAAGCTGGGATGCATGGTCAGTGGTGGTCCTCAGCTCCCTCTCCTGCAAAAGAATTCAACTCAGTGCCATGTTTAAATAATCTTTAAATTAAAGTCACTGTCTTACTTACCCGCTCGGCAGCTCAGTCGGCACCTCCTCGGCCCTCCTCACCGCGGCCGCCAGTCAGTCTTCTAGATCCGATTGGGAGCCCTCCACCGCTCTGGAAGAGGAGGCTCCAGCTCCTGCCGCTCTCCTCACCCTCTCCAACTCCTTCCGCTGCACATGCAACACACGTCAATTCCTCAAATTAGCTATGAGATTGGTAAAACACCGAAGTCTGAGTAGGTGCTTACCAGCTACTCCGCCTCCCACTGAGCTATCTCTCGATCTTGCATCGCCGAGTAGAGTAGGGCCCAAAGCAAGGCAGTCTCACTAGTCACATCCACCTGCAATTTCATTTCCAAAATATTAGCTCAATTCCATATGATATAATTCACAAGGTCGTGGTTTAATAATTTTACCTGTCGTCGGGCGCCCTTGTAGACCTTCGCCCCGTACTTTAAGGCGAACGCTTGAAGGTATGCGTCGTCTGTGGTAGCGGAAGACTTGACCTGCTTGCTTCGGTACTCCCAGTTCTGGATCTGCTCCTTGGCTCGCTCGCGCCAGTCGGTGGTGTCGTGGAGTCCCCAGAAACTCCGACCGGGCCTCGGGGTCCAGTCTCGACTGGGAAACTCCACTGCGCTCTGACGTAGCCCGAGCGATCTCTAGCACAGATACATGTGAAGAGGTAGCACAAGGTTAAGTGCATACACCCACACCGACCTACCGAAGTAGGGGGGAGCCTGCACCAACCAAGGCTGTCCCTCATCTCCCTCCTCTAGGTATGGCCGCCACACCACCTGCACATCAAAGCACATCTGATTAGTCGCCAAGCAATTAATTCAAACCATTGAACTTAGAGAGAAGGGTTAGATCACTTACATCTAGATGAGGGTAGCTGTCGATGGCGTCCTGGAGAGAGGCCAGCTGGTCGCTCAAGGTGTGCGTGTCACGGTGCGAGTCCCAGCGTCGAGCTATGGGCACAAGGCCCGGTCGCTCTAGGATACCTCTCCTCAGGACCGAGAGGTGAAGGTAGGCCCAGACCTGCAAGAATGAGAAGGTAGTTAGATCACGATTCATAGCAAATGCAGTAAGTAAAGGAGTAAAAGGAAAGGAAGGGTACCTGAAGAAAGGGGAAGAAGCCGCTCGTGGATGTCTGTCGCTCGGAGGCACCCAAACTGTCGAACTGGTGCGCTAAAAATGTGGCCCCCCAAGCGTAGTCGCCCACCTCGTCCAGGTCCTCCAGGAGAGGCAGAAACCGGCAGTGGACTACATCGCCTCTCATAGCAAACAGGAGTTTGGCCCAAGAAGAGGATGAGAAAACGACGCAAGTCCTATCTGCCTCTGCCCCTGGCTCCTTTGCTAGAACTGCCCGGCACCCCTGGGTCAACCTCTGCAGCTGCCCGTCGACCGTCTCCCCCACCTTCTTCCCCACCTCATAAAGACCCAAGCTCTCCTGAAGCTCGACCCTAGAAAGTGTTGGATCTCTGATTTTGATGATAGCCAAATGTGATTCATTAAAACTTTGAAATCATGCTTATCATGCTTACATTTTTATCTCACAATGTTTCCTTCAAATTTACAGCTCAAAAGTACTCTGTGGTGTCGACACAGCTCAACTGTGTGCCGACACTAGTGCACAATCCCAGCACAAAGACATCAGTAAGTACTCAGTGGTGTCGACACAGCTCAATTGTGTGTCGACACTAGTGCATTGTCCCAGAACAAAGTCACTAGTAATTACCTAGTGGTGTCGACACAATCTGGTTGTGTGTCGACACTAGTTCCAGACTCTAGGAGACAGTTTTGTGATGACTGGGACAGGGTGTCGACACATAGGTAAGGTGTGTCGACACAGTCTGTCTAATTTTTCTTTTTCTTTTTGATGTAATTAACAGGGACACGTGAAAGCTTTTGGGAAAGGCTTTTTGGGCGGGAACTTCGATGCCCACAGATCCCAAGATATTTTGTGGACCCATGAGGCTATAAATACCCCTTATACACTTGGCCTTAACAAGAAGTTGAGCCATATATTTCTGTTCTTCCAAGACTCCAGGGAATTCTGATCAAGTTCTGAGGAAGACTTCAACCTGGCGAATTGCTCCCAGATCTGAAGGAACAAGAGGTCTGCATGCCTTGGATGATCCAATTGGAGGAGAATTTCGATCCATCTGAGTCTTCTTCTTGGAGCTGAAGAAGAGAAGCTGATCCCCATTCCTGAAGCAGAAACAGGATCTTCGAACCAGTCCTCTTCAATTTGGAATTCAATTGCTCCGACTGGTTTCTCATTTCAATCTCATTCTACATTGTGTTTTTGTGAAAGTGGTGCAATCCTTGTGCCCAATTTCACGTGTGTGTGATTGAATATGAGATTTCGTATCTCAGAGTGTGTGTGGTTCTTTGTGACTTTTCTGAACTGGCAAGATAAGCCATTGTGTGTGTGTTGGATGGTGGATGTAGGATACACTGTTGTGTAATCCGAACCACCCTAAATCTTTGTGTCATTGTGGTTTGCTTGCTCTTGCGCTAGATGCTTGATAGGTTCGTCAAAATCTTATCATCTAGCTTGCCTAATTGTTTAGAATTGCCATTAACACTCAGATTTCACAATCAATTAAGTTTCTCGAGTTTCTCTGTTGAGTGATTTTTTAAAATTTGTAGAAATCTATTCAACCCCCCCCTAGATTTCTGATAGCAGTGTTTTCCGCACATTTCATTTGGTATCAAGCGGGTTCTCATTACACTTTAAGTGTTTGATCTAACGATCAAGAGTTTATTGCTATGGAGAATGTTAGGGATTTATTGCTGAAGGTCATTCAATCTCTAGACCCTTTTTTCGATGGATCTGACTATGCTTATTGGAAAAACAGATGCAAGTATTCCTTAGAGCACAAAATTATGAGCTCTGAAGATTGTTGACAAGGGACCAGATGAACTTCCTGAGGATGAAAGTTTATGGACCAAGGACCAGATCAGCAAGTCCACACTCAGCTGGAGTGCCATGAATATGATGCAATGTGCATTCATCCAAAGAGTATTCCAGAGTGTCCTCATGCAAGACTGCCAAGGAGATGTGGGATAAACTCCAACTTATCTATGAGGGAACTTCTGAGGTAAGGGAGACCAAGGCAAGTATTCTAGTCTCAGAATATGAAATGTTTAGAATGAAAGATGAAACTATTTCTGAGATGTTTGCTAGATTCATGCTTTTAGTAAATGGTCTTAGAGGTCTAGGAAAGGAATATTCAAATAGTGATCTTGTTAGGAAAGTCCTTAGATCACTTCCATCAGCTTGGCACACCAAGGCTACTGTAATTGAGGATTCCAAAAATCTGTCAACCATGCAATTGGATGAGTTAATAGGTTCTCTAATGACATATAAATCAACTTGAAAAGAAATGCATCTTTGAACACATCTAAGAAACCTATTGCTCTAAAAGCTTCATCTAGCTTAAAAATTGTTGCTGATCATCCTGATGAAGAGAATGATGAAGAACTAGCCTTATTGACAAGGCATTTCAAAAGTTTTTGAGAAAGAAAGGAAAAGGTAAGCTCAAGCCCTTCATCAGAAAGGATGTTTCAAGGAAAAATGATTTTAATAAAAATTAGAAACTACTAAATGACTGACATTATTTGTTATGAATGCAGGAAACCAGGACACATGAGAAGAGTGTCCTGATCTAAAGAAGAAGCTGAAAAATTAGATATTCAAGAAGACAAAGAGCAATGCTAGCTACATGGAGTGATGAGGATGAGAAGACCAAGAAGAAGGTAGTTCAGATGAGGAAGAAGTGACAGTCTTATGGCAAGGCATGAAGAAGATACTGAAGTAAGTCCTTCCTTTGAGATTTTACAACTGATGACTGGGAAGAAACCTATGTTGTGTTATTTGAAAAATTGTGTGAATTAAAACATGAGAATAGGCATTGAAAAGAAAAGTGAACAGCATGGTGCAAAGTCCTGAAGAATCCGAGCAATTCAAAGTGTTGACTGATGAGTCAATAATCTAAAAAAGGAGAAATGTGTGGATAAACAAATTGATGAAATCAAGGAGAGATGTCAATCAATTGAAAAAGAAAAACAGATCTTGATGAATGAAAATGAAAAACTCATAAATGAAAGAGAGGTGATACAGAGAGAACTAAAAACTATTAAAGAAGAACTGGATGACAAGAAAGAGACCTTGTTAAAACTTGTCAAAGGCAAGCAAACCTAGATGCTATCTTAGGAATTCAAAAAACAACATCAAACATGGTCTAGGTTATCAGCCTGAAACAAGAAAAAATTGGACAAACCTTGATAACTTCATTTGTTCAAGGTAGTACCTCTTGTAGCAACTTTGAAAAGAACATCAAAGAAAAACCACAAACAAATCTAAAATCCAAAAACAAAACCCAAGCAAGACAAGAAAGAGTTCAAAGCAAAATCAACAAAATGGAAATCAATGATAGATCAGATTTGTATCCAAAGAACAACAAAAGTTTTCTCGTGGATAATATTTTCATACTGATGAAAATGCAGATCAAGAATAAATTGAAGAAAATAAAACAAATCTGGATTCCAAAACATCTTCTGTTGAGCTGAAACAACTGATGGGACCCAAAGCATTTGGGTACCAAAATTATTTTTCTAATCTGTTTTGCAGGAATGTCTTACGCCACAGAAGGATAAGTGGTATCTTGATAGTGGCTGTTCAGACATATGACTGGAGATAGAGAAAAAATTTCTACATTGATTGAAAAAGATGGTGGACAAGTAATTTTGGAGGTAAGAACACAGTAAAATCATTGGAACAGGAAAAATTGGTAGACTCCTTCAAGCTCCATTGAGAATGTTTTACTTGTTGAAGGTCTTGATCATAATCTCTTGAGCATAAGTCAACTATGTGACAAAGGCCTTAAGGTAATTTTCAATTCTGAATCATGTGAAATTGTTGAAAAAGATAATGGAAATAAAATTTCTTGGCCAAAGAATAAATAATGTTTACTTTGGTTGATTTGAATAGTCACCAACATGAAAATTTGTGTCTTGTTGCCAATCAGCATGATCTATTTCAACTGTGGCATAGAAGGTTAGGTCTGCTAGTGAAAATGTTCTGAATAGTTGTTAAGAATTCTCTTGTGAATGGTTTGCCAAAAATGAAGAAAAGAAAAATGCAATTATATGTGCTTCATGCCCAAGGCAAACAAACCAGAAAATCTTTCAAATCATTGCACCCTTAATCACCTCCAAACCCTTTGAATTGTTGCATATGGACTTATTTGGTCCAACTAGGACACTCAGTCTTAGTGGACATAGATTTGGATTTGTGATTGTAGATGATTTTTCTAGATTCACATGGTGTACTTTCTATCTCACAAGAGTGACACATTAGAAAACTTCAAAGAATTGTTGATAAAATTGAAATGTAAAAATAAATAAAATCCATTCTATCCTTACTGATCATGGTGGAGAATTGATAATTTCATTTTTTTGATTTTTGCAGGAATAAAGGAATTGAGCATAATTTGCTTCTCCAAGACTCCTGAATAGAACGGAATTGTAGAAGGAAGAATAGGACTCTAGTTGAAATGGCAAGAACCTTGTTGATTGAAAGTAAACTTCCAAGAAAATTCTGGGCAGAAGCTGTCAATACATCATGCTATATCCTCAACAGGGTAATGGTAAGACCAGTCCTTAAGAAAACTTCATATGAACTTCTGAAAGGTAAGAAACCCCACATGCATATTTTAGAATCTTAGATGTAAAGTTTTCATTCACAATAATAACAAAAATGATCTTGATAAATTTGAAAAGAAAAGTGAAGTAGGCATCTTTCTTGGATACTCTGAAAATTCAAGGTCATATAGAGTGTTTAACAATGAATCAAAAATGTAGAGGAACTCCTCATGTCATTTTTGATGAGAATATTGAAAAATCTACTGACCTTAATTTGTTCAGGAATCAAGAAGAAGATGCTGACATTCTTATGAGAGAAAAAGATCAAATTGTGGAAAATGAAGAAGCTGCTGAACCTGAAAGTGTGTCGACACCACAGGACACTGAGTCGACACCAGAGCAGGTAGCACAACAACAGAGGTAACTTCAAATACTCTCTAAGACCATCCACTTGAGAATGTTGTTGGAAATGTTCATGACAGAGTTCATACAAGATCTCATTTTAGAAATATCATTGAACAAGATCATATGGCTTTTATTCTCAAATAGAACCCAAAAACATTGAAGAAGCACTACAAGATGATTCTTGGATAGAAGCCATGCATGATGAACTGAACCAATTCAAAAGAAATAAAGTCTGGAGCCTAGTTCCTAAAAATCCTGAAAACTCAATAATTGGAACTAGATGGTGTTAGGAATAAATTGAATGAAGAAGGAAAAGTTGTCAGAAATAAAGCAAGACTGGTTTCTAAAGGATATAACCAAGATTTGGAATTGATTTTGAGGAATCCTTTGCACCAGTAGCTAGATTAGAAGCATGAGAATTCTCTTGGCATATGCATGTTCCAAAACTTCAAATTGTTTCAAATGGATGTAAAACTGCCTTTTTAAATGGTTATATTAAGAAGAAGTTTTTGTTGCTCAACCTCCTGGCTTTGAAGATCTTGATAAACCTAACCATGTTTACAAATTGCATAAAGCTCTTTATGGTTTAAAACAGGCTCCGAGAGCATGGTATGATAGATTGAGCAATTTTCTGGTTAGTAAGAATTACTCCAGAGGTAAGGTGGATCACTCTTTTCACAAGATCAATTCATAATCATATCATTGTAGTTCAAGTGTATGTAGATGATATCATTTTTGGATCCACTAACCCTTCACTGTGTGAAATTTTCTAATCTAATGCACAGTGAATTTGAAATGAGCCTAATGGGAGAATTACATTCTTTCTTGGTTTGCAGATCAAACACATCAGGATGGATTCTTTATTAATCAAGCAAATATGTCAAGAGTTGCTCAAGAAATATCACTTTCAACAAGCTAAACCAGCAACTACTCCCATGAGTACAAGCATCAAATTGGAAAAAGATGAAAAAGGTAAACTGGTTGATGCAAAGCAATACAGAGGTATGATTGGATCTCTTTTGTATCTTACTGCAAGTAGACCAGATATTCAATTCATGTGTGTCTTTGTGCTAGATTTCAGTCTAGTCCAAAAGAGAGTCATTTGCTTGCAGTTAAGAGGATTTTTAGATATCTCTGTGGAACTTGTGATTTGGGTCTATGGTTTCCAATTGGATGTCCTGCTAATCTAATTTCATATTCTGATGCTGATTATGCTGGGTGCAAACTTGACAGGAAGAGTACTAGTGGATATTGTCAATTCTTAGGAAATTGCATAATAACATGGGCATCCAAAAGCAACACTCAGTTGCACTATCTACTGCAGAAGCAGAATATGTTGCTGCAGGAAGTTGTGCAACTCAAGTGTTGTGGATTAAAAGTCAATTGCTTGACTACAACATTGATATTGATGTTCATCTATCATGTGTGACAATACTAGTCAATCAATCTTTCCAAAACCCAATTCAACACTCTAGAACAAAGCATATTGAAATCAGACATCACTTTCTAAGAGATGAAGTTGCAAATAAAACATTGAATTAGAATTCCCCTACTGAAAAAAATTGTAGATATTTTCACAAAACCTTTGGCTGAAGATAGATTCACTTCTTAAGAAGGAACTTGGAATATGCAACTTGGAATAAAAATAAAAACTTGATAAGAAACTGTGATTCGTTATGCTAAGATTATGAGGTATATCAAATGGTGATTAGTGGAAGAACAAGTTATGTTTGTTTGAAAGCTATCATTATGTGTGAGAAAATCCTCCGCCTAGTACCCATGATCTAAAATTGGTAGAATCATTCTGTTCTTTCTTTGTGATTGATCATGTTTGTTTTCTTGATGAATTTGTTTGCAAAATCTGAATGTTGAATGGCTCGTTAATTCACATATTGAGGGGAGCTTGTTGCTTGAGAAACAAAGGCAATGTCTAAAAAAAAGAAAATGAATTCAAAATCATAACTATTTATGATGACAAAGATGAGATCAATAACTCAGGGGGCTAAAGAATTCAGTACCATTTTTCTCTCATTAAACCAAAGTTAATTCAGTGTCTGATGAATATCTCTACATGAAATGTTCATTCAGTCTTCTGAAGAACATAAGGGATGATTTCTTAAAGTGCTATAACATGTTCTTCTGTGAATACTCCTTTTTACTTTGAATTCCTCAAGTAATTTGATTTCTTTCATGGTTTTTTGCTCAATCATGTATTGATTTTAAACACTTCCTTCAGATTGATGAAGGGTAAAGCTGTGTCAAAATCTCAATGTTCATTCTAAAAACAAAGTTTTACAGAGCAATGACATAACACTGAGAAACTGCACACCTTCAAAACAGTGAAGTGCCATGTATGTCATGAAGTGCTGTGTTATCTCTGTTCTAAGGGGTAAATTAAAAAAAAATTATCAATGTTACTGAGTAACTGGAATATTGCGTTCTGATAAACGTATATTTCCATGTAAAAAGGTTTTCATTCACCCCTTGAGGCAGGATAATTAGTAAATCTCTAGTAACCAGGGATTTGGTGTGTAAACAACATGTTACTTTGAGTGAAAAATTTACTATATTTGACTGCTCATTACTTCAAAGTGACAAATAAAAAAAATCAAAGAAAATGAACAGCTTAACCCTGCATTAATTCTTCTAAAAGTGTTCAATCTCTATATGTGTTGTCTAAATCCTAAAGCAATCAGCTCACTTTTGGTTAAGAAAAGTGGAAAAGGTTGACCGACTGTATAGAATAGTTTTATCACTTAGCAATCACTCTAATTCTTTAGAATTTCTTGGTGATTAAGTTCTTGTCAGATATCTTTCAGCCCACTAATTAATAAATGGGATAATGTTGAAAAAGGTTATGATTTCTTTATCATATTAAAATCCCTGAATAATGATTTCAGATTTGACTCATCATACCCTACCACTTCTGACTGATATCTTTTGGATGATGTCAAAGGGGGAAAGGATTCATGTTGATTACTTGTTGGCATGCATTCTGGGAAATACATTTTTTTTGATGTGAATGCTAGTACATTTCTTGCAAGCACATTTCTTGCATTGCTGAATGTTTGTATGACTGATTTGTCACAAGTGAATGATATGGTTGTTTGCCAAGAAATGAAATGTTTGGATGATGTTGATGGAAAATTGTGGATGTACTTATATGCCTATGACTTGCTTTGAAATTGTCATATTTGTGAAAAAGTAAAGTTACTTAATGAATCATAGTTGCCATCATCAAAAGGGGGAGATTGTTGGATCTCTGATTTTGATGATAGCCAAATGTGATTCATTAATACTTTGAAATCATGCTTATCATGTTTACATTTTTATCACAATGTTTCCTTCACATTTACAGCTCAAAAGTACTGTGGTGTCGACACAGCTCAACTGTGTGTCGACACTAGTGCACGGTCCCAGCACAAAGACATCAGTAAGTACACAGTGGTGTTGACACAGCTCAATTGTGTGTCGACACTAGTGCATTGTCCCAGAACAAAGTCACTAGTAATTACCTAGTGGTGTCGACACAATCTGGTTGTGTGTCGACACTAGTTCCAAACTCCAGGAGACAATTTTGTGATGACTGGGATAGGGTGTCGACACATAGGTAAGGTGTGTCGACACAGTCTGTCTAATTTTTCTTTTCTTTTGATGTAATTAACAGGGACACGTGGAAGCTTTTGGGAAAGGCTTTTTGGGCGGGAACTTCGATGCCCACAGATCCCAAGATATTTTGTGGACCATGGGGCTATAAATACCCCTTATCCACTTGGCCTTAACAAGAAGTAAGCCATATATTCTATTCTTCCAAGACTCCAGAATTTCGATCAAATTCTGAGGAAGACTTCAACCTAGCGATTGCTCCCAGATCTGAAGGAACAAGAGGTCTGCATGCCTTGGATGATCCAATTGGAGGGAAATTTCGATCCATCTGAGTCTTCTTCCTGGAGCTGAAGCAGAGAAGCTGATCCCCATTCCTGAAGCAGAAATAGGGATCTTCGAACCAGTCCTCTTCAATTTGGAATTCAATTGCTCCGACTAGTTTCTCATTTCAATCTCATTCTACATTGTGTGTTTTTGTGAAAGTGGTGCAACCTTGTGTCCAATTTCACGTGTGTGTGTGATTGAATCTGAGATTTCGGTATCTCAGAGTGTGTGTGGTTCTTTGTGACTTTTTGAACTGGCAAGATAAGCCACAATTGTGTGTGTGTGTGGATGGTGGATGTAGGATACACTGTTGTGTAATCCGAACCACCCTAAATCTTTGTGTCATTGTGGTTTGCTTGTCTCTTGCGCTAGATGCTTGATAGGTTCGTCAAAATCTTATCATCTAGCTTGTCTAATTCGTTTAGAATTGCCATTAACACTCAATTTCACAATCATTAAGTTTCTTGAAGTTTCTGTTGAAGTGATTTTTAAAATTTGTAGAAATCTATTCCCCCCTTCTAGATTTCTGATAGCAGTGTTTTCCGCAACATTTCAGAAAGTCTACGTCAACCCTAGCAATCGATGGGCTAAATCCCGGTAGCAAGGGTAGGTAAACCCAATCACTGGTCTCCCATACACCCTCAGGCCCGTGATCCGGCTCACGTCCTCTAGACTGGGGCAGGGTAGGAAATTTCTTAAAAAATTATAAATCATCCCAGACATTATCTAAGTGTTCCAATAGAAATTCGTGCAACATAAAATTGATTGACCAAGCCTATGTCACAATGGACGAATTATCCAAATGGAAACTAAGTCGGAGAAAACTCTAACACGGAAAGATAACAAGCCCATAAATTAAATGAACATGTCGGCGAAACTTCCAACTCATGAATGAATAACCAATTGGGTTTGGGCCAATGGACCTTCATAGCCATGAATAAATTCAATAAGAAGAATGCAATAAAAATCATAACTCTTATTCTCTAATTAAAAAAGGGAAAACATATAAGAAAATTCCAATAAATAAGGGCTTGGTTAAATAGGACCATTAAATTAGTGGGCCAAAATAAGGATTTTAAAATAAGAATAATGGGAAAATACCCTAAATTCGTAACTAAATTATTACCTAAATAGAAAAGGGGTATTTAATGCACATATATAGGAAGTTTGAGTTAGAATTGGATTCCTCACCTACCCTAATAGGTTGGCCACGAATTTAGCTCCCATCCTAACCCAAATGGGAAGTGGAAAGCTTGGGAGGAGGTTAGGAAAGGAGGAAATTTGGAATTAAATAGGAGTTAGAGTACTATTAGGATTAGAAACATAACTAGCATAAATACACTCTTAAACCCTCTTGGCCGACCCTAGCTCGTTGCCAAAGGTTCTTGGACGTGGAGAAGAGGCGAAGGAGGAGAGGATCTCGTGGGGAGAAGGAGTTCTTAGAGCTTCTTCCTCGTTCTTCAAGTTCTAGCCCTAGAAGAGGAAATCGAGTCAAGGTAGGCATTCTCATAAGCTAAAATTCTGAAATCTTGTCTGAAGGTTCTTCCTACCCTCTTTAACGAGACCCAAATTTATTTTTCCATCAATCAAATCTTTTCTATGAAATTTTCAAAGTTCTATACACTTCATGACCATGAGCCCTTTTCTTAATGCATATCTTTGAATGCATTCGTCCTCTTGTCATGAAACTTTTGAGTAAATACTGAGGGTTGATAGGCATCTTTTGCCCTGGAAGCCCTAATTTTTATCAAGCATGTTGCTCGAATTAAATCATTCATCTCTGCTGCACCTAGAATCAAGGTGCTTCTGTGTTCAATTGGTAGAACCTATGTCGATACCATGATTGTTTCAAAATTCTAATTACTGGAAGTACCCTTGCATGTCTAGATCAATTTAAAACTGGTTTCATGATTTTTTCATCGTGTATACAATAGTTATGATTTTCTGAACAACCCTGTATCAATTGGATTCAAGTTGGCCGCAAATCCAAAGCCTGGTCTGATTCCTGTCAGAGCCAGGCGCAGATCACCAGATTGCGACTGGCCGATATTCGCCTTCTGGGTCTGATTGCGACATCACCTGTCGCGTTCTCAATCCGTCGCGACGGTTTCCTTGTTCGCTTTCGGAATGCGCAGTACCTACGTCGCGTTCTGACCTTCTGTCCTGGCAGCCCTGTCGCGACCCCTTTCAGGCCTGTCGCTACCTGCCCTACCCTTGTCGCAATCCTTACATGCCTATGTTGCCTACACAAAATTTGCATAAAAACCCATATATTTATTGCTCTCACTTTCTAAATTCCTTACGCCTTTTAACAGTCATACACGCAGTAGAAACACCTGTTTTTCAAAAAGAATTTTAATGAAATAAGAGAAGTATTTTGCAGAAAAAAAAAATGGATTTGAGAAAGGAAGAATTTCGCAAATGGATAAAATGAATGAAGTCAGATGAGTCAGGAAATGTCAGTCAGAGTGTACCTATTGGTGCAAAGAAATGATTCAGTTAAACAGAAGTAAACTGTTATTAAAATATTTCAGGGTTTAATGTTGGCAGATTGATTAAGAATATTTTGAAAAGTTTATTGCCCCAGAATTTGGGAATTCGCCAGAAATGTCAGTAAAGCAAGAAAGATATATGAAAAGCGCAATATGTCAATAGTAGTTTGGTAGATCAGAAATTGCAGTAGTAATTACTTCAGCAGGAATTAATGAATGGGAGCTTTGAGAAGCAGTTAAAGTCAGAAGAAAGCATTGAAGTAATATTGTGAACAGAAATTGTGGAATATTTTGCAAAAGTGTTCAGTGTGATCAGAGTAGCGCAGCGGAAGCAGAATAGAAAGATTTAATATTCAAAGATTGTTCAGTTTACTTGAATAAAGAGAGAGTGTAAATTTTGTGCAGCGGAATAAAGGAACAGAGTTATTATGATTTTTAATCAGAGATCGGCTTTAAGCGGTATGAGCAGAATAATATGAAAGTACAGGAAATTCAAAGATAGTGATTGGTTTTCTTTGAAGAAGTGTCAGTTGTGAATATAACTGCAGAGAGAACAGGATAACAGTAAGCAGTGGTAAATGGAAAAAGAAAATGGTAGTATGAAAGAATACTACAGTGGAAGATATTTGAGAAAGATAAAGCGGTCTCGAAAGAAATGTTGCAAACAACCCAGGAATTGTGGAAGCAGGTTCGGTCCAAGGAGATAAAGCGCTATGGCAAGGTAGGATTGCCTACGGTTGAAAGCTAAAGAAAGCAATGGAATTGACAGAACGAGTAATTGTGAGATGAATTGAAAGGCTGAAGCAGAGAAAGAGTATCCTACTTGTTCTGTGTTCGGCTTTATTGGTTTTAGGTGATAATTGGTTTATTGTGATTTGTTTTATATGTCGAGGACGACATTTGTTTAGGTGATAATAATGTACGTCGCGCGTTTTTCGGATCCTCGTGGATCCATGTTTAGCGGGTTTGGTGGCCAATGTGAGGCCAGTGTGTTGGTGTTTCTTGCTAGATCCTTACCGGGTTTGGTTTGGATCCGCGTTGGTGTCAGCTTGCTGGACACAGTGTGTTGGCGTCCAGGTGGGTGCCGACTGTGTTGTTGGCGGCAGTGGTGTGCCGTAACATGGTGTTAACGTCCATCGATGAGGACGTTGACTGTTGAATTTGGCGTTAGGCTTTGTGGACGTCTAGTTGTGGCGGTCTGGTTAAACGGCCTTAGGGTTGACGTTAACCTGACAGGCCTGTGTTTTTATGGCAGACCCGAGCTCTGTTCTTTCCCCTCTCTCTCCCTTCCTTTCCCCCACCTTCACCCTGAGCTTCTTCGCGAGTTCTGCTGGTCGGCGGGAGCTCGTGGGAAGGCCGTGGTGCGCGTGGTAGCGACAGATCGGGCGGGGAATGACGGATTGGAGCGTGGTGTTCGTGGGACGTTTCTCGGGTTTTCGGCGTGATTCGAGGTTCTTCGGGAGTCAATTGCGTTTCTGAGGTAGGGGTTGAGCCCTGTTAGCTTGTTAGAAACATTAAAACACGACTTAATCACTTGAACCAGCATTTTTTATTGTATTTTCGGATCAAGTCGTACCATGCGGGGTTAAAGGGTGTTTTGATGAATTTAATGTGTAAAACATGTTGTAATGGGTTGTTCCGGGTTCTAGTATGTTAAAGGAACCATTTTATATGTTTTCTGTAGCTTAAACGGTTGGAAAACCTGTAGAACTGGATTAGGGTTTCTGCAGGGTTTTAGGCCGGAGAACTTGGCGTCAAGATCGCTTGCCGCCAGATCACCAGCCAGGAAATAAACAGCTAGATAGTTTGCCGTTTACTTCTTGTAAGCGGCAGTCGTGTTGCCGCCAACCTGTGCATGTATCCATGCAGTGTGGTTTACGTAACTCTTCGTGATTGTGTGTGCATGGCGATGACCGGTGTGAGCCGTGCACTTATTATGCTCTGCTCATGGTATGGGCATGTTTTACGTGAATAAGTTATGATGTACGTAATGGTTTAATTATGGGGTTGTTGTCCATGTGTTGGACATGAGGTTTACGTGACTGACGTTGTGGTACACCTACTAGGGTGTAATATACACGTGTTGTCTACGTGGTTTGAGTGTGTGTTTACTACACACTGTTGTAATGTAATTCTTATGTATTGTCGTAATAACCGGCAGTGAGGTTCCTGTGTGATGATGACCGGCATGATATGGCCAATATGATTGGCTATCGTGATTTATGTATGTATTAGTGTGAGTCAGCTTGAGGTTACAAGATGACCAATGATAGGCAAGTTTGTGGTTCAGTTATGTGTTGGTGTGGGATAGCTTTGGGGTCACACGGTGACCGATGTTAAGCTAATCCTAACACTTGTATATGTGAATTATAAGAAAAGGCTATATGTGTAAGTATCGTGGTTTGTGCTAGCCGAGTGTGGTGGTCCGGCGCCTATTCCGGAATGCCTCTCTAGTCGGGTACCCCAGGTTCTTTGTGAGCCAGGCACGTGTGTTTGTTGTGCTCGGGGTTTTGTCCCGGTACTTGTGTTGTACCGTTGAGGTCTGTGTCGTCTTCCTGGACACCCTCACTCTGTGCTTGAGTTGTACGTCCGGCTGAGGGAAAGACGACAGTAGGGCAGCGGCTTGTGTGTGGGTGTAGTCGCTTGTAGCGCGCTCGTAGTTGGGGGTACGGACACCAGTAGTCGACACTGGTCCCCAGCTAGTCCTGTTTTCCAGTGCCTCACTTTAGAGTGCTCCGGCCAGAGACTCTAGAGGTGCCAGGCATGGGCCTGCAGTTGTGTGTCTGCAGGTGTGGTGTTGGTTGGTCTCCACAGTTGTTTGACTTGTTCTCGTGGAGCGGCAGTTGGACCTTTCGTCCGTGACTGCGAGGCTGAGAGGTTGTTCTTGTGTTGTGTTGTCCGGGTTGGATACTGGCCTGATCAGCTAGTAGTATGTTCCCGTGTGGTGGCGTCGTTTCCTTTCCTACTCGTGCTTTGCCTACTTTGGCTGTGGCTTGACTCGTGCTTTGTTACTTGTCGTGGTTTGTGAGTTTGTGACTCGTGGTCGAGGTTTGACCAGTTCGAGGTGTGCCCTAGTGTTGGCACAGTTGTGACTGAGTTGTGGTTTGTGTGACTTGCCGGTTGAGGTTTTACTTGTAATGTAGTACCTAAATGAAGGTATAATATTATGGTGGTTCAGTGTGGTGTTTATAACCTACTTGTACCCTTGTTGAGTGTTTGGTTGTGGTACCTCAGAGTAGTAGGTACTTGTTCCCTTCGTGGGTTATTTTGTAGTTTTGTGGTGGTACATAGTGTACCAACCTTTCCGAATACTTGTGTGTTGTGGAGGTCTTGTGGTTTGACCTGCCACTTGTTGTATCTTATCCATTTTAAGTAGATCTTTGTTTATAAGTTATTGTGGATTAGTTTGTGATTATTAATTATGTTACCTTTGTGGGTAATTTGCCGATGAGGCTTGTGGCTAGGCATATTGTGGTTTAGTAGAGCTGTGCTCCGTGGAGGCCGTGTGAGACCTTCCACTTGAGTTTTACTCTTCTTGGGTATGGTTCCGATTATAATTTAGTGTGTGATGGACTAGCTAGTTGTAGCCAGTCCTACCACTTATGTGTAGCTTTCGACGAAGTGAGGTCTGGAGTATAAAGGACCAGCTCTTTGTTAGCAGTCCTGTTACTCAAGTGTTTGAGATTTGCCTTTGAAGCTTGCAGCTTAGGCAGTGACTTGCCTGTGTGGCTTATAGCTTAAGCAACAGTTGTTGTAGCAGTGTGCCAGTGAGACTGTGGTTTAGGCACTTAGTTGTTGGGCTGACTAATGATATTATGTTAGTCCTGTAGTCCTACTTTTCTTCTGAGGACGTTATGTTTATTATCATAAGTATGTTTAATTGTTATTTATTATCATGATGTGAGCATGAAATGGTTTGGCTATTATTGTTGCCAGTGAAACCCATTGGGGTCGAGGTGTCTGTGGTTACTGTGTTGTTTTGGGTAGCTCCTACTGAGCCAGTGACTTGTTGAGGCTCACTCCTCTACAATTCTTTTAGGGCTTGCTGTGTGTTTGGCTTGCAGCGGTGTTGTGACAGACTTGTACCACCAGCAGTTGTATAGTAGTAGTTTGTGTAAGCTTGTGCTCCCTCGGGGTATGCCCCAGGTAGTTGTACTCTTTTAATTGGACATGTATTAATGTAATGGGACAATTGTACAAATTGTGAACAGATATGAGCACATGTACTTTCTTGTGTCTTATATTCTTGTGGTTTGTCTTTTATACTCTTACTGGACACGTGTGTGAGATATCCCTTGCGACACTTTGGTGCGTTCGCGGGAGGCGGATCTGGATATGGAGCCTTAATGGGCATAAATACCCCGGTCCGTTACATACTGGGCGTTATCGCTCACCCTTCGTTATTTGTTATTGTGTCTCAGGTAAGTCGGACAATGACGTTATACGTACCAATGGGACAGGACCAGAGTGATGAGTGCCTGGAGTCAAATGATGAGTTACCCTAGCACAATGGAGTCTAGTAGTTATTGCTTTAGATTTCTTTCAATGTAATGATGTCATTGAGCCTTATGTGTGGCTCTGAATTAGTGGTTGTAATAGTCCTAGTGATTTTATAATGAAATAAAGAGTTTATTCCAATTATTGTTTATTAGATGCTCTGATATTTGCGAAAGTATGCGCAATTGTCGTTACTATACTCGTTGTTCGCGTCTCCCTCCGATTTATTCCGCTTCTAAATTTGATGGGCGTGACACGCGACATGGTTGCGCCCCATCGACCTGTCGCGACACCTGGTGTCGCGACGGGCCGATCTGTCGCGTTCTCAGGCGCAGGCCGGCTGGAGCTTCCCTTGTCCAGAAGCTGTTTCTTTGGGCATCTCGCCCTACATCCACCCTTTAGGGGCCTCCTCACCCTTTCGCACACATCAATCAAGGGTTTCGGGATCATTTGACTTACCGTTTTCATGGCATCCTCCCGTGCTTTCCTCGTCGTCTCCACATCCACCGCCGGGTTCTCCTACTCCTCCATCTCCACATCTGCCACCATCTCTTCTGCTGGAGTGGCCTCCTCATGCCTTCGGGAAGAGGATTCCCTCCTCACGGACCGTTTTCTCCTCCCGTCGCCTGACGAACCACTGCCCCCGCCATTGCCGCCGTTTCCGCCTTCCATCGCCGCGAAAGAAAGAAGTGAAAAGGAGGAAAGGAGAGGGAATGAGAGAGTCTGAGGTGAGAAGCAATCGCCGGAGAGTTTGTGGGGTTTGAACGCGCAAAAGGAGGAAGCAGAGGGTTCATGAAGTTTTTGAATCCTTGGTTGAGGACGTGACGCAGCGGGGTGTCGCGTCGTCTTGGCTGACCGCGACAATGTCGTGACCCCCCGCCATGTCGCGACCTTAAGGCGACTGCCTTTTAAGTCGTGTTAGCAACAGAACCTTGCGCAAACAAAATAAACTCTAATTTTTATTCATTCAATTCATCAACACATTGTCTAATCACCCTTACATTCAAATCAAAAGCACATTTCTACCCTAACTATCACCTGATATCAATGCCTACGTCAATCAAATCGCTCTCAAGCTGTCGGTGCTGCTGGGCGGATTTCCTTCAGTGCCTCGAGGTACTCCAGATCACGTCTTCATCTTCCGCCACCTCTGCCTATAGAAGACTCATGGCACACCCCTCCCAGTGTACGACGGCGCTCTGCACATCCCGCTCATCCTGATCATCGTCCATCTTCCGTGTCTGAATGGTCGGGTAGTGTGAGAGTAAGGGAAACACCATGTGTTGGGCCCCACATTGCAAATAGCAGCGGTTCGGGTTGTAATGGACCAATGCTTCATTGCCCAGAAGCCGAAGTGCTAGCCCGAGGCGCTGTGGGAGGTAGATCATCCGGTTGTGGAGGAAGCGAGGGCGCATTTCAAACTCCGCCAAAGTAATAGTCTTGAAGTTGTCGCGCCAGCCTTGCAATCCCTTCACTTGTGTTGTCTTGCACCACGCCTGTGGTGTCATGTAGAGTGGTCCACCTACAAAAGCCAAAGGGTGATGTAGCATGGTCTTGCACTCGGTGGAGAGAGTGTCCATCGCCCTGAATTGAATATGCTTGCCCATCCAGAGCTTGAGGGTGATGACGGAACCATAGAAGGGACCTCCAGTAGCTGCAGAGGAGAGACCAGTGTATAGATAGCCGAGAACATCCTGACCAATGCTCATACCTTATGAGAGGGAGTCAATAATGCTTAGGTTGGCAAAGGAGATGCCGTCGTCTTCTGCCGGGAAGAGAATGACGCCGCAGATGCAGATGGCGGCGGCCTTGGCAATGGCAGCGTGATTCCCAGTCTTGCGCTTGCACTGGGAGATGATCCATTGGGCGATTGGAAGGAGATATACATGCGTCCGACCAGTCATGCTATGAAGATCGGTCTTCCTAGTAGTAATCTCTCCAAGTATGCTCCATGCATTGATTGGTGCCATGGTGTAAGAAAGGGCAAGCTCCTCCCCTCTTTGGTACCTCGGAGGACCCAGCATCAGCTCGAGCTCTTCTAATAAAATAGTCACCTCAAATCCCGGAAAGATGAAAGTGTGCGTCTGAGGGTGCCAATGTTCCGCCAGGGTCGTAATGCTGTCCCACACGTGCACAATATTGTGATATTGTTTGGCAAGGACAAGCACGCTGGACAGTCCCCACTCCCGCAGATGACGAGTAGCAGTCAAAGGAAGCAAGTCGATCATGGGAGCTAGCCAGGGCACTTTGGAGAATCTCCTGTGGCTCGGGAAGTTCTAGATCAGCAGAAAAGGGGAGGAGAGTTGGTGCGAGCAGCAGAAGATAAAAAGAGAGAAAAAGAAATTGAAGAGAGAGAAAGAAGAACTAGAGAGAAAAGAGCTGCTTACATGGAGATTTGGGCGTATACATATGTGCCCAGGCACGGAGGAGAGGCGCTGGGGCACAGCATGGGACCCCCGGGCCGCCTTTGGTCCGGCATAAGGTGGGATGTCCTCCTGGAAAGCAGAAAAAGATCTCTTCATGGCTGCATGAGAGAGAAAACAAAGAGAAATTTGAGAAGGAGAAAGAGCTGCGGGATTAACTCCCCTAAGCAGCCCTATTTATAGAGTTTTAGGGGGGGGGGGGGCAATCCAAGCTAATCCCGTACCTAGGAGATAAAGTCATAATAGGATGGGTTATGATGGGGATAAGCACAGATTTTTTGTCTTTGTCACTTCTGTCGGTGTCGCGACGTTGCGATATGCCGCGTTCAGGTCGCGACATGGCGGGGCGTCGCGATTATGTTGTGACCCCCAAGGACGTCGCCTCTTTATCTTGTGTGTTATTTTGGGTCTGTGTATAGTTTGTTGCTTATTTGATTGTATGTATGTGTCATTGTTGTGCTTGT
Organism: Colocasia esculenta; assembly: GCA_014218235.1. Taxonomy (NCBI): domain Eukaryota; kingdom Viridiplantae; phylum Streptophyta; class Magnoliopsida; order Alismatales; family Araceae; genus Colocasia; species Colocasia esculenta. The sequence goes on along the minus strand of CM024760.1, from coordinate 69,338,360 downwards.
TGCTTTGATTTATTTATTTATTAAAAAAAAATGGTCACCACTGGTAAGTCAGGTAAGTATTTCTATCCCTATTCCCTCGCATTACTATATGGTAATCTACTTATTATATCGTTTCAAGGACCGACTGGTTCTCAATGTGTTCTGGGATTTGAGTTCCCCTTTACCAAAAACGGTGATAATCTAGGTACACATTGTTAATCGTCAGATAGGCCGTTGAGTCGGATAGGATTGGGGACGATGGACTCTATCTTGCACAGCGGTTGCAGGAAGACTCTTGACCCACTCTGGTCTGGCTTAGCAATATTAGCATTGATATATTTTCTATTTTCTCCTTTTCTTTGCATTTGTTTTGATGATTTCTTTTCTTTAGCCCAGCATGCATCATGTAGGACTTTGAGCTTTCACGTCTCATCCTTGGCTAATGGTGAGCCCTTGTTGAGTGCCCAACCATCCTTCATATTTTAAAACAAGAAATCCTATTCCACTCCGAATCGGAAGGTTTGCCTCCGAGTGAGTTGTTCCCGTTAGACTGCCAAGAATTTCCTTGTCTGGATTTCCTTGATTGTCATCTTTATCCCTTTTGATCCGTTTTGGTTGCGAACCGCTCCCAGGACATAGTCATGAGTTACCTGCCTGGCACGCACATGTCCCTCCAAAATGAAACCTGCAGGCCAATCGGCTAGGGTACCTCTCAATCGAGGGGTTGATCGTCCTTTTCTTTCCTCTCCTTGTCCAGACTTGTGTCTTCCTTGCATTCTACGCGAGCAGTTGACTCGGGGCTTTCACAAAGATTCCAATTGCTTGTTGGTTAGATCGGGTGTCTCTTTACCTTGGCTCCCACTTTTCAGTCCACTCAGCGTCATTTCCGCTTCACCGTCACTTCATGACACCTCCGCTACACTTCCGCTACGCTCCCCTGCAAAGTGGAAGCCAAGGAGGGGAAATCTGTAGACACCCGTTTCTGGCCTACAAGTCGAACCACATTTCTTATCATCTTAATGAGTCCCTAGTTAGTTACTCACCTTGAGCCCACTATTAGCCTTGCTTTGAGCCCATTGAGAAGCTCAATTTCATTTAATCCCGTCCATTATCCTTTTAAAGGAGTCCTTGTGCCTTAATTGCCTATCATTCTCCCATTCGATTGACCATTTATTGAGAATAATCGATTCTTGTTAACGTGACATATCGCCGTTGCGATAGTCCATGTATATCCATGCACGTGGCTTCCCAGTCGTGATGCCCTCGGCTGTCGCGTTAAGTCATGTCGCGCCCCTACGATATGTCTCGACTGCAGCCGCGGCAGCAGGCCTCCGCAACCACCTCCTATTTATCCTCCTATGGCCTTATCCTTTTCTCGAAGTAACCTCTCAACCCCTTGGGCGAGGTTTGGGGCTGAGGGTCTCCTTCAGAGCCTCCTTAGGACTCTCCAATCCGGAATTAGTCAAGTATATCCTCTCATTTTGGATGATTATCACGAAAAATGGGATTATTTCTCTCTTTTCCTATATAAGCAAGGCCACCTCCTTCAGAGCAGAGGGAGCCCCATTTTCACCCCGAAGGGCTGCCAAATTTTCCCTTGATCTAGACTTAGCCTCGTAGCCCTCCCATTCCCTCTCTTTTCCTCACATTTTCCACCTCAAAACTTGTTCATCTCTTCATCTACGGAACATGGAACGTGAGGAGGGTGATTCCCTCTTCATCTTGGAGCATTTGAAGCACCTAAGCGCGCCATTACACGCCACGGAGTCACCCCATTGGGGCTCTTTCTTCCTCTCTCCCCCTCCTTTCTCTTTCATGCATTTTATATCATTTCTCTAGATAAGTTGCATTTCCATCATTTCCTACGTTTTCCATCACCCTAGGGGTTTAAAAACCTCCCAGGTTCGTTCCCACCATGTTCCTTCTTTCTCTTTTATTGTTGAATAGATACCACACTTAATTTGTTCTAATAGGGTTCTTTTTTATGTTTTTTCGTTGTTTTGGCAGGCATTCAAGCGTGTTCTCACGTGGAGCTCTTGTCCTCTGGCCTACTAGAGGGCAGGAAGAAGGTCCTTCCACGTTTCTCCCGCATTGCAGAGAACAAGACAGACTAGGGCGATGCGAAATGGAGACACGCCTTGCCAGGGCGTCGCGATATCAGCTCCATCACGACAGGGTTCCCCGTCGCGATATCAGGTCCGTATCTCGTTCTCTCTCCTTCTTTCCTGGTATAGTTAGCCCTCTTCATTCTATGATTAGGCAGCTATATTAGGTGGCGATCACAACCCTTTCCATGTTCCTATAGTTAATACATGTTTGCGTGTCTTTGGGGGACGCACAATCCCCGTGATTACATTCATGACATGCATATGGTCGTGGCACACCTAGCCATCGCATTATGGTCGCGATGGGTGTGGGTTTGCGTTCTTGTCACAGCGTCTGAAGGCGACGTGGCTCTGTTCTAACCATTCTGAATGCTGTCCTTTCTGTTAGAACGGCCTTGTCAGGTGTCAGGCACGTACAACGTTGACGCGACCTGGCATGCCGTCACGTTATGGTTTTCCTGATTTTCGAGGTTTGACTGCTTTTGCTGTCGCGCCGGGGTAGGCAGTCACGACATGGTCGCGACTTGCAGGGCGGTCGAGACAATGTTGTAGTTGCACCGGCCAGACCCGTCGCGTCTCTGGGGCCGTCAGTTCAAAACCGAGGCACGCGACCGTTTTCCCTCTCTATCCTTCCTTTCTTCTTCTTCCCCCTCCGGGCCCTCTTGCTTCTCCAACAATTCTTGGGTGTTTTGGGCGAGGAGGTGATGCCCCAATTGTGTAGGCAACGTTCATGTGGTGCTAGGAGCGAGGAGGAGGTGGCCAGTCCGACGCGAAGGCCTAATGGGTCAGCTCTACTCCTTGAGGTAGGGACCCCTCTTTGCCTCTCGTTCTAACATGCTCCCTTCCCTTTGAGATTCCTTATTTCTCCGTGGTTTTGGGGTTGTGGGGTGTGTGAGATCCATGCTCGTGGCTGGAGAGTTTTCCTTTGAGTGTAGATTTCCATGTAATGCATGCTTCGTGGGGTTTGGTTGTTTTACAAGCTTTCCTACATGTTTCCCATACTCCCCTCCCCCTGTGGATGTGTTTTGTACGGTTTTGGGGTGGCCCTTGGGAGGACTGTCCCGGGACCCCTCTCGATTGAGGTCGCGATCGACATAGGGGTCGCGAAGATGTCGCGACCAACATGGCCGCCGTGACATCATTGCGACGCCCTAGGGCGTCGCAATGTGGTCGCGATCGACCTTGGCATCGCGACAGTGTTGCAGCAGCCCGTGGCGTCGCGAAAGTATCAGATTCAGGTAAGTACTTGCGGAGTTCCGTTTCTCGTGGAGTCTTCACCGTTTCCAGTTCTTTTTGTACCCGTGGCACCAGTGTTAGTTCCTAGTACTATCCTACACTAGTCATTCTCCCGGTGCTCGGCACCTGAGGGCTTGTGCCGTGAGAGAGGTTGTTACCGTTTACCTGGGACCCCCATCCTCGTGGGCCTTAGAGGGAGCGTTCAGGGCGACGAACGTTCTCGAGTCACGAACTCTGAAGTAGAGGGGAAAACGGCGGTTAGGACGGCGGCGTCAAGTCGTTTGCAGAGCTCTCTTGGTTGGTTTGGGACACCGATGACGGCCAGAGTTCTACCCGGTGCAGGCCAGCCAGTCCTTTTTCTCGTTGCCTCACTCTTTATGGCCCCGAAACCACCTAGAGAGGCCAGGCGTGGGACCATAGTCCGGCCACACTACAGCAGTTACTGTTGTGTTACTTCGTGTTCCTGCCCCCACTCTGAAGAGAGTGGAGGTTTGGACCTGGGTCAAGGGTAAGACGTCAGTGGACGCTCTTGACAGGTTGACTAGTGGTAGTGGTTTCCATAGCTAGTGTCGCTTGTCCAGGTGAGGTTTCCCCCGTCTATGTTTACAGTCGTGTGGTGGTCACGACGTGTAGGTCGTACGGAGTTTCTGACTGTGGTATCTTTCCGTACCATCGCTAGTTAGTTAGCTTTGCTTCTGCACTTTCCTGAGTAGAATATATATATATATATATATATATATATATATGCCATCATTTACTTTGTTTATATATTCTTTCCTATCTATTAGAGCCAGTAGAAGGTGGTAGTCCCTACTGAGCTTCTGCTGTAAAGCTCATCCCTTATTTTTCCAGGTAAGACTTCTCAACAGCGGCCGGGTGTGCGTCAAGCTGAGGAGACGGGGCGGTAGTCGTCGTCCTCATGGCTAGCAGTGGGTTTCCCCCTTCAGTTGTACTTCACCCTCGGGGTATGCACCTAAGGGCTCTGTCCTCCCCCTTTTTACTTGTACTCGTTGTGTGTGTGTGTTGGGACTGTACCTAGAGTGTTATGTCACGGCCTCGCTCTTCTTTCTGCTTCCACGCGTGTGCTCCTAGTTCTGTGGTTGACATTTATTTCCTTTACATATTCTATTAGACTAGTGTTATAGCCCTTTCAGGTCCCCTAATCTATGGGCAGTGACCGTGAAAATTGGGTCCTCGATTGTGACCGAGGGTCGGGTTCTCGGGGTCATTACAGTACCAGTAAATGGCCTTCTCACCCTCCCTTTCCTAGTAGGTTAGCCTCTTATTTTGTTTATATCATAGGCAACATGCTAGGTGGCGATCACACCCCTTTCCATGATCACATCATGATATCTTGTTGTGTGTTTTAAGGAGAGTGCTTCCTCATAATTACAGTGAGCAGTCGGCAAATAAGCCTCTAGCTAGCGAGCAATAGATGCGTGTCAACACAAACATAAGAGTCCATATAATGAACACAATCAACTCTTCTTCATTAACTCATAATGTTGAATACAACTCCATTTACTTTAAACTAACAATGACTAGAGAAAAGGGAAAATTACATGAGATTGTACTCCCTCACTACCTACTACATCATCTACTCTCAAAGTAATCTAAAGATAGACACTAAGATTGGCACACGCTCATCACTCTAATGCATTCCCATCCAAGTCACAACCTTCAACTTCCTCATCAATATCACATATGATGTTGAAAAGTAGGGAATGAGCAAACTAGCATAGTAGGATTTATATCTCAATGTGCAGACAATGATATAAGTGATTAACAATTTAGAAATAGGTAGGCACGATTATCGAGATATGCATGTACGATCAATCCGTTTAAACACGATACATGAGGAAGATAGATTGAACAAGATCCAGAATGATATAACGAGCAAGAACTATCAATAAAGCGGTATGTACAAGCACACAAGATATCATTTTATTGCAAGAATGCAGGATGGTCATATCATGTAAGCAAGCAAGCACGCACGAGCACGAACTTTTATCATGTAACACTAATCAGACACGAAGCCAATAATGTGCACTAAGGATCTATGCCACCTTGGAATACACACTAGGACACGTGTATGTGGTTATTGTATCTAGCATTCAACACGACACTATCTCCAGTGCAGATTATACCACATGGTTAACAGTATATTTATGACTCTCTGTCATTGGGGTTAGGCTGGAGCCCTTGGACACTCGCCGTGCCCGATCAACATCTCACTATTTTCAAATGTAGATACCTACAATCAATCATGGCCAATAACAAGAATTTCAAGAAGTATACATTGCAATATCATGTCCATGGTGATTTCAAGAAAGACAAGTCATGTGAACATGATTTCATGATAACAATAGTCGAGATAGAATTTTGGCAGCATAACGGAGCAATTTACACTTTTAGTTAAATCTTTTCTTTAATGGCTTAGTCCATGATTATAAGTCCACACTCACGAGAAAGAGATGAGAAAGAAAGTGCACTCTATCTTCTGGAAACTTCAATGATACAACCAACTCGGTCTCTATGATGGAATCTTCGGAGTACGCAGAATTACAGAGGTCTTAGTGGAAAGGTCCCTACTCTGCCAGTACGGAATGACCAACAAAGAGTTTCCAATCCTCCAAGAAAGGGTTGTCTATTTGTGCAAGAGTGTAGTGTAGAACGTGCCTCAATATCACAATCCATCAGTTTAAAACAACGTGGAAAGCAAGTAACATGATGATGCAATATAGAACATACAATTATATCAACATGCTTTTCAATATTTTAACATGATGTACTTTTATATTAACAAGCTAGATCATCAAGATGATTATAACAATCACAAGAGGAATAAATCAAGCAATTAAGAACAATTAGAATAACTTTCATATTGTTATGACTTTTTCATGGGTTGACAGGTTTTAAGCCACTGGACAGACTGAACAATACCTCTATAACACATAACATGCAAGACTTACACTTAGACTGTGTAAAACAGGTTTCGGGTAGGCTTTAGAATATGCGACGGGTTCAGTGGTCACCTATTTCCAAGGCTATTGACAGTTAAAACAGGTGTGCAGTCAGTCCTCTAAATCACGACGGGATTAACGGTCGCATTTTCAAACAATCGGTATGACCAATCGATTTAGGACAGAAACGCGACGGGTAGGATAAACGTGTTCAAGTTAATCAGTATGACCAATCGATTGATGGCACATAATCGTGACGGGGTGCAAGGTCGCGTTCATGGCAATCGGTACAGAGAATCAATTGGTGACTTAGAAACGTGACGTAAAGGGTCAATGTGTTCTTGCAACTTCTTTAAATATGAAATAAACACAAAACCCATGGGCGGGAAATATGTCAAATTGGGACGCCACGATCGGTCGCATATCAGACATGCACTGAAAACCATGCATCACACAATTTGATGCTGTCAGATCATGTCAAAACGAAACTAAAACGCGATGGGCTTGGCTATCTCTTTTCAGGTAATCGTGACAGGTATACTTGTCACAAAACCAGTTCTCTAAATCGTGACGTCTAGTGCGGTCATGATTTAGGGTTCAACTCGAAGACAGTGAAAACGTTGCAGTCATGCATGTATGGCCTATAACTTGAGATCTAGGGCTCTTTAGACAAAACTATGAACATGAAAGTTGTAGAGGACGATGAGTAGAAGAGAACTACACTTATGGGTCGACTTAATTTGGTCTTGGGATGTGTGAAACATGGTATGAACATTAAAAGTCCTAATCATGCGTGACTCTTGGAAAACGCTTAATACTAGAAGCATGCTTGATGAAAATTAGGCAAAACAAATGCATATGAAACTAGACTCCATGAACTTTAACATGGTATATGATTTGTGTTGTGCAACTATCTTTTACAAATGCTTGATAAATGTTTTTTGCTTATGACAAAATCTTTTAGTAATCTTGTTGTTAAATAAATTTATTTAATTATATCACACTTTACTATGTATGAAAATTAATATGTTAAAGTAAAGGCATACATGTATACTATATAACCTTTACAGATAGTTAGTGTCGACACACTAAGCCCAAGTGTTGACACACTGTCATCTTTCATTCAGAAATTTCTTCTAAGTACACAATGTATACATACATATATATCATACTGACTCCGACTCCCAAGAAGTCGAAGTGCTGTACCAATTGCTGAACAAATTGGTCACACTCGGACTCCTGGAAAGTCGAAGTATGATATCGATTGATGAACAAACTTGTACTACTCTGAGTATCAAGAAGTCAAAGTTTGGTATCGATTGTCATATAAAGAACATCAATCGTGTCTCACTCCGACTTCCATACAGTCGAAGTCTATCTATCGATTGCCTTTGTATCATATCGATTGTCTTTATCGATTATTGTTATTTCACATCGATTGATTGAACATCTATTGCTCTTACACAAACATCGATTATTCTTACTTCACATTGATTGCTTAAACATCGATTGCACAAACATCGATTGTCTTATCCTAGACATCGATTAATGTCATGAACATAGATTGTCTTATCCTGAACATCTATTACTGTTATGATTATCGATTGTCTTATCCTGAACATCGATTACTATTATTAATATCGATTGTCTTATTCTGAACATTGATTGCTTATATGATTCACATCGATTGTTGGTTATTATGTTTGCTGACCTACTCCAACTCTTGAAGAGTCAAAGTTAGGTTTTGACTCTTAACATTTAACTATAAATTTCTTTGACTTGTTATTTTTTCAAAACTACTAATGTATTATTAGTGCAATTAATTTTTTAATTCTTTTGGAATTATTTAACAATAGATGAACACATTATCTACATTGTGCTATTCTCTTTACTATATGTATGATAATATATGTGCATTGTAGTTTTCTATTCTTTTTATATATTATTTCTGACATAAATATTTCTAAAGATCAGCTTCACAGTTTATCTTTTCATGAATGCTACGTGTCTTACAAAGACATGTGCTAGCATGCTTCAGAATATCCAGTTTCTAGATTTTAAGGAAAAGGTCCTTTGCAGATGTACTGCGCGCCAAGCAGGTGTCCATTCTTCTTGAATGCTCACTTAACTCTGTATTGTCCAAAGGACATATTGTCTGTCTAGAACTGATAGATATCTGTTAGAAACTACTTGTCCCTTATCTTTTCATATTATATATATCTCACAAGACTAACCTAGAGATAAAGAAGAGACATAGTATGGTGTTTGCAGATATTCAGTAAAAGCTATCTGAGATAGAACCATGCAGCTACCACACAGCCTGGAAGCCGTTAAGACTCAAAGGTCTGATGATTTGATGATTGTCATCTTAAGCCTCAAGACCCAATGTTCAAATTCAAATGGCTACATTCCCAATGGGAAGCTGATATTTGAAATACAAAAATAATATATATAGTAACAAGGTGTTAAACATATGCGAAGTGCATACACAAAAAATAGAGAGTAGTCTCCACACTCACCAAAGAAAGAAATGAGCACACCAGATCTGAAAAAGAGCGTTTTGTTCAAGGTACAACCTTCTGCTCTCTTGCATTCAAAGTTCTTGGGTGGTGTTTACTTGTCTGTAAATCTTCTCAATCCACCCTCAGTCAGAAAGAGTTAGAGCAGTCTTTCTTATTTGTACAAACTCTTTTTGATTTTATGTGTTTGCTCATCCTTTAGAGCAGGCACACATGTGTTCATTTCTGTGTTGTAACCAACAGGGGGCTTGTTCCCTGTAGTGCCCCTCTATAAAGGGAAGACCTACTATGTAGGTGATTGTAATACCCCTCTGTGAAGGAAAGACTTGTGTGGTAGCAAGTGGGTTGTAATACCTCTCAGGTTGAGAGAAGGCCGAGTGTTCTTGGAAGTTAGTGAAAATCCCAAGGGGTGTTTGGGGAATGGATGTAGGACTTCTGATTGATAGGAGGTCTGAACCAGGATAAATCCTTTGTGAACTTGTGTGATTGTTTCCGCCAAGTTTACACTTGTTTCACACACACTACACTAAGTACTAACAATACTATCTAGTGTTGTCTTACTTTCAGATAAAATTTTTAAAGTGCAAGAAGTCCTATTCACCCCCCTCTAGGACATCTAAAGCTCCATCTCGATCCAACAACTGTTATCAGAGCGAGGCCTTCTCAGAAGAATCGAAAGATTTAAGAAGAGATGGCACCTGAAGCTCACAACTATCAAGGACAGTCCGTTACAAAACCACCATTCTTTGATGGCGAAGATTACCAATACTAGAAGATGAGAATGGAATGCTTCATCTGAGGCACAAACTTTGATCTGTGGTAGGTAATAGAGCTAGGAGATTATACTACACTTTCTGATGGCACTTCTGCTTCATCTATAGCTGATGAAAGAAATATGTCTCTAAATTATAAGGCTAAAAACTATTTATGTTGTGCATAATCTAAGAAGGAATTTAATAGATTATCTACATGTAAAATTTCTAAGGAAATGTGGGATAAACTAAAAGTAACATATGAAGGAACAGATAAAAGTAAGCAAAGTAGAATAGATATTCTTGTCTCTCAATATGAACAGCTTAAAATGTTCCCAAATGAAAACATTACTCAAATGTACAATAGATTTACCAATATAACAGTTGGTCTAAGTTCACTAGGTAAAAAGCTTATTAATGAAGAAACAGTCAGAAAAATTCTTAGATCATTAACTCATTCCTAGACTCCTAAAGTTACTGCTATTGAAGAAGCACATGATCTTACAGAACTTTCTATAGATAAATTAATTGGTTCTCTAATGACTCATGAAATTAACATGGAAAGATTTTCTAAAAGCTCTTCGAAAAAGAAAATGCCAACTGTGTTGAATGTTGCAGATTCTTCTTCTTCATCTTCTGAAGATTCAAAGGATAAATCTGAAGACAACAATGATGAAACAATACTTTTTAGAAGACTTCAGAGAATTCTTGATAAGAAGAAGAAGTATGGATCCAAGAGATACTTCTAGAAGGACAAGAAGAGCAAGGAACCAATATGCTATGAATGTAAGCAGCTAGGACACTTCAAAATTGAATGTCCAAAACTTAAAATAAAATATTAGGCTGACAAGCATGAGAAAAAGAAAAGCAAAGAAAGAAAGTTTAGAAAATATAAGAAGAAAGCATTGGCAGCAACTTGGGACAATGAGGAAGCAACAAGTTTCGACTCATCAAGCTCAGAATCAGAAGAAGAAGAACAAGTAAATCTAACCCTCATGGTAGGACTAAATTAGGTAAATTTTGAAATCTCTTTTACTTCATGTTCTGAATCTGATTCCGATAGTTTAAAAGATGCATTTAATGAACTGTATGATAAATACAAAACTGTAGTCAAACAAATGAAAATAGTTAAGCTAAATTTAAATCCAACTCCTTTCTAAAAACTGTAGTAAAAAGATTAGGACAACACTTAAGTGAAACTAAAAGAACAAATGAACTATTATGTGAAGATATAAAAACTAAAAATGGTAAAATTATGGAACTTGAATAAAATCTTAATGAATTAAAAGATGAAGAAAAATTAAGAGAAGAAAATAATTATTTAAGAGCTACCATAGACAAAATCACAAACTGCAAAACATCCCTAGTTAAAAAATTAAAAGGTGCAAGAACCGGTAAAAAGAAATATGGAGTAGGATACACACCTCTAATAAATGTAGAAGAAATGGTTTATCCTGAACAGTATCCGACACCCAAGTTTGTAAAATAAAAAAGTAATGAAAAATCCTAAAAACTTTAATAATTATATTCACAAACAGAAACTTAATACCAACAACACCACAAAATCTAAACATGCATATGATTTGTGTTGTAGTCATTGTAATCAATTAGGACACACTATTAGCACATGCACCACTAGGCATTTACGGTGGACTCCAAAAACTAACCATCAAGGACCTATGGAAGTTTGGGTACCAAAAGTCTCAACTTAGTTTTGCTTGCAGGGACGTCTGAGAACATCCAAATGGTATTTGAATAGTGGGTGCTCAACACATATAATAGGTGATAGAAAATTATTTACAAGTTTCAGAAATGAAGATGGTCAAGTCACATATAGTGATAATGGAAAAGGAAAAAGTGATAGGCTGTGGAATAGTATGAAGACAAGAAAAGGATTTAATAAAGGATGTTATGTGTGTTGAAGGATTGAAACATAACCTTATTAGTATCAGTCAGTTATGTGATAAAGGTCACTTAGTGATTTTTCAGTACGACAAATGTATCATCTTAAAGGATGCGAAAGTAATTTTTGAAGCTCTAAGAGTTAAGAATCTGTATACGTTACAACTGGCGAAACTGAAAGAAGTCAACTTTGTTAGGATCGGATGGGTGGATGGATCAGATCTAGAAGGGGGGGGGGAGGGGTTAAATAGATCTAACACCAATTAATGCGGAAGCTTAAGCAATTCAAAATTACTTCGAATCAGAGATCAATTCACCCAAACAATTTACTGATATGAAGTGTTATTAGACTGTGTGAGCAAATCAATTAGTAGTGTGAGCGAAATCCCTATGCATGCATCTAGCGATATACAAAGGCAAACCACAATTCAAACCACTGCACAAAGGATTTTTAGGTGGTTCAGAAATCATCTCCAGTGACTCCTATGTCCACCCCTCACACAGTGAGGCCACACTACTCAAAACCTTGAGTACAACTCACACTGGAGCACAACGACTCCAAACACCCTTGAGCACGACGGCTCAACACACAACCTTGAGTTCAACGACTTACAAACTGAGCACGACGGCTTAAACAACAACCGGAGCACGACGACTCCAAATTGAGCACGAAGGCTCAAACCACACCGTGAGTGCGACGACTCACAAACCAGAGCTCGACGGCTCATAGTACAAAAGCTAGATCAAACACAAAAGAGATCAGATCCTCTAGCAATGATCTGATTCAAGACAGTTTCGTACACAGAAATTTGTGCAGAACTTCATGCACAAATCTCATTGACGAAATAAGGAAGAACAAACTCAGAAATAAGACAAATAGATGTAGAAAGAGTGTTCTTCGATGAAGAGGCCTTGCAGACGCTTCAATTGAGGAGCCTGGATGGAAATCGATGGAGATTCTCCTTAATTGGCGATGCTCTGCTTTGATGGCATCTGAAATGCCAGAAATCCTTCTTCTCCTGCGCCTCTTCAGTTGGATCTGCTCCCTTGCCTAGCACAACAACCTTCTCTCCAGGGATTCCCCTTGATTCCCACGTCCTTCCTCTTGAAAGGATGGCTTGCAGCTTCTGGAGATGGAGACAGATCTGGAAAGCCCCCTTCGATCGCCAAAAGGCTTCTTTTGAAAGTGTATGGGCTCTCCTGCCTTTGGGGTACAAGGAACATGGGTATTTATAGCCCCATATGTCCATAAAGTGCCTTAGGGTGCATGGGCACGGAAACCTAGGTCAAATCCCCTAATTCCCTAGCAGCCACGTGTCCAGAGAAATTCACGATTTTGACTTTCAGCCAGAGTGTGTCGACCTGACTTGATCTAGTGTCGACCTGCTATCCCAGTTAGGCAAACTGATCTGCTGGAAACTGGGTCTAGTGTCGATCTGACTTGATCTAGTGTCGACCTGCTTTCCCAGTCAGGCAAATTGATCTGCTAGAAACTGGGTCTAGTGTCGACCTGACTTGATCTAGTGTCGACCTGCTTTCCTAGTTAGGCAAACTGATCTGCTGGAAACTGGATCTAGTGTCGACCTGACTTGATCTAGTGTCGACCTGCTGTCCCAGTTAGGCAAACTGATCTGCTGGAAACTGGGTCTACTGTCGACCTGACTTGATCTACTGTCGACACTACCAAGACAAAAATGTGTGAACCTGAAAATTTAACACATAAGCCATTAGTACAAGATATTATCATTAAAATATGAGATATTAAACATCAAAAACATGTTGTCTAAGCATTATTGTGATATGTATAAAATGTATAACATGTTCAACATATCATCATCAAAATCACAATATGTCATCATTAAAATCACAACATGTCATCATTAAAATCACAACATGTCATCATTAAAATCACAACATGTCATCATTAAAATCATAATATCTCATCATTAAAATCACAATATGTCATCATCAAAATCAAAGTATGAGTGATGTTCATTGGTCATCATTAAAATACAACTTTAGGAAATTCCAAAACACACTCAACCCAACAATCTCCCCCTTTTGATGCTGACAAAACATATGCACAATCTCCCAATAACCTGGCTCCCTTGACTACAATAACTCCCCCTTTGACCATATACACCCTTTGACCCATAGACCATATACACCCTTTGACCCATAGAGACCTTTCTCCTTTAAAGAACTTTCTCCCTTTGACCTTTCTCCCCTAGAGACCTTTCTCCCCCTTTTTGACAGCATCAAAAAGATATACAAGAGAGAGAAACAATGATGGTTGGAGACCAAGAAATGAAATGGAGTAAGGAATGGTCAGGAATGATCAAAATAAATGAGACAAAGTGATATTGACATATGAGTGAAATTATTGTGTTCTTTGTATTGTGCAATAAAGTTTAATCACAAAGACACACTCAACACAAAGTATAGCAAAGTATAATGATCTGAATGTGGTTAAAATAATGATGCAAATGTGAAGAAAAGTGACCTATATGAATGAGCAGAAATATTTTAACAAGGATGTTAGGAGCTTTGTTAAGATCTTAAGCTTTTCCATCCTGTCAATTTGATTTTCTTTCATTTTTAACTGGGAAAGAATACAAGAATAAATTAGTTAAATCTCACTTTTCAGTGCAAGAGATCACATTGATCAGATGCAAGATCTCCTGATTACTCAGTGGTTTAACTTTCATTATCTTATATAGAGTTGAAAACTTTTATTTCCACTTTTTGACGCGAAACAAATCACTTATCAGGTGAAATGACCCGGTTACTCAGTGGTTCAAGAATTTGCATTGCTCGGTTTGTATCTTTCCAGATTGATCATTTTTCTTTGATATTTAGCAGGAATATGTTTGCTTTGACAAGACAAGTCATGACTATGAATTTAGAAAAATTATTCTTAACATGTGGTAAAAATAAAGCTTAAACATACACATGTGAAATATTAAAGCCACTCATGTGCCTACAAGTGTTTTGCAAGTCATTTTAAAGACATTCAGTATTAAGTTGCATGACCTTGAAATGATACTGAATCTTTGAAATTAAACTAAATGCACAATGAGTTTAGTTACAATGTCTTAATTCTCTCATAAGAAAATAGCACAAGGACTTAAAAATTCTGATGACTTTGGGGTTCAAAATAGACAAGTAAGGTCAAGAGATATGACAATGACTCCCCCTCAACAATTGCATACAAGACTCTTGATACTTGGCGGAGAAATATACTCACGCATAGTGAAAGTGTCCAGACAAGCCTGACTTGCCTTTCTTCAAATCACCATTTGATATACCAAGAATGTCAATGCAATGTGAGAGTGAGGAATTTATTTGCAAGAGAGATTTGTCAATAAATTGAATGTGAGTTGTTAATAAATCAGATATGAAGGAATATTTCTCCAGCATTTCACTCAAAGATTCTTTTGACTTACTCCCTCATAAGATATGCATGAAATTCATTGCATTTTCAAGAACATTTTTGTACTTTTTCAAATTTACTCCCCCTTAATATGTGCATGGAATGAAAAAGTTAGTAAGCAATTCACACATGATTATGCACACCATTAGCTTTAAGCATAACATGACTTTTGGTACTTGGCGGAGTATTTTACTCACGCATAATGAAAGTTTCCAAACAAGCATAACTTGTTTTTCCACATGTCATCATTTGATATACCAAAAAGTCAAAGCAGTTGATATGCACACAGAATCTTGGGCACAGTTAAGCAAGCATGATAACACAAACATGATTCCAATTGTTATGACACAAAGTTCATTGTTGGGAGTACCATTAAAACACATTTCTCATTTTTCAGATAATAATTAAACATTCATTTCAATTCAGGCAATTCAAATTTGAAATGATAAAGAACTTTTACCTGAAAGGACTTCAATTGCTTTTCAAAGATTTTATCTGTGTTCTCCAATCATTTCTTGCCTTGCACAGCCAATATCTTGAATCCATTTACAATGTATGGCTGCAAGACTCCTCAGCTTGCTGATCAAGCTAGTTTTGGGACCCACACTTGCTTGGGTCCTGCAATGAAGTCAATGTTAGAGTGCAATAAAGATTTCTGAATCCAAAATGATTTTATTTTTGGTATAGATGCATTTCTTTCATTGACAGAACTATGAGTAGAATTAGTTCCAAATTTTCTTTTTGCCTTGCTCAATGCATCTATGTTTTCATGAAGTTTTCAATTTATATTCACATGGAGTTTCTGAGCATTTTCAACAAAACATGATTCTTAGTTACATGTGAATGATGTGAAATTTTTGCAAGTAATTGAAGCTAACATCATCATGGAAGAAATGAAATAAACAAGCAATCATGTTTCAATGACAACCATTTTTTTTTAATTAATGACTCTTACACAAGGAAGATCATTGGTACTTGGCGGAGGTTATTCCTCACACATAATGATAGTTTCCAGACAAGCATGACTTGTCCTTTCATAGTTCACCATTTGATATACCAATTGATCTTTGCATAAGAGTCCCATTGATTTCAGTTTTTATTTAGTAGGGAATCTCTCAGAAGTATTTACCTGGTAAGATTTTCATTTTCTTTCATTCTCTTCACTTACTTTCCTTGTAGCCTTAGTCATGAAGCCTGCATTTTGAGATTGACTACAAGGATCTCTGCATCCAGCATTCAAGCAGCATATTTTAAAACCCAAACTTGTTTGGGTCCCAAGGATCTTCCATGAATTTGCAACAATGATTTTTGAATCCAAAAGGATTTGATATTGGGTGCATTTTTCTGAAGACTAGAAACACTAGAATCTTGGTTTCTAATCTTAGAGCCATTGGTATAGAATACACCACTGACATACTGAACATTTTGTTTTCTATTTTTCAGATTTTCATCATTGAGATTTTTAACATGGAATTCAGAAGAGATCTTTTGTGCAACAGTTCCTTTTTCATGTACATAGAATTTCTGAGTGTTTTCAGCATGAACATAATCTTTATTCTTATGTACATTGACATGAAACATGGGAGCATGCACAAAATTATCAATTCTATGCCAACATTCCTAGAAGTATGCCCAAATTTCTGACATGTGAAGCATTAGACTGATTTGGCATGTTATTGAAATTTTGATTTCTATTCCAGCAATGTTTGGCAAGATGACCAGGTTTATTAGAGTGAAAGCAAATGAGAGCATTTTTTACCTGGTACTTACCTTGGCATGTGTGCATTTGCTGGAATCTCCTTTCATGTGAGGAGGCTTACTATGAGGAGAAGGAGGTACCTTTTGGTAGCTCTTGGCATGATGTGAATTTGGAACTTGCCTTGGAACTTTTTGAACTGATGGAGAAGGTAGATGAATCTTCTTGACAGTAGCATTTTTCTTTTTCTCTATCTGTTTTTGAACACAAACTTTCACTAATTTTTCATTAGAATTAGCAGAGTTCTTGTTTGCAGTAGCTTTAACAAATGTTAAGTTTGTTTTATTTTCATTTTTCTTATCTCTCACTGAAGCAAGACTTGTGTATTTAGTATTCTTCAATTCATGTTGAAGCTTCTGTTTTTCAGCTTTTAATGCAACAACTTCTTTTTCTGAAATTTGAAGTTTATTTAGCATGACATCCAAACCATTTTCATCTTATTCTTTTCATTTTCAAATTGAGCAATTGTTTTTCCAAATCAGCAATTTTATTACTCAATTTGCTACATTCATTGTCCAATGGTTTGTCATGCAACAAGCATTCAATCTTCCTTTTTAGATGACAATTTTCTTCAACAAGTTGTTTGCATCTTTGAGTTATTTGATGATCATGAGCCATGTTGGAAATCTGTTTGTTTAATTGATCATTGTTAGATTTGAAGTTTTCAATAGATCAATCAATTCTTCTTTTTCATTTTCCAGATCAATGACTTTTGATTTCAGCAGCTCATGGTTTTCTTTCAATCCATTCAGTTTATTTTCACATATTTGAACTTCATCTTCCAAATTCTCTTTCTCATAATTTAATTTTTCAACTTCAATTTTCAAATTCTTATTTTCTTCTGAAAGACCTTTATCATTGTTCTGGAGCAATTCAAGTGTATTTTTCAACTTTTCACTTTCCTTATGGCAATGTTTTAAGGTCTTTTTCAAATCCTTATTTTTAGCATTCAACTTTGCATTAAGATTTTGCGTCTTTTCACAGAATTCAATCAATTCAACATAAGACATGCTTTCATCTGCATCGGAATCAAAATTAGAATACATAAATGGATCTGGAATTGATTTACCTGACCTTGTAGACCCATTTGAACTCTTGTGTTCTGAAGAGGATGTAGAATGCTCTGAGCTCTTGGAATGTGCTGTTAGAGCCAAAGTCTTTTGAATTGTTGATTTTCTGAATTCATTGAAGCTCTTCTTTGCCATTAAGTGCTTGTGAATTTCTTTTGCTCCTTTTCTTTGTGAATCCTTTCCATCACAGTTGTTGGCCATAAAGCATAACTCCTCATTTGTTGAACTTGAAGAATTCTTTTCCTCATCCTCACTTTGGTCTTCATCCGACCAAGTTACAATCATGGCTTTTGGTTTCTTCAATTTGTTGTTCTGCTTGTTTTTATCCTTTTTGATTTCAGGACACTCACCCTTCATGTGTCCTATCTTGTTGTACCTATAGCAAACAATATCTTCATCAATTTTTTGATTTCTGCCATCATTAAAATTTGAAGAAGAAGCATTCCTTTTACTTGAAGAATGTTTTTTCTTTCCATTGAATTTTCCTCTTCTTGATTTTAAAAATTTTCTGAATTGTCTAGTTATGATGGCAAGTTCATCCTCATTAGACTGAGACTCATCAGAACTTGATTTTTCTCTTTGTTGCTTGATGAAGCCTTAAGTGCTATTGGTTTAGCCTTAAGCATGTGTTCTTCACTTCTCTTCAGATTTATTTCATAAGTCATTAAGGATCCTATCAATTCATCCAAAGAGATTTTGGACAAATCTTTAGAATCTTCGATGACTGTGGCCTTAGTGTGCCAAACTGAAGAGAGAGAGCGCAAGATTTTCCTTACCAAATCAGCATCTGTATAATCGTTACCCAAAGCCTTCAGTCCATTCACAATGATCATAAACCTAGCAAACATTTCAGAAATTGTCTCATCAGATTTCATCATAAACAGTTTATACTCAGAAACAAGAATGTTAGCTTTGGTTTCTTTTACTTGGGATGTTCCCTCATAGAGTAGCTCAAGCTTATCCCACATCTCCTTGGCAGATTTGCACATGGAGATTCTTGAGTACTCCTTAGGGTGGACTGCACATTGGATCATATTCATGGCACTATAGTTCAGGGTAGCCCTTCTAATTTGTTCCGTGGTCCAGGTTTCTTCCTCTCCCTGGTTCTCATAGGGACCTACCTCGACTACTTTCCAGATTTCATAGTTTTGGGTTCTAAGGAAGACTTGCATTCTATTCTTCCAATAGGAGTAGTCAATTCCATTGAAGAAGGGTGGCCTATTGATGGAATGGCCTCAACAATAAAACCTTGAGAATCCATCAATTAAAATGAGATAATGAAAGGGCAAGCAAACAATTCAAGTAATTAACACAGAGATCAAACAGAAGCAATCAAATCAGATCAGTAACAAACATTAACCCGCTCTGATACCAACTGTTAGGATCGGATGGGTGGATGGATCAGATCTAGAAGGGGGGGGGGGGGTTGAATAGATCTAACACCAATTAATGCGGAAGCTTAAGCAATTCAAAATTACTTCGAATCAGAGATCAATTCACCCAAACAATTTACGGATATGAAGTGTGATTAGAGTGTGTGAGCAAATCAATTAGTAGTGTGAGCGAAATCCCTATGCATGCATCTAGCGATATACAAAGGCAAACCACTGCACAGAGGATTTTTAGGTGGTTCGAAAATCACCTCCAGTGACTCCTACGTCCACCCCTCACACAGTGAGGCCACACTACTCAAAACATTGAGTACAACTCACACTGGAGCACGACGACTCCAAACACCCTTGAGCACGACGGCTCAACACACAACCTTGAGTTCAACGACTCACAAACTAAGCACGACGGCTCAAACAACAACCGGAGCACGACGACTCCAAATTGAGCACGAAGGCTCAAACCACACCGTGAGTGTGACGACTTACAAACCAGAGCTCGACGGCTCATAGTACAAAAGCTAGATCAAACACAAAAGAGATCAGATCCTCTAGCAATGATCTGATTCAAGACAGTTTCGTACACAGAAATTTGTGCAGAACTTCATGCACAAATCTCATTGATGAAATACGGAAGAACAAACTCAGAAATAAGACAAATAGATGTAGAAAGAGTGTTCTTCGATGAAGAGGTCTTGCAGACGCTTCAATTGTGGAGCCTTGATGGAAATCGATGGAGAATCTCCTCAATTGGCGATGCTCTGCTTTGATGGCATCTGAAATGCCAGAAATCCTTATTCTCCTGCGCCTCTTCAGTTGGATCTGCTCCCTTGCCTAGCACAACAACTTTCTCTCCAGGGATTCCCCTTGATTCCCACGTCATTCCTCTTGAAAGGATGGCTTGCAGCTTCTGGAGATGGAGACAGATCTGGAAAGCCCCCTTTGGCTACCAAAAGGCTTCTTCTAAAACTGTATGGGCTCTCTTGCCTTTGGGGTACAAGGAACATGGGTATTTATAGCCCCATATGTCCATAAAGTGCCTTGGGGTGCATGGGCACGGAAACCTAGGTCAAATCCCCTAATTCCCAAGCAGCCACGTGTCCAGAGAAATTCACGATTTTGACTTTCATCCAGAGTGTATCGACCTGACTTGATCTATTGTCGACCTGCTGTCCCAGTCAGGCAAACTGATCTGCTGGAAACTGGGTCTAGTGTCGACCTGACTTGATCTAGTGTTGACCTGCTTTCCCAGTCAGGCAAACTGATCTGTTGGAAACTGGGTCTAGTGTCGACCTGACTGATCTAGTGTCGACCTGCTTTCCCAGTCAGGCAAACTGATCTGCTGGAAACTGGGTCTAGTGTCGACCTGACTTGATCTAGTGTCGACCTGCTGTCCCAGCAAGGCAAACTGATCTGCTGGAAACTGGGTCTATTGTCGACCTGACTTGATCTAGTGTCGACACTACCAAGACAAAAATGTGTGAACCTAAAAATTTAACACATAAACCATTAGTAGAAGATATTATCATTAATATATGAGATTTTAAACATCAAAAACATGTTGTCTAAGCATTATTGTGATATGTATAAAATGTATAACATGTTCAACATATCATCATCAAAATCACAATATGTCATCATTAAAATCACAATATGTCATCATTAAAATCCCAACATGTCATCATTAAAATCACAACATGTCATCATTAAAATCACAACATGTCATCATTAAAATCATAATATCTCATCATTAAAATCACAATATGTCATCATCAAAATCAAAGTATGAGTGATGTTCATTGGTCATCATTAAAATACAACTTTAGGAAATTCCAAAACACACTCAACCCAACAAACTTGTGCCTTGCTACTACAAAGAGTGAAGAGACTAATTTATGGAATAGAAGATTAGGACATGCTAGCACATCAGTGATAAAAAAGTTAATCAAGCATGATCTAGTTGAAGGTCTCCCAAAGCTGAAAATGAAGAAGTCCAAAATCTGTACATCCTGTGCAAAAGGAAAGCAAACCAAGACATCATTTCAGTCCAAGACATTGGTGACAACGTCCAAACCATTAGAACTTATTCACATAGATTTATTTGGACCTATAAGAACAGTAAGTCTTGGAGGTAAAGTTTACGGCTATGTAATAGTGGATGATTATTCAAGATACACTTGGATATCATTTTTGGAAGCCAAATCAGAAACTTTCTCAGCCTTTTTGAAATTTAATAGACTAGTATAGAAGAACCAAAAATATCAAATAATCAGTATTAGATCTGATCATGGTGGAGAATTTAAGAATGAAGAGTTTGTTAGATTTGTGAAGAAAATGACATAGAACATAATTTCTCTGCACCAAGAATGCCTCAACAGAGTGGAGTACCAGAAAGAAAGAATAAGACACTACTAGACATGGCCAGAACAATGCTTACTGAATACAATCTACCAAGATACTTCTGGGCAGAAGCAGTCAACACAGCCTGCTACATCATCAACAGGTGCATGATCAGACCAATATTAAAGAAGACACCTTATGAGTTGCACAAGGAGAAGAAGCCAAACATCAGTCACCTTCGACCTTTTGGTTGTAAGTATTTCATTTTGAATAATGGTAAAGATAATTTAGGAAAAATTAGATGCTAAAAGTGATGAATGTTTCTATTAGGATATATTTCAAAACCTAGAGAATATAGGGTATTTAATAGAAAAATCTTAACAATTGAACAAGTAGTTCACGTCTTATTTGATGAAACTAACCCTTCTATTAAGAAAATAGAAGAAGAATAAGTTATTGTAGAAGATTTGTGCAGAGACCTGAAACAAGCTTCTCTTGAAGAAAAAGACGAAGACAAAGAAGACCTCCAATAGAGGAACTTCAACAGCAAGTTGAAGCATAGGAAAGTATACCTAGAGAATTGAGGTATCACAGAGATCATCTAAGAGAAGATATCATAAGTGATCCTCAAGATAGGGTTAGAACAAGAGATATGACTATTGCGTATGATTACACTGCATTTGTTTCTCAAATTGAGCCTAGGACAATCAATGATGTACTAACAGATAAATCTTAGATCCTAGCTATGCAAGAGGAACTTAACCAGTTCTAACGCAGCCAGGTCCAGAGTCTTGTACCTAGACTTTCTGACCATCCTTTTATTGGGACCAGATGGGTCTTCCGGAACAAAATGGATGAATCAGGGGTAATCACTAGGAACAAGGTTAGACTTGTAGTACAGGGATATTTCCAAGAGGAACACATTGATTTCGATTAAACTTATGCTCCAGTAGCTAGATGGAGGCATTCAGAATTTACTAGCATATGCCTATTCTCTTAATATCAATTTGTATCAAATGGATGTTAAAAGTGTTTTTCTGAGTGGTTTCATAAAAGAAGAAGTGTATGTTGAATAGCCACCTGTGTTTGAAGATATTAAATGTCCAAATCATATTTTCGATTAAAGACGACACTATATGGTCTGAAACAAGCCCCAAGAGCTTGGTATGAGAGTCTAACTGCTTATCTTCTATCACATAAATTTTCAAAAGCTAAAGTAGATAACACTCTATTTATTAAGAAATTTTCAGAAGGGATCCTAATTGTACAAATATATGTTGATGATATTATTTTTAGTTCTACTAATGAATCACTTTGCAAATTCTTTGAAAACCTTATGTAAAGTGAGTTTGAAATGAGCATAATAGGTGAGCTTAATTATGCACTTGGCTTACAAATCAAGCAAACCAAGGAAGGCACTCACATTTGTTAAACCAAGTATATTTCAGATTTGCTTTCTAAGTATGGCTTTGACAAGTGTAAGACTTTAGGAACTCCCATGAGCTTAGGAATAAAAATAGATAGTGATCCAATTGGCAAGAAAGTAGATTAAAAGATCTATAGAGGTATGATTGGGTCATTACTCTATCTTACTACTAGTAGACTAGATATAATGTTCAGTGTATGCTTCTATGCTAGATTTCAGGCTGATCCTAGAGAATCTCATATTAATGCTGTTAAAAAAAAAATAGATATCTTATAAATACAAGTAGTTTGGGTTTATGGTATCCCAGATGCTCTGAATTTAAATTGCTTAGTATAGTGATGGTGACTATGCTGGATGCAAAATAGAAGGAAAAAGCACCCGTGGTACTTGTCAATTTCTTGCAGGGTGCTTAATTTCTTGGTCTTCTAGAAAAAAAAAATTCAGTAGCATTGTCCACTATAGAAGTAGAATACAATGCAACTGGAAGTTGCTGCACTCAACTGTTGTGGATCAAACATCAACTGGAAGACTATGGTCACAAATTGTATGAAATTGTAATGTTGTGACAACACAAGCGCAATCAATCTGACCAAAAATCCAATCCAGCATTTAAGAACTAAGCACATTGAGGTCGGACATCATTTCATCAAGGACCATGTAAGTAATGGTGTTATCTTACTTGAATTTTTACTATAGATAATCAATTATAGATATTTTTACTAAACCACTCTCTGAAGATAGGTTTACTTCAATTAGAAGAGAAATAGGAATGTGCAATCTTGAATAAATGCTTAAAACTCTGAGTACATTGTATGATCTATCTATCGTCAACTTTTTCTAAGTCTTGTACTTTCAACTTCTTGAAAGTCGGAGTTTAGGAAGTCAAAGTCACTAATCTTATTTTAAAATTCAAATTTATATTTAGGGGGAGAGTTAAATAATTGATCATCATTTAATCACAACCGTTCATCTCCTCCTCTATGGTCCGTTATTGATTTCCTTCCCTTATAAAACCCTTTCCTTCTCTCTTTCCAAAATCACTCATTTGAAACTGCTCCAACTCCTCTGTCTTCTTCCTGGTTCCCTCGTTCGTTCTTCAACCCGACGGAACCCTTGCCAAGCATCTATCGACTTCTTCAATCTCTCTAAAGAAAGGTAGGATCTTTGACACCTTTGAACTCATTTCACATATCCTTTGCAACCATTCTTAGTTTCTTCCCTCGTCTTGGTCTAGATGGCCTCCTCTAAGGCTCTAGACGGTTCTTTCTTCACTGCAGAATAGTTCAACAGACTCAACTCTGCCCAAGCCTTGATTTGTCCTAGAAAGATTGTGGATTTTTCTCAATTGACAGGAAGACTCAGTTCAATGGCAGAAACCCTAGATGTGATGGGATGGTCAAGCTTATGCTAGATCAACGAGCCAACATATGATGATGCAGTGAAGGCTTTTTACTTGACCCTTCAAGTCTCTGTTAATGGGTCTCTACACGGATTTGTAAAAAGTACTCAGATTTCTATCTTTGAAGATCTGTTAGTAGATGTTTTGGATTGCCGCTATTCTGGACACAAGATCAGTGAGGTTGTGTCTTTGGAAAAGCAAATTTTAGGAGTTGTTGGGAGTCTAGGTTCTATTTCTAAAAAGGGGCTTCTTGTCAATGAGCTCTCTACAGAGCAAAGGCTCCTCCATGCCATCATCACCACCATTATCACTCCTAGGGCTAGATCTCATTCTTCTATCCCAGCCAGAGATGGCAACCTATTATTTTGGGCTATTCAAAGGCATCCAATCAATCTTGCCGCTATTATTCTTGAGAGGATGGCAAGGTCCAAGTTTTTACAAGAATCTCTTCCTTATGGACCTTTGCTCACAATTATTTTCAGAAGATATTAAGTAGATTTTCAAAAGATATTCAGTAGATTTCTTAGATGAAATTTATGTGCTAGTGAAGGAGAAGATTAGGTTATCCACCCTTCGAAGAAGTCACTACATTTTAGAGGATAAAGCCCAGAATTTTTGGACTAAGGATGTGCCTGACTATACACATGACACATTTCCTGATGAGGTACAGGGCTCCTCCACTGCTCAATCAGTTCAGCATCTAGTAGTCAGAAGAGAGCAAGTAAGAGAAGAAGCAGTTGCACAAGAAGCAGTGCAAGTAGAACTTTCCTTGACCAAGACCCTCTTGAAGATATTGATCAAGTCCTTAGGGATCTCAAGGGTAAAGTAGTAGCTCATGAAGAAGAAATTCCAAGTCATACTTCTTTTGAGCCAGCTATGCATGACGAGTTTCACTATGTCTTTTCACCTCCAGTTGAGACCCAACCAAGGTCTCAAGGGGAGACTAGAAGAACCATTGATTATGTGATCAATGTGGTCCTTACGCAACAAGATATGCTTGGTGTACTGAAGATGTAGATACACCAGATTGATGTGAAGTTTGATTTCCTGTCAGAAGAAGTTCAGTAGATGAAAGATCTGCTCTTTCAGTTTGTTTGCCAGCAGGGCGAAGGTAACTCTCCAGCACCTACCTCAGAACATCAGCCAGAACAGCAACCAGAGTCGCAACCAGAGTAGCAGATAGATTAGTCAGCTGTGGAGCCAGTGAAACCTTCATATCCACCTGTTGAATAGTAACAACAACAGCAACATCAGCAATCACAGCCAGAGCAGCCTTCTAAGCAGTTAGAGCACTAATCAGTTGAATAAGAAATGCAACCAGTACATCAGTCCACACAGGCAGAAGAGGCTTAGCCTAGGGTTCAAACTTTCAAGAGAAGAGTCAGGAGGAAGTTAGTCAAATCCGGAGCTATTCTTTTTCCTTCCTCACAACCTTCAACCTCTTTGATCCTGATCCCCCTTCTGCTCTTCAGCCTCCCTCTCCACCAAAAACCTCTTATGCATCCTTTCCTATGGTGTACATCTACATTCCTCCTACTTTCAATACACCAACTCTACACACCTTGGCACTACACTTTTTCTCATCTCTTCCTACCTCATCTACTCTTTCTTTTGCTCTTCCTACTCACCCTCTTGCTCATATAGTGTCCAGTGTGATCGTTTCATCTTAAAGTGGAAAGAAGCGGAAACTTAAGCCTAGTTAATCCTTTCCTCCCTTTTGGTATGCCTTCTTTATCATTCTGAGCGCAATTTTTCTCTCCTTCAAGAATTTTTAAAAATCAAAGTTTGTCTTGAAGTCCATGGGTTGCCAAGATACAAGTTTGAAGACTGACTTCCCCTTTTGATCAAAACCAAAGAAGTTTCCATTGATGCTCTAAATCTGATCACCCAGAAAAGTCATAGTTTTTCTGAGGAAGAATTTCTATCTGTCTATCCTACCGAGGCAGTTAAGTTTAGAGCAGCTCTAGCTAGAAGCAGTGGCATGCTTAATGTAGCTTCACATTTAGGCCTTAGATTTTTTGATCTGTTTGGAAAGGTTCTGAAAGAAAAGCAAGTCAGTTTTAACAGGCTGAAGAAGTTCAATGAAGATAGATTTGAGTTGAATCTTACTGATGTTAGTAGGGGTCAATGGGGCATCCTCCTTGCAGGGCATAGGCCTATCACTCCATCTATGGTTGTTGCCCTACCTTCCCTACTCTACCCTAGCCTGATAGGTGGAATTTCTTCCAGGAGGGAACGTGCTCAAGTTGTGTTTAATAGTCACATCAGGTTAGCTATCAGATTTCAGATCAAGTATGCTAGGACTCTCACTTTCCATAGATTTGTCCACATGCATGTTTCCAAGACTTCAGACTACCTCAAGGACCTTTAGCACAGCCTTGCAGAATCAGAGAGATTCAAAGCAGATCAGTGGGTAGTTTGTTACCCTGAATAGGCTCAAGAATGCACAAAAAAGAAACTTCAGCCCTCTTTATACATGTCGAAAAGCTTTGATGCCTTTTGGAAATCTTTATCCATTAAATGGGAAGAAAGATACAACATTTACTACAAGGCCAAGGAAGCAGCTCCGTCACAAGGACTTTAGTGGAATATCACTATCTATGACTTTCTGCATAAGGCTGCAAATAGAAAATTCACTCCCTTAAGGCAAACTCTGAGCGGTGATGCTCTTCATAGGAAACTCCTTTGGTATCATCGCAAGAACATTAAGTCCTTTAGGAAAATTCTAGCCATAGGGCCTTCATATAATTTAGATAGTTTTGTCTTTATGCATGTATTTTTTGATAATGAGAAGAAGTTGTGGGATCTTCTCCAACCCTTCCTTGATCAAATCCCACCTTCTCTCTATCTCCCACAGTCTTCTTGAAGTTATGTACAAATGCTTTTCAGGTTATTTATTTACACTTGTTCTTCCTCATCTCTGTGTATCTCTTCCTCTTTCCATGTCTTCTATTATAACAGTACGGTGGTTTGGATTCGGGTTTATCGGGTCTATGTGTGGTGCTCTTGACCAAGAGATGGTCAATGGGCTGTTTGTGTAGTTTCTGTGCACAAGGTGAGCAGTGTGGGCCGGATATGCCAGCCCATTTGCACTACTTGTTCACTGTTTTGACACGCGGCGGAGCCAGGCGACTCGATTTGAATGCGTTGGCCTTGCCCGACGTGATTCAGCGAACCACCCTTGTGACGTGTGTCGCTCGGATTGCATGTGGCGTCGGCTTGGGTGGACGCTTTAAGGAGTTTAAATGCGGCGTCTGCCCTGGACGCGATTTTGAGAAGTGTTTTAAGTGTATTGTTTCGCTTAGACAGAGCAGAAGCTGCTGCTGTCCGGCGAAGGGGGGGAGCTGCTGCGGGCTTCTCCGGCGATTTCTAGCGATTTTCGACTTCGAATGGCTCGTGCGGCACGAGAACCACGCAAGGACGATCCTGAGAGCGTGGGCATGCCATTGGCAAGGAGGCTTTGCGTCTTCTTCCGGTAGGGAGACTTCCTACCATGGTTTCAATTTTAAATCATGATGGTTTGGGTTTTGAGGGATGTGCATGTGTGGGTGGTTTGATGAATAGCATATCTCCTGTTTACAGCTTTCGTTGGATGTTTATGGTTTGATGAGTGTGATGTTTCTCTTGTGTGGGAGTGTGGGTTTGGCCTGTGAGTTGGGCTCACAGACGAGCTGGAATTGCGTCGGGTGTACCCGTCGCGATTCGGTTGAACGCATTGCACTACGTCGACGCGTTCTGCTTTCCGACGTTTCTGTTAAGTCAGTTGCTTAGTCGTGATCATGTGGTCTGTCGCGTTATGGTTAAAATGCGGAGACATGGTTGGACGCTATTTAGAGCATTGTTTAATGTTTTGTTAATAGCCTCGTATGTGGCGGACGTGGTTTAACCATTGACGATCAATGTTGACCGCCTGGTTTAAAGGCGTTGAGTCGGGCCGATGTGACTTTGTCGCACCAGTGTGCGCTGTCGTGTTAAGATGGAGTCGCGTCAGGGAATGGTTGACGCGATTCTAAGCGCAGCGTCTATGTTGGACGTGTTTCAGGTTCCATGGCTGAGTTGTGGTGGCTGGGCGGTGAGGTTCTAGTGTGAACTTAGCCCAAGCCTTGTGGTTGTTGTTAAGTATGGTTTAAGGTAGTTAATCTGATAAGGTTATGTATGTTGTTTGTGTGCTTATGATTTATATTAAGCATGCTTATATATTAAGATACGTGAATAGTGGGTAATGAGTATAAGTGTGATGTGTGGTCTTGGTGGTCATGTGATGACCCGTGATTAATGAATGGTTGTGTGTAGGATGGCTTGAGGGTCACAGGGTGATCGATGATAAGCCATTCCTTACACTTGTGTACCGTGGGTTGTACATAAAGGTCATATAAGTATGTATATCGTGGTTTGTGTGCTTACCGAGTCTAGTGGTCCGGCGCCTATTCCGAAATACCTCTTCAGTCGGGTACCCCAGGTTCCTAGGAGAGCTAGGCACGTGTCTTATGCTCGGGGCGTGTCCCGGTACGTGTGTACCTCAGAGGTTTGAGTCGTCTTCCTGGACACCCTCACTCCAGAGTTTGAGTTGTACGTCCGTCTGAGGGAAAGATGACTGAGGGGCAGCGACTTGTGTTTGTGGGTGTGCAGTCGCTTGTAGCGCGCTCGTGGCTGGGGGACGAGCACCAGTAGACGTCACTAGTCCCTAGCTAGTCCTGTGTGCCAGTGCTTCACTTTAGGGAGCTTGGGCGGGAGTCCCTAAAGGTGCCAGGCATGGACCTGCAGCTGTGTGGTCTACAGGTGCGGTGTTAGTTGGACTCCACTGTTCTTGGTTTGTTGTAGTGGAGCGGCAGTTGGACCTTCCATCCGTGACTACGAGACTAAGAGGTAGTTCTTGTGCCTTGTTGTCTGGGTTGGATACTGGCGTCATGAACCAGTAGTCCGTTCCCATGTAGTGGCGTCGTTTCCGTACCGACTCGTGTTTGGCCATTGGTTGTGGTTTGTGTGTGATCCGTTGGTTAAGATTGTAACCGTTGTGGTGTGCCCTGAAGGTGGCACGGTTCTATGGTTTAGTGTTGTACCTCATGGTAGCAGGTACATGTGCCCCTCAAGGGTAGTGTTGTGTTGTGGTACGTGAGTCTCGTCCTCAGCAGATGTTGAGGTGTGACCGTGCGTACTGTGGAGATCTTGCGGTGTGATTCTCCACATGCTGTGTGTTTCTAGTTATGGTTTGGCATGCGGGTATTGGTTGGTTGGTTGTCGCCAATCCTGATGCTCCGTACATGTGGTTAGCCTGTGAGACTGTAGTCTCAGCAGTGGTTTGCCGGTGAGGCTTATGGTCGAGGTGGTTTGGTTGTAGGGTAGACTAGCGATGCTAAGCTAGTTATGTGTTTCCCTTTACTTTCCGGGGACTGAGTTTAGCCGGTGTGTTTATAGTTTGTTGTTGTTTAACATGCGTGTGTATGCATGTTATACTTTGGTTACCGGTGTGCCAGTGAAACCCTTGGGGTTGAGGTCTCTTCGTGTGGTTGTTGTTTCTTTGTGGGAGGTCCCTACTAAGCAAGTGACTTGTGAGGCTCACTCCCTTATAGTTTGTTTCAGGTGTTGGCCGACATTGGCGTGGTTACGTAGGAGTAGTACAGACTTGTACCACCAGCAGTAGAGTAGTTGAGTCATTTGAGCTTGTGCTCCCTCGGGGTATGCCCCAGGTAATTATACACTCTTTAATTGGACATGTAAAATTGTAATGAGACTTTTGTACATTTTGGTTTACAGTTATAAACACTTGTACTTTTCTGTGTTTAATACTGTAATTGTGGTTTTTATATTCTTACTGAACACGTGTTAGTGATATCCCTTGCGAGACTTCGGTTCGTTCGCGGGAGACGGATCTGGATATGGACCCTTATTGGGTATAAATAACCAGGGCCGTTACATCTATCCTTTCTGTTAATGCAACAAAGAGGGAGAAGAGAAAAGATGTATAGAACCGAGCAAACATAGGAGCAAATATATATATTTTTAATTTTAATTGAACAAATTTATTTACACTGTCTATATAAAAGATTATTTTTGTCATTAACAAAAAGTGGGAGAATTGTTGTGCAATTATCTTTTACAAATGCTTGATAAATGTTTTGCTTATAACAAAAATCTTTTAGTAATCTTTTACTTAAACAAATTTATTTACTTTACTTTGTATGAAAATTAATGTGTTAAATTAAAGGTATGCATGTACTACTATATAACCTTTACAGACAGTTAGTGTCAACTAAGCCTAAGTGTCGACACACTAAGTCTATGTGTCGACACACTAGGCCCAAATGCAGACACATTGTCATCTTTCATTAAGAAATTTTTTCTAAGTACACAATGTATACATACATATATATCATACTGACTCCAACTCCCAAGAAGTCAAAGTGTTGTACCGATTTTTGAACAAACTGGTCACACTTTGACTCTTGGAAAGTTGAAGTATGATATCGATTGATGAACAAACTTGTACCACTCCGACTCTCAAGAAGTCAAAGTTTGGTATCGATTATCATATAAAGAACATCAATCGATGCCTCACTTTGACTTCCATATAGTCGAAGTTTGTCTATCAGTTGCCTTTGTATCATATCGATTGTCTATATCGATTGTTTGTATCGATTACATTTATTTCACATCGACTGATTGAACATCGATTACTCTTACACCAACATCGATTATTGTTACTCTACATCGATTGCTTAAACATCGAATGCAGAAACATCGATTGTCTTATTCTGAACATCGATTACTATTATGAACATCGATTGTCTTATCCTGAACATTGATTATTGTTATGAATATCGATTGTAGCAACTCTGAATTTTTAATTTTGATAAATAATATTAAATTGAAAAAAATGAAATGAGAATTTAATTGAATAAATGGGATTAAAATAGAACCCATTAAGCTAAATTAGGTAATGGGTTACACTAAGGGTCCATACAGGGATTAATGGGCCAAAAAGCCAAGAGCCCATTTTTGGATGGGAGATAATTAAGCTAAATTCGTACCTAATTATTAATTAATGGAAAAGGGTTAAGATAATTGTTATTTTAACTCATAATTATCCTAAAAAGGAGTCCTAATCCTGTAGTACCCTAGAATTTCCTTGAATGTATTCTGTTCATTGTGTGTTTATTTCTGCATAAATTGAATGCTATTCTGTGTAGAACTAGGCGTCAAGATCATTTGACGTTAAAGCTTGTAAGCGGCAACATCGCATGCCGTTTATGGGATGTTAACGACGATAGGTATTGACGTTTAATATTTTCTGAATTATTTAATTATGGGCAAGACTATAAACGACATCAATGATGGACGTTTATATTTGGGGTAGACGACAACCTATGTTGACGTTAAACTGACTTGCCTGTTTTTGAGCGTTCCGTTCCGGATTAAGGAGATCGGCCGTTTTGGGAAGGTTTTAATGAGCTGATCCGATGCGTTTAGATCCGAGGGTCAGGATTAGGCTTGGTCATTGCTTGAGAGGTCTTTATAAGACCAGATCTCGCAGAAGAAAAGGGGGTTTTTGCTTTGGTCTGGAGGAGAGAAAGAGGGCCGAGGAAGGGATTTGCAGAGCGATCTGGTGCTTGTTCGTGCGGTTCGAAGGCATCTACACCGAGGAGATACATAGGACTTTGTGCCCAAGGCTCATCCAGGCGGAGGAACTTCATCGGAGGAGGTTTCGGATTGCTTGAAGACGGAGGAAAGAACTGTCTCCTGGCGAGACGGGCTTCTTCGAGCTCGGATTCGACACTCCATTAGGAGGGATTGAGGCAAGTTGCATGGGGGATTAGTTTAGGATATGTTATACTACGTATTTAACATTTTTCTGTATTTTTAAAGCATGTAAACAACCTACGGGAAGGGTTAGAAACGTCGTTATTGCATGCAGGTTTCTGTGTTTTCTGTGTCTTAGAACTAGAGTCCAGGGTATTGCCGCCTATAATATGTAAACGGCAATATCGACTGCCGTTTAGTTCATCCGAAATATATATGTGTTTTCTGTCCTACTATATGTAAACGGCACTATGTGCCGCCGTCGGTTTGTGTTAACGGCGCTATGTGCCGCCGCCTATAATTACTTAACGACAACGTATGTGGACGTCGACTATAGTAAGTCATACTAATTGACGTCAAGTTTAACAGAATCATATATTCCAGAAATCTGAGTGAATTAGTTTTAAATGTATAATTTATGAATGTATGTGTTTCAGCCATGTAATATTAGAGTATGTTATTGTTATGGACTCTCTATTGCTATAATGTGCAGGTTCTATATATTATACATATATATATATGAATTGATGAACATGCATAATTACATGACAAGGATCAAGGTTTAATTGTATAAGATAAGTACAATGATGTAAAGGCGGTGGCTGTTTCAGGGATTCTAGAGGTCAATTCATCTATGGATTTGCATTCTACTATGGCGCTGGCAGTAGCCTCCTGGCTGAGTTGAGGGTGATGCATGATGGCTTGCGTTTGGCACTCGAGAGGCGGCTTCCTGTCTCCATTCTTTATTCTGATTCAGCCCTGCTGGTTGGTGCTATCCACTCTGGGCGATGTCCACATTGGTCGGTTTTCCCTTGGTGGAAGGGTATATGCAAGATGATTGAACACCTTAAGCCGATAATTCAGCACTCTTTCCGGGAAGGAAACCAGGTGGCGGACTGCCTGGCCAATCATGCATGTGCTCAGGCGGACAACACGGTTTACTCTGACTTCAGATTGCTACCTCCCTCTTCTAGGGGTGCGCTTCTTGTGGATAAAGCTGGCTTGCCAAGCTTTCGGATTCCTTAAAGAGCCTTATTTTTCTACTTTTTAGTCATTGTGGTTTTCCTACTTTGGTTTTTTACCAATTCTAGTAGGTTGAAGTTTCAGAAGGCGTCAGGTGTATCATATACTTTGTTCATCTTGATCAAATCTATAAAATTTTGGCAATGGGTTGATCGCCTGGGGGGGTGAGCACATTTTCCTCCTCTGGAGGAAAATGCACCTGACCGGTCGCTGACCCTCTTGCCTTGCTTATTAAAAAAAAATGTAAAAGAAAGCATGTTGATTGATGTTTAGATTACTGCAATAAATATGATATATCAGTAATACTTGTTCCTTGTGAAAATTGTGAGCTTTTCTCAATATTAAACTATGTTAGTTAGTTGATTTAATAGAGTTAAATTCATGAAAAATAGTTGCATAAATCAGAAAATTATGAAATTTGGCATGTATATTGTAATTACTGATTTCGAATTTCTGTTAAAATTTCAGGATTTTCAGACATGTGTACGTTCTGTTATGAATTTCTGAACAATATATTACACATAGAATTGAATAAAAATGCATGAAAATGCAAGAATGAATATTAGTATCATGATAGAAATCTGTTGTACAGTAAATAGGATTTCAGAACTGAAAGTGTTGTACTTTGAAATATTACATTGACACATGTTAAATAGTATGAAATGAAATGTCACTATCTATTATATACGTTAGTGTATGCATTATAACACTGATGCCAATAAGACATTGCTATCTTAGAGATTCCTACAAGGAGCTACACCGTAGATGCCCCTATGGTAATGGTCACCTACATGTAAAGAAATGAATCCGTGGGCAACGGATTGAAATCCTGGAGGTAGACTTGTTCTACTGGTCAAGGTGGGAAGGACTTTCCCGGTTTTGCGCAAATACTATGACTTCATCACCGTATTGCCTAGGTGATAAGTGAATGTTAAATGACTACTGATCTCTAATTTAGTGTGGGCTATGTCTTGGCAACTATATGAAAATGACTACATGTTACATGCTACAAGTTACATATCTACATGCTACATGTTACATGCTACAAGTTACATGTCTACCTGTTCTACATGCTACATACTACATGTTATATGCTTACATTCCTACATGTGAACTTGTTCAAAGGATTTCTTGTTACATGTCAATGTTTTAGTACTACTACATGAAAATTGTTATGTAAAAGAATAGTGTATGTATAAGTGAGAATTTAATACATGAGAATTGTTGTAAGTCACGTAACATCGAATAGTTTTCATGATGAGTAATTCCATGCTACATGTGAAACATTTTTATTTCCTTAATTGTTAAAATCACCATGAAATGAATGATTGCCAATGGACTTAGAACTATATTAAGAAAAGTATATGATATCAATGAATGGAATGCTAATGTACTACCATGTTTTAAAACTAATATAATGTTAATATCTTGAACTGTCTTTCATGTGATTTGCTAGGTCTTGTGGACTCATACTTGCCTAACATTTCAGGAGAGCCAGAGGATATGGTGGAGTTAGTGCAAACTGACTCAGAGCGTGAGGACGTGGAGACTTAGCTTGTCTTAGAGAGTTTTAAAGTGACACTTGTATGTGAGGATCTTATGTAATTTCCTTTATGCAACTGATCATTGGATTGTAATAAACCTTGGACTATTGTTATCTTTTATGCATTAGATTTGCTTTGAATAAATGCTGATTGCAAGTGTTTAATTCCAAGTTCTGTTAATTATCATTGGAATTGAATAGTTATTTGTGTATATTTCAACCTGTATTGGAAATTGTTGGATTCGTTCCACTGTAATACCTCTACTAGATCCAATGTGAGTTGGTGTAACTGTACTGGGTCTAAGAGGGGCGTTACAAATCCAATCCTAACTCCTTGGCCACGAAATTAGACCTTTTCCCTAGCTATTTAGGTGGATAAATACTAGGAAAATAGAGATAAATATTAAATTTCGTAGCTAGAGGAGAAGGAAGAGTTTGAGAGATGATGGACTCTTTAAACAACCAAATACAACCCCAATTCGTGTCTACCCAACTGTAGATCATTTCTGAAGCTTGGAGGACAAAGGGAAGAAGGCTTTGGACGAGGAGAGCAAGGAGGAGAGGCTTGGAGCAAAGGGGATTTCGTCATCTTCTTCATCTTAAAACCTAGGATTTTACAGCATGAAAAGGTAGGCAATCTCTCAAGCACAAATCAATTAAGTTCGGACATAGGTAGCCTATGTATCCATCTTCGAAAGCCCCATGTTTTCCCCAATTTTCATCATGCTGATTGAGAGTATTTCATGCTTCAATTCCTCTTGAAAGCATGTACCCAAAATGACATGTTTCATTTAAATCCATATCTACACTTGATCTCATGCCTTGTAACTTTTATCATACATGCTCAATGATGTTAGGATTCGAATGATCCTATTTCCCCTAATTTTCATCGTGTATCCTTTGCAAATTAAATCGAATTCCGTCACTGTGCATGTTTTAGGTCACCAAAATGTAACCTCATAAAAGCATGATCATACCATGCCTATTTTCTAATTACACATTCTTGTTGGTAAATCTTCATGTCTACTTTCGTTTAAAACCAGTTTCATAATTTTTGGACATGTATGCAATTTTATATTGAATTTTGAATGGCCCTATGTCAAGATTTAGATGCTTGGACCGCAATCCAAGGTGACATGAGCCATCTGCCAGAGCTCGGGCTGAGGCTCTGAGAATGCGATGACCCGATAGGTTGCGTTCTCAACCACTTCGCGACAAGGCCTCATGTCGCGTTTTGAACGCGACGGGACCTTGCGTCGCAACCTTCTTGTTAGGTCGGCCTGACCTGGACGCGTCGCCTTGACCTGACGCGACAAGTACCTTGTTGTCGCGTCAGCGTCTTGGCTGGCACAATGAAGGCGTCGGCCAGTCTTGTCGCGATCTGAAAGCGACGCCAGTCGACGTCGCGATCTGACTCATGCATCCAGAACCTTGATTACCATGTAAAACCTTGTTTAATCATGCCATGTAATTACTGTTAAACCCTTAATTGGTACTGTTATGAACAGTAACAACCTGTTTATTAATATTGGGCAATATTTACATGAAATCCATTAAATAAAAGCTATGTGCACGATTATTCTTGTTCTCATGATTATCTTACACATGCGCACACTAAACATTAATGTTTGTCATGAAACCTTATTAAATTATTCAATAATATATCTGGTAATTAAGTGCAATTATTCACTTAATCTCCTTATTATTTTAATGGACTTGTCTTTGTTTTATTCGCGCATTTTGTACACCGTTATCGCGTCCCTCTGCCTTCGAGCACTCAAGGCATGACAGACAATGTTTCTTTACACACTTCTATCTTGGCTTGGTCGACCTCTCCAT
The DNA here is from genome assembly GCA_014218235.1 of Colocasia esculenta. Taxonomy (NCBI): domain Eukaryota; kingdom Viridiplantae; phylum Streptophyta; class Magnoliopsida; order Alismatales; family Araceae; genus Colocasia; species Colocasia esculenta. The sequence goes on along the minus strand of CM024760.1, from coordinate 69,301,890 downwards.
TGGGAATACTCCTGACAGGACCAGGAACTCCTTGTCAAGGCCTCCGTAAGTCTCCTTGGCTTTGGTAGACGTCCATTGCCGAGGAGCAGGTTGTACCGTCAAAACCCTTTACACCTTAGGGATTAGCATGATCCAATAGCCGTAGTGTGTTCCTTCTTACCTTGTGATCACGTCAGACCTCTGGCTTGTGTACCTGGCACGGCAAGTGGGTGGTTGTGACTTCTACCGGACTGCCGGCACATGACCGAGTGCCCTGCAACTGTTATTATCGCTTGTTTATCGATGTTTTATGAATATGTCCCTGCCCTCATCTACTTTCTCTATACTATCATCTGTTCACATTCTCTCTGCACTCTCACCTATTCGTCAATTACTCTCATCTATTCTTGGTACTCTATTGGCCATACAATTGATTGTCTAAGATAAGAAACATAACTAATGCCAGGCAATAGGGCTCGATCTGGTCTTGGGAGGTGCGCCTGAAAAGTGCTATTTGCCCATGGGAGTTAAAATGATCAGGATGCCGGCATACATCCAATGCTATTTTTACTATCAAGATTTAATCTATGACAATCAAATCCAAGTGCTATCGTTACTAGTGCACTGCTGTGCAACTTTACGTGCTATTTCATTACATAGCCAATCAGTTATCATGCTTGTGTGCTATACTCTCGTGAAAGTGCTATTATTCTCTCGTTATCATGCGACATCGCTCTCTTGTCTATACATGACTATTCTCTCAAGATATCCTGCCTTATAAGACATTAATCACTTAAAGCATGCCTGTTTATATGAGATATTAAGTCCTACTGGGCGTTTATCGCTCATCCTGCGCTATTTATTTCATGTGTTTTAGGTGAGTCTGATGGAGACTACCACACTCACGAGGAAGGGAATGAGGAGGAGCAGGAGTGACCACACATTTCGACAACCCGTGCTTTTTAGTTAGTTAGTTATGAGTCAGTTAGTTGTAATAGTTTAGATTTGAATAAAGCACTTAGGGCCCTAGTTTTGGCTCTGATTAGTAAATGTAATAGTTGGTTGATGAATTATTAATGAAGTTGGATTTCATTTGGCTTTATTCCAATTGTGTAATGGTGGATGTTTATTTTCTCGCTCGATACTATTTATTTAATTGCAATATCGCTCCGATATTCCCCGTCGGGGCATTACATCGATTGTCTTATCCTAAACATCGATTACTGTTATGAATATCAATTGTCTTATTCTGAAGATCGATTACTTATACGTTTCACATCGATTGTTGGTTATTATGTTTACTGACCTACTCCGACTCTTGAAGAGTCGAAGTTAGGTTTCGACTCATGACATTTAACTGTAAATTTCTTTGACTTGTTATATTTGCAAAAACTACTAATATATTATTAGTGTGATTAATGTTTTAATTCTTGTGGAATTCTTTAACAACAGACGAACACATGATCTACATTGTGATATTCTCTTTGTTATCTGTGTGATAATATATGTGCATTGTACTTCTCTATTCTTTTTATATATTATTTCTGACATAAATATTTATGAAGATCAGTTTTACAGTTTATCTTTTCAAGAATACTACGTGTCTTACAAAGACATGTGTTAGCATGCTTCAAAATATCCAGTTTCCAGATTTTAAGGAAAAGGTCCTTTGCAGATGTACTACATGCCAAGCAGGTGTCTATTCCTCTTGAATGCTCACTTAACTCTATATTGTCCAAAAGACAGATTGTCTGTCTGGAACTAATAGATATCTGTTATAAACTACTTGTCCATTGCCTTCTCATATTATTTTATATCTCATAAGTCTAACCCCAAGAAAAAGATGAGATATAGTATGATGCTTGAAGACATTCAGGAAAAGCTATTTGAGATAGCACCATGCATCTACCACATAGTCTAGAAACCTCTAAGACTCAAAGACTCAAAGGTCTGATGATCTGATGATTGTCATCTCAATCCTCTAGACCCAACGTTCAAATTCAAATGACTACATTCCCAACGGGAAGCTGAAGAATGAAGCTTATGTATGAAGCTGATATTTGAAATACAAAATTAATATATACAACAACAAGGTGTGAGACATATGCGAAGTGCATACACAAAAAATAGAGAGTAGTCTCCTCACTCACCAAAGAAAGAAAAGAGTAGACAAGATCTGAAAGAGAGCCTTCTGTTCAAGCTACAACCTTCTGCTCTCTTGCATTCAAAGTTCTTTGGTGGTGTTTACTTGTCTGTAAATCTTCTCAGTCCACCCTCAGTCAGAAAGAATTAGAGCAGTCTTTCTTATTTGTGCAAACTCTTTTTGATTTTTTTTGTTTGCTTATCCTTCAGAGCAAACACACCTGTGTTCATTTCTGTGTTGTAACTAGTAGGGGGTTTGTTCCCTGTAGTGCCCCTCTGTGAAGGGAAGACCTACTGTGTAGGTGATTGCAATACCCCTCTATGAAGGAAAGACTTGTGTGGGAGCAAGTGGGTTGTAATACCTCTCAGGTTGAGAGAAGGCCGAGTGTTCTTGGCAGTTAGTGAAAATCCCAAAGGGTGCTTGGGGACTAGATGTAGGACTCCTGATTGATAGGAGGTCTGAACCAGGATAAATCCTTTATGCACTTGCGTGATTGTTTTCACCAAGTTTACACTTGTTTCACACACACTACACTAAGTACTAACAATACTATCTATTGTTATCTTACTTTCAGATAAAAATTTTAAAGTGCAAGAAGTCCTATTTACCCCCCCCGGACATCTAAAGCTTCATCTCGATCCAACAATTTGTTCATGTTTGGCCTGAGAACACCTACCTTTGAATGATTGCTAGAGAAGTCTTCTGCAGGTCGATATAAAATGTTGTTGCGGAAGAGAGCTCCGATTGGGGGTGATCTCCACCTCCTCTGGTGCTCAAGCTACGCTCCTCATGACCTCAACAAGTTGGTAACGCATCCCCAAGGTGTTTATGATGAGTATTTATAGATTTAGGGTGGTTTAGGAGTCCTAGTGTGTCTAGGAAAATGGAGCTCCGAGTTTTGTTTAATCCCTTCCTTAGTTTGAGGATTCTCACCCCAATTTGAGTAGGAGAACCATTAGGAAACTCCATAATATGGTTGGGCACGAATTTGGGTTGATTTGGAAGTCTAATTGTCTTAGGTTTTGTCCTAATTGTCCTTTCTAATTTATGCCCAATTTGAGCTACGAATTTTGGGAATTTATTACTATTTGGGCTTTTATTCTTTCGGCTAAGAGTGTATGTTTGGCCCATAATGCTTTTTGATGATACTAGTTGTTATTTTTCAATTTATTTACTATTTTTCAATTATTGAATTTTCAGGGTGCTACACTCTCCCCCACTTAAGAGAATTTGGTCCCTAAATTCATAAACAAGGAAAATTGTTAGTTGTGAATAGTTCTAGAATCCTCTTGCGCGTAGCTTTTTCTATTTCCCATGTATCATCCTCTTCCAGGCGTTGATTCCACTGGATCTTTACCAAGGGAACCATCTTATTCCTCAACTGGCGCACTTCTCGGTCTATGATTTTAATCGGCTTCTACTCATAAGTCCCATCTTTCTGAAATACCAAAGACTCATATTTGATAACGTGATAAGGGTCATGTACATACTTCTTCAGCATAGATATGTGGAATACATTGTGTACTCCATCCAGCTGTGGAGGTGATGCCAAACGATAAGTAACTTCACCTACTCTTTCGAGGATTTCGAAAGCGCCGATGAATCTTGGCAATAGCTTGCCTTTGATTCCAAACCTTCTAATTCCACGGCTTGGAGATATTTTTAGAAACACATGGTCGCCAAATTGGAATTCCATATCTGGTATCTGAATAAGTCTTCTATCTCTATTGTGCAACTGCCATTCCTTGTTTAATGAGCTTCACCTTTTCTGTAGTTTCTCTTACTATTTCTAGACCTAACAGTTGTCTTTTGCTGACCTCTTACCAGCAGATCGGAGAACGACAACTCCTACCATAGAGTGCCTTGAATGGTGCCATTTGAATACTAGCTTGGTAGCTATTGTTGTAGGCGAATTCAACAAGAGGTAAATATTCATGCCAACTACCTACAAAGTCCAAAATACAAGCTCTGAGCATGTCTTCAATTACCTGATTCGTTCTTTCTGTCTGACCATCAGTCTGTGGATGGAAAGCCGTGCTGAAGTTCAATTTAGATCCCAAGGAATAGTGTAGCCCTTTCCAAAAATGGGATGTAAATCGTGGGTCTCTATTTGACACAATGGACACAGGTACTCCATGTAGTATGACAATTTATTTTACATATAAGGCAGCTAGAATATCAACTGTCCACTTGTTCTTAACTGGTAATAAGTGAGCGGACTTGGTCAAGCAGTCGACAATCACCCATATTCCGTCGAATCCACTTCTAGATTTGCGTAGTCCAAAGACAAAGTCTATAACGGTGCGATCGTTCGGATCCAGTTTGATGGGTTGCATGTGTGGTGTTCATGACAATTGTGGGGTCATAGAGCCTTGTTCGTGGACTTTGCGCCTTACATGAGCGTTGTGGTCCTTAGTTCTCAACCCATTAAGCCTACAAGTTTTCTGGTGAAGAAGGCGACGGGGGTGTGTCTTCGCATTTTGAACGTGACGGCTTCCTACGTCGTGATTCACCAACAGCCTTTTTGCGGTGAGGCGTGAGTGGTGACGGTCTGGTCTGTCGCGTTTAATGTGTTATAAATGCAACGTCTACCTCCGTTGTGATTTTGACTGTGCAATTATGGCTCTATTTCAGCCAGACGGAGTAGAGGAGCTTTGTACGGCGATGGGGGAGGTTGTTGCGGCGTCCCCTGGGCGATTCCGGCTTCCCGATGGTTCGTGCATCATGGTTTCCATGGGAGGAGGGTGTCCGGAGCGTGGGTGTGCTGGTCGCATTTGGCGGGTGCTTCGAATTAGTAGAAAGCCTTCCTTTTTATTTTGTGTTATTTAAATGGTTTACAGTTTAAAAGCATGATATGCAAACATGTGGTAGTTTAGATTTTGGTTTGTGAGCTTCTGTGTGAGTTGCATGGTGTGTGGGGTGGTTTTCTAAAGGAGGAAGAAGGGTTCAACCGCATGCCTGAGAAGGCGACAGACTGAACCATCACGTTTTGGTTTGGAACGTGACACCTTGAGCCATTGAGTTCATGTGTTCCAATTAGGTTGGACTAACTGGTTGGAACACGACCACTTGACCCATCGCATTCTTGTTGAACGCGTCGGTGTGGTCCGTCACGATTTTGTGTATCGGTCTTTATCGTAACATATCGTCATGTCGTGATTTTGACTTCGACTGTTAGTGTTTGACCGTTGGTTTTGTAGCAGTCCTTGCTGTTCAAACCCATTAAGCTAATAACGAGCTTGACCTGACTCTGCCTCCCGTGAACGAGTCATATCCTCGTAAGGGATATCATTCACATGTTCGTAGAAATATAAAGGAAACAACTCAAATATATATAAGATGTCACATCTCACAAATATTTACATGAAATATACATAGCCATTTCTCAACTGAAATCGAACACAAGGTACAACTACCTAGGGCATACCCCGAGGTGAACATGAAAGAAAGATTACATTGCTAGTGGTGCAGACCCAACTCTGCTATGACACATCTCCGAACTAGAAGAAGGATTGAAAGCCTCCTGCTCTCCCTCACCTGAAAGGAGTAGGGGTGAGCCTCGCAAGTCACTAGATCAGTAGGGAAACTCCCCAAAATCCGTACAAAATCAAACTCACAAAGTGCAGAAACAGGATGCTACACAAGGCAATTCATAGAACTAGCTACACATGATATTTAAGCTGTAAATAACAATTATCTCATGCTATTAACATAAATCAACCTTTAATAAATAAACGACAAGCCTCGTCCAAGTGTACATGCTAAAGTAGAAAATGCCACACTCGGGTCATGAAGACTAGTTCACGACACCAGCTACTAACCCGGACAAACCACACTAGACTACCTCTCAGTCTCACAGCCACAGACAAAAGGTCGAGCTGCCGCTCCACTAGAACAAGCCAAGAAACTATGGAGACCAACCAATACCACTCCTGCTGACCACACAGCCGCAGGCCCATGCCTGGCACCTTTAGGGACTTTGGCCCGAGCTCCCTAAAGTGAGGCACTAGAAAACAGGACTAGCTGAGGCTCAGTACGTCTACTGGTGTCCGTACCCCTAAACACGAGCGTGCTACAAGCGACAAACACAAACTCTCACAAGTCGTTGTCCCATTGCCGTCTTTCCCTCAGTCGGACATACAACTCTACACAAGAGTGAGGGTGTCCAGGAAGACGACAAAGCCCTCGATGGTACACAAGTACTGAGACAAACCCTGAGCACTAACGTGCCTGACTCACACAAACCCTGGGGTACCCAACCGGAGAGGTAACCATGGTAGGCGTCGTACTACTCGCAACGCACACACAAACCACATGAACACCACACAAACCACATGAACACAACGTTCCTCGAGCTCAACAAGTGCCGATGCACCGCTTAGCATTGCCATAAACTACGAATAAAGATAATCCGATAACAACATAACCATGCATAGACCTATTGCCATCGGAAGCCAGATTGCGATGGGGTCCACTATCGCCTTCAGAATGCGAGACCTTGATATGTTGCATTCTGATACAGAACACGATGGGTCGGGCTGTCGCGTTCTAAACATGACGCCCAGGTCGTCACCTTCACAGACAGTGACCCAATTTGAGGTTCCATCTCCGGAATCCCCATGCAAACCATGTAAACTATCAAGAAAAGCAGGTTTTCATGCTCTAACCATTACACAAACATGGTATCTATCATCTACGACGTATATAACAAGATAAACATGCACCATACGCAATCCACAATGAGAAACAAGGTGGAATCTCCCAACCTTCGTGAAGAACGACAATAATCTGATGTTTCCCCTACTCCGTACTACGTCCTTGCGGTGAGACCATGCAAAAACTGACTCCAAAACTCCAAATCGCCAGAGAACTAGCAAAACCTCTTCTCCCTTGCCGAACAGAGCTTGCTAAGCTCTGTTTGGCTGACCTAGGTTAAAAATAGTTCGGAGTTGAGAACGCGACGCACCCTGCCATCGCGTCAGAACACAACAGTTCAGGCCGTCACCTTCAGACTGCTGACGCCAGTAGGCCGCCCAGTGTGCGACGTGCGGCGGACATGCAGACGAAGACCTCAAACGGCGGTTTCATCAATGGGACGACCTGGACCGTCGTGTTTAGAATGCGACGCCTAGCTCTGTCGGATTCACAGACAGAGAACCTATGGGTGCTCTGGGCCCAATCTGTCAGCCCACGAAGCCCCAAAACCTCCGTAAACACTTGAAACACAAGCCACTGGCCATACACTGGCCACCACAACCACTAAACCTCGACTCGAACGATCAATACGCTACAGGTTTGAAGGCAACATATCTGGCTATCACGTTTTGGTCGCGACGTTGTGCCCCTTCACATTAGGTTTGGAATCGCAACCATTGAGGTCATCGTGTTTCGGAAGGTGACGCCTGTGTCCATCGCGTTTCAGCTTCCGAGGTGTGGTTGTGGTGGTTGGGCTATGATGGTCCTATGTGGACATAGCCTTGGCTATTTAAGGTTGTTTTAAGTTATTTTGAGATGGCTTATGTTAGTAAAGCATGTTATAGGCTTAATGGTTTGGATTATGATTAGTTAGTGAATTAGGTTAATTATGATATTATGCTAATTATGTGGTTAGTGTGCATTGTGGCTTAGTGTTGCCATGGAAGTCATGAGATGACCAATGACATGCAAGGTTATTATGTGCTTATGTGGTTTATGGTGTATAAGTGTATAGTTGCTTGGAGGTCACCTGGTGACCAGTGATGAGCTAATTAAGGTATATGAGCCGTAGTATAAGTTTTATGGTTATGTTAAATGACTGGCATGGTTTATGTGTTTGCTAAGTTGGTGGTTCGACACCTATTCCAGAATGCCTCTCTAGTGGGGTACCCCAGGTTCTTTGTGAGCCAAGCACGTTGTGTCTGTTGTGCTCGGGGTTTGTTCCGATACTGTGTGTACCGTCAAGGTCTGTGTCGTCTTCCTAGACACCCTCACTCCTGTGTTTGAGTTGTAGGTCCGGCAGAGGGAAATACGACAATGGACAGTGACTCGTGTTTGTGGGTGTTCGGCCGCTTGTAGCGTGCTTGTGGTTAGGGGTACGGACATCAATAGTCATATTGGTCCCCATCTAGTCCTATGTTTCTAATGCCTCACCTTAGAGAGCTCAGGCCAGAGTCTCTAAAGGTGTCGGCATTTGCCTGCGGCTGTGTGGTCTGCAGGTGTGGTGTTGGTTGGTCTCCACTGTTCTTTGGCTTTACTATGTGGTTGTGGAGCGGCAGTTGGTCCCTTTGTCCATGACTGTGAGACTGAGAGGTAGTTCTTATATTGTGTTGTCCGGGTTGGATACTAGTGTCATGAACCAGTAGTCCGTTCCCGTATGGTGGCGTCGTTCTTTCCTACTCGTGCTTTGTCAGTGGTTGTGGCTTGTGAGTAGTGACTCACCGATTACAGTTTGACTCGCTGTGGTGTGCCTTGTTGGAGTCACAATCGTGTTAAGGTTCTGTGTGTTGTGGTTTTGTGGTGGTAGGTACCTGTACCCTTTGTGGGTAGCTATGATGCAGCTCCGAACTAGAAGAAGGATGGGAAGCCTCCTGCTCTCCCTCACCTAAAAGGAGTAGAGGTGAGCCTCGCAAGTCACTAGATCAGTAGGGAAACTCCCTGAAATCCATACAAAATCAAACTCACAAAGTGCATAAACAGGATGCTACACCAGGCAATTTATAGAACTAGCTACACATGATATTTAAGCTGTAAATAACAATTATCTCATGCTATTAACATAAATCAACCTTTAATAAATAAACGACAAGCCTCGTCCAAGTGTACATCCTAAAGTAGAAAATGCCACACTCGGGTCACGAAGACTAGTTCACGACACCAGCTACTAACTCGGACAAACCACGCTAGACTACCTCTCAGTCTCGTAGCCACGGACAAAAGGTCCAGCTGCCGCTCCACTAGAACAAGCCAAGAAACTGTGGAGACCAACCAATACCACTCCTGCAGACCACACAACTGCAGGCCCATGCCTGGCACCTTTAGGGACTCTGGCCCGAGCTCCCTAATGTGAGGCACTAGAAAACAGGACTAGCTGGGGCTCAGTACGCCTACTGGTGTCCATACCCCCAAACACGAGCGTGCTACAAGTGACAAACATAAACTCTCACAAGTCATTGTCCCATTGTCGTCTTTCCCTCAGTCGGACATACAACTCTACACAAGAGTGAGGGTGTCCAGGAAGACAACAAAGACCTCGACGGTACACAAGTACTGAGACAAACCTCGAGCACTAACGTGCCTGACTCACACAAAACCTGGGGTACCCAACCGGAGAGGTAACCATGGTAGGCGTTGTACTACTCGCTATGCACACACAAACCACGTGAACACCACACAAACCACATGAACACAATGTTCCTCAAGCTCAACAAGTGCCGATGCACCGCTTAGCATTGCCATAAACTACGAATAAAGATAATCCGATAACAACATAACCATGCATAGACCTATTGCCATCGGAAGCCAGATCGCAATGGGGTCCACTGTCGCCTTCAGAACGCGAGACCTTGATATGTTGCATTCTGAAACAGAACACGATGGGTCGGGCTATCGCGTTCTAAACATGACGCCTAGGTCCGTCACCTTCACAGACAGTGACCCAATTCCGAGGTTCCATCTCCGGAATCCCCATGCAAACCATGTAAACTATTAAGAAAAATAGGTTTTCATGCTCTAACCATTACACTAACATGGTATCTATCATCTACGACGTATATAACAAGATAAACATGCACCATGCACAATCCACAACGAGAAACAAGGTGGAATCTCCCTACCTTCACAAAGAACGACGATAATCCGATGTTTCCCCTGCTCCGTACTACGTCCTCGCGGTGAGACCACACCAAAACTGACTCCAAAACTCCAAATCGCCCAAGAACTAGCAAAACCTCTTCTCCCTGGCTGAACAGAGCTTGCTAAGATCTGTTTGGCTGACCTAGGTTAAAAACAGTTCGGAGTTGAGAACGCGACGCACCCTGCTATCGCGACTAGAACACAACGGTTCAGGCCGTCGCCTTCAGACTACTGACTCCAGCAGGCCACCCAGTGTGCGACATGCGGCGGACATGCAGATGAAGACCTCAAACGGCGGTTTCAGGAACCCGACGACCTGGACCGTCGCGTTTAGAACGCGACGTCTAGCTCTGTCGCATTCACAGACAGAGAATCTATGGGTGCTCTGGGCCCAATCTGTCAGCCCACGAAGCCCCAAAACCTGCGTAAACACCTGAAACACAAGCCACTGGCCATACACTGGCCACCACAACCACTAAACCTCGATCCGAACGGTCAATACGCTACAAGTTTGAAGGCAATGTATCTGGCTGTCACGTTTTGGTCGTGATGTTTTGCCCTGTCACGTTAGGTTTGGAATCATGACCATTGAGGTCATCGTGTTTCGGAAGGTGACGCCTGTGTCCGTCGTGTTTCAGCTTCCGAGGTGTGGTTGTGGGGGTTGGGCTATGATGGTCCTATGTGGACATAGACTTGGCTATTTAAGGTTGTTTTAAGTTATTTTGAGATGGCTTATGTTAGTAAAGCATGTTATAGGCTTAATGGTTTGGATTATGATTAGTTAGTGAATTAGGTTAATTATGATATTATGCTAATTATGTGGTTAGTGTGCATTGTGGCTTAGTGTTGCCATGGAAGTCATGAGATGACCAATGACGTGGAAGGTTATTATGTGTTTATGTGGTTTATGGTGTGTAAGTGTATAGTTGCTTGGAGTTCACCTGGTGACCAGTGATGAGCTATTTAAGGTGTATGTGCCGTGGTATAAGTTTTATGGTTATGTTAAATGACTGGCGTGGTTTATGTGTTTACTGGGTTGGTGGTTCGACACCTATTCCAGAATGCCTCTCTAGTGGGATACCCCAGGTTCTTTGTGAGCCAAGCATATCGTGTTTGTTGTGCTCGGGGTTTGTTCCGATACTGTGTGTACCGTCAAGGTCTGTGTCATCTTCCTAGACACCCTCACTCCTGTGTTTGAGTTGTACGTCCGGCAGAGGGAAAGACGACAATGGATAGTGACTCATGTTTGTGGGTGTGCGGCCACTTGTAGTGTGCTTGTGGTTGGGGGTACGGACATCAGTAGTTGTACTGGTCCCTATCTAGTCCTGTGTTTCCAATGCCTCACCTTAGAGAGCTCAGGCCAAAGTCTCTAAAGGTGTCGGCATTTGCCTGCGGCTGTGTGGTCTGCAGGTGTGGTGTTGGTTGGTCTCCACTGTTCTTTGGCTTTACTATGTGGTTGTGGAGTGGTAGTTGGACCTTTTGTCCATGACTCTGAGACTGAGAGGTAGTTCTTATGTTGTGTTGTTCGGGTTGGATACTGGTGTCATGAACCAGTAGTCCGTTCTCGTGTGGTGGCGTCGTTCTTTCCGACTCGTGCTTTGCCAGTGGTTGAGGCTTGTGAGTAGTGACTCACCGATTACAGTTTGACTCACTGTGGTGTGCCTTGTTAGAGGCACAATCGTGTTAAGGTTCTGTGTGTTGTGGTTTTGTGGTGGTAGGTACCTGTACCCTTTGTGGGTAGTTGTTTGTTGTGGTACGTCGTATACCAGCCTTTTCAAGTGTTGAGGTGGAGCTATGCTCCGTGGAGGTCGTGTTGTAAGACTTTTCACTTGTTGTGTTGTACCCTTTTGAGGGTAGTCTTCTAGAGTGTTTGTTGTTTTAGGGTATAGTGGACTAGCTCCTTGTTGGCAATCATGTTACCCTTGTGCTTTTGGTTCGCCTATGAGGCTTGTGGCCTAGGCATTGCTGTTCTTGTTGTGGATTGGTGTTTCTATACCAGTCCTGTAGGTTTCTTTAGTTTCTGCAGACTTTGTTAGATAGTGAGTTTTATTTAATTGTAGTTTAATTATGTTTAATGCGATTATGTTGTGATTTAGCTATTGGTGTTGCCAGTGAGACCCTTTGCGGTTGAGGTCTCTTCAGTTTTCAGTTGTTGTTTTTGGGAGGTCCCTGCTGAGCCTGTGACTTGTTGAGGCTCACTCTCTTACATTTATTTTCAAGTGCTAGCCATGTGTGGGCTCACAGTTGCGTTTGTGGCAAACTTGTACCACCAACAGTTGAGTCGTAATTATGTTTAGTATGAGCTTTGCTCCCTTAAGGTATGCCCTAGGTAGTTGTACTTTTTCTCTTAGACATGTAATAATGTATTGGAATAGTGTAATGTTGTGAATGAATATGAGAACATGTACTTTCTTGTGTCTTATAGTCTTGTGGTTGTCTTTTATATTCTTACTGGACACTTGTGTGAGTTATCCCTGCAGAGACTTTGGTCTGTTCCCGGGAGACAGGTCTAGACATGGAGCCTTATTGGGCATTAATATCCATGGTCGCTACAAAGTCCATCCCTACGTTTTCCCATTTCCATGCGGGAATCTCTAGGGATTTTAATTTATTTACAGGTCACAAGTGTTTTGCTTTGATTTGCTGATAGGTTAAGCATCTGGCGACATATTCCACCACTTCCCTCTTCATGTTAGGCCACCAAAAACTTCTTTTTCAAGTCTTGATACATTTTATTAGTTCCAGGGTGAATGGTATACCTTGTCTTGTGAGCTTCATCCATGATTACTTTCTTTGTCTCCACATGGTCGGGTACACAGACTCGCCTTCGAAATAGTAATCTTCCATCTTCTACTAAGAAAAATCCAGCCTCTAGTCCAGATTAACCTTTACTTCTACAAGCATAGGGTCATTGTCTTGAAGCACTCGGATGTCTTCAAGTAGATTGGGTTGTGCTCTAACACTAGCAATCAGACATCCCTTTCTTTTGGTGTCTGCATCTATATTCAGCTGGGCAAAGTCTTCTAACAATCGCCATTCTCCCACCATAAGACTTGATAAGGTAGCCATTGGCTTTTTTCTAAAAGCATCTGCCACGACATTTGCTTTACGTAGGTGATATTGGATAGTGAAGTCGAAGTCTTTTAGATACTCCAACCATCTTCGTGGTCTCATGTTCAATTCCTGCTGAGAAAACAGATATTTCAAACTTTTACAGTCAGAAAATACAATGAAATTCTCACCATATAAGTAATGTCGACATATCTTCAGGGCGAAGACTATGACTACCAGCTCCAGATCATGCACAAGGTAATTATCTTCGTGCTTCTTCAATTGTCTAGACACGTAACATATCACCTTCCCATTTTGCATCAATACACAGTTGAGGCTGATTCCTGATGCATCAGTGTAAACTTCGAAGCTTCCTTCGACAATCGGTAACGTCAGTACAGTCGAGGAAGTTAAGTGCTCCTTCAATGACATGAAACTATCTTCACATTTAGTAGTCCATGTTAATGGGTTCTCCTTCCTGGTAAGTCTGGTCAATGGTACAACTATCTTTGAGAAGTCTTTAATGAAGCGAAGATAGTAACCCGCTAGACCTAAAAAACTTCTAATTTCTAACACAGTTGTCGGTATTTCTTAGTTCTTCACTGTCTCTACTTTAGATGGATCTATAGAGATACCTTCCTTGGATATGACGTGACCAAAGAAAGATACTTCCTCCATCCAGAATTCACATTTGCTAAGTTTTGTATAGAGTTCATTATCTCTAAGCACTTGTAGAGCAATCTTCAAGTGTTCTTCATACTCTTCTTTGGATTTGGAGTAGATGAGGATGTCATTAATGAACACCACAATGAACTGGTCTAAGTACAGCCTGTATATGTTGTTCATAAGTTGCATAAAGGTCGCTGAAGCATTTGTCAAGCCAAAAGGCATAACCACGAACTCGTAGTGACCGTATCTACTCTTGAATGCTGACTTGTGTATATCTTCCTCCTTGATTCTTAGTTGATGATAGCCCGATCATAGATCAATCTTAGAGAAGTATTATGCACCAGAGATCTGGTCAAACAGCTTGTCGATGTAGGGTAGTGGGTACTTGTTCTTTATTAACAAATGATTTAGCTGAATATAATCAATGTAGAGTCTCATAGTTCCATCCATCTTTCTGACAAATAATATCGGCGCACCCCACGGGGATGTGTTAGGCATGATAAAACCTTGATTTAATAATTCTTGGATCTGCCTTTTCAGCTCCTGCAATTCAGTAGGGGACATGCGATATGGAGCTTTAGATACAGGTGTTGCCCCAAGGAGTAGTTTAATTGTAAAGTTTACCTTCTGGTGGGATTCCGGGTAAGTCTTCTGAGAAGACATTGGGGTAGTCTCTAGCTGTATGAATTTCTTCTAGAGTGGGTTTTTTTCTTTTCAGTTGCAATGACCAAAACTAGAAAAGCGTCACAACCCTGGTTGATCAGCTTGGAAGCTTTAAGGATGAGACAATGACAGGGTGTGAGCGGTAACAAATGCCAAGAAAAGATAGTTTTGGGAGATTTGGTCTTGCAAAGGTAACCCTCCTATGATAACAATTGACATTGATGTCATATTTTATCAACCAATCAACAACCAATATAGCGTCATACCCTTTCATATCTAGATAGATGAGATTGGCAGGGAGATTCTGTAACGACCCTAGATATTTATGCCCAATAAGGCTCCATATCCAGATCCGCCTCCCGTGAACGGACCAAAGTCTCGCAAGGGATAGCTCACACACGTGTCCAATAAGAATATAAAAGACAACCACAACAGTATAAGACACAAGAAAGTACATGTGCTCATATAATTAATTTACAACTGTCCCAATACATTATTACATGTCCAATTAAAAAGTACAACTATCTAGGGCATACACTGAGGGAGCACAAGCTGACACAACACAACTAACACTACTACTGGTGGACCAAGTTTGCCACAATGCCTTTATAAACCATACCAACGGTAAGCCCTAAAAAGAATTGTAGGGGAGTGAGCCTCAACAAGTCACTGGCTCAGTAGGGACCACCCAAAAAACAATACACAAAACTGAAGAGACCTCAACCCCAGAGGGTCTCATTGGCAACAACGATAGCCAAACCATATCATGCTCACAACAAAACATAATAAATAACAGCTAAACAATATATCTCACTAGCTAGCACAAATCTCGGAGGATAAAAGAGACAATAGGACTAGCACAGCACTGCTAGTCTGCTCTACAACTGAAACGCCTAGGCCATATGCCTCACATGCAAACTATTATAATAACTGGTCGCCTAAGCTACAAGCCTCACAGGCAACCTACCCACGAAGGGTAACAGGACTAGCTTCTGCTACCCAATCCACCTCACACCAACACCTCACATCAAAGCGTAATCGGAAGCTTACTAGAAGACGAGTAGAAACACAACACGTGGAAGGTCATTCCACAAACCCCCACAAAACACAAGTCCACCTCAACACCAGAAGGGACTGGCACACAAAGTACCACAACACAAAACTACCCACAAAGAGCACAGGTACCTACTACCACGAAGGTACCACAATGAAACCACAACTAGAATCGTGCCACCACCAGGGCACACCACAACGGCTAAACCTCTACGAGTGAGTAACACACACATACTGGCCACAACCATTGGCAAAGCACGAGTCGGAAAGAATGATGCTACCACACGGGAACGAACTACTAGTTTATGATGCCAGTATCCAACTCGGACAACACAACACAAGAACTACCTCTCAGTCTCGCAGTCACGGACGAAAGGTCCAACTGCCGCTCCACAAGCACAAGCCAAAGAATAGTGGAGACTAACCAACACCACACCTGCAGACCACACTGCTGCAGGCTCATGCCTAGCATCTTTAGGGACTCTGGCCTAAGCTCCCTAGAGTGAGGCACTCGAAAACAGGACTAGTTGGGGACCAATGTTGACTACTGGTGTCCGTACCCCCAACCACGAGTGCGCTACAAGTGACCGCACACCCACAAACACAAGTTGCTGCCCTCTATCATCTTTCCCTCAAACAGACGTACAACTCAAACACATGAGTGAGGGTGTCCAGGACAGACGACACAAACCTCGACAGTACACACAGTACCGGGACAAACCCCAAGCACTAACGTGCCTGGCTCACACAAAACCTGGGGTACCCAACTAGAGAGGTATTCTGGAATAGGCACCGGACCACCACACTCGGCAATGAACAAACCACAATACTTACACATATTATCTTATTACATACCACGGTACACATGTGAGGAATAGCTTGTCCCGGTCAATCCCTGACCCACAAGCTTGCCTACACAACCACATACACAATTTACATTATACAATAATATCTTGGCATGTCATTGGTCACCCTGTGACCTCCATTTCCATATTAATACAATATAATAACCACTTAATAACCATGCAAAAGACACTAAAGGGCCGAGGTTGAGTTCACACTGGAACCTCATTGTCCAGTCACCATAAACCAACCTTATACACACACCCAAACCATGTAAACCGTATGTCAACCACATAAACAGCACGTCCACCATATAAACGACACGTCAACCACATGGACAGCATGCTCAAAGAGCGTTATAGATGCCAACGCATCAATCACACTGGCCATGCACATAAGATACCGAAAATTGGATAATCATACTATTCAAAACATGCATCATACGACCTCTCGACTGAGGTCGCGACGTGGGATAGTGTCGCCTTCAGAACGCGACACCACGATAGGTTGCGTTCATAAGCTAAATGCGACGGGTTGAGCTATCGCGTTCTAAACGCGACACCTTGGGCCGTCGCCTTTACAGGTGAAACCCTAATCCGAAAACCCTTCTCTGGATTTTCCATGCAAACCACCCTAAACTATGTTTCAACCCATTTTTCATGCTCATTTCATTGCCCTATCATGGTATCTACTATTTTTAAAATGATAAACAATCTAAACAAGCATTACATACAATCCACACAACAAAACGAGGTGGATTCTCCCTACCTTCGTGAAGAACACGCAAACTAACCACGGCACAGCATCTCCCCTGCTCCATGCGACGTCCTCGCGGCGAGAGCGTGACAAAAACTCCTCCAGAACTCCGGATCACCCGGAAATCCACCGCAGCACAGCCTCCCCTGGCCGAGCAGAGCTTTGTTCATTCGACCTTGCTTAAAAACACATCGCGGTTGGGAACGCGACGTAGCCCTCCATCGCGATCGGAACGTGACATTTTAGGCCGTCGCCTTCCCAAGGCCGACGTCAGCAAGTCGCCCAACGCGTGACATGCGGTGCGCATGCAGATGAAGACCGCATCTCAGTCGGCAAGTAGAACACGACCACCAGGGCCGTCGCGTTCAGAACGCGATGCACACCCCTGTCGCGTTCACAAGCAAAAACCTGTGAGCGCTTTGGGTCCAATCTACCGGCCCACAAAGCCTCAGAACTAGAGAGAACACCTGAAACACAGACTAATGGGCCACACACTGGCCACCAAACCTACTAAGGAAGGATCCATGAATATCCGAAAAATGCGCGACGTTACATTATTATCACCTAAAAGGATTGTCATCCTTGACATTCAAAACAAAATATAGTAAACCAGATTATCACCTAAAAAGAAAATAAACCATATACAGAACAAGTAGGATACACTTTCTCTGCACTTGCTTTTCAAACCATCCGTGCTGACTAATTTATCTGCTTATTTCCACACTTGTTCTGCTGTCCCTTTTCTTTAATTCCTTTCACAGTTGCACTGCCCGATTACTACATTCTGCTCTTTCATTACCTTTCAGCTGTAAGCAATTCAACCTTGCTATTGGCGCTTTATCTCCTTGGACTTAACCTACTTCCATAAGTTTCCCGGCTATGTTTGCAACATTTCTTTCTGGGCCGCTTTTCTTTCTTGGTTTTCTATATCATAAACTGCCACCTTTAAATGCTTTGCTATGTAAAACCATCTTTAAATTTTTCAAATTTTTCGGTGCCTTTCCATTATCTACTTTTCAATACCAACAATTATTTTGCCTCAACTTTATTCACATTCCTACTTGCCAGCTTTTATTAAAAATTACACTGCCATAACTGAATTCCCTGCTTCTCTATACCAATCTGTCCATACTATCTTTATTCCTTTCTGACTAAAAACCACTATTTCTTTACCCAACTATGCAAAAATCTCAATTTTTTCTTTAAACATTCAATCTCAGATAACCTATGAATATTAAACCTTCCATGCTTCTGCTGCGCTACTCTGATTATTCTGGATACTTAGAAAAATATCCCATAAATTCTTCTCTCTTTATTGCTTCCAGTGAGTTCCCACTATCACTATTACTCTGACTCCAGTTGGATTCAATTCTGACTTTATTAGTTTTTCAAAATACTTTACTTAATCAATTAACATAGGAAGAAAATACCGAAATCTCTGAATTGCTTTCTTTAATACTTCAATTCTGGTTGTGCCACATGCTTAAATTCTAAATCCTGCCATATCGCTACTAACTTATCCAGCTTTTTTTTTTTGATTCCTTTCTTGCTTGAATAATATACTCTGGCTGATCTAATCAATCTATTACATAGTCTTCAAAATATTTGCTCTCATTGTTGTGACACTGCACTCTCTTATCACATAATAGCACTGCTCAACTAACTCTGTTCATCTTCTATCTTCAACTTTACCAAACTCTTTCTTAAGCAGGTACCACTTGTCTCTAAATTGTTCATTGTTTGTCTGATCTTAATTTTCCTTTTAATACTTATAAATTCCAATTTTCATACATTTCTTGCTCTCTCTCTGCTCTATTCTACCATACTCTGATCTGCACACTATTCCTTAACTGTTCTACCTTTTATTCTTACATCAAACTCTGAAATACTCTTATAAAAGAATACCTTTACCCAACTAAATCACTTTCTGCACACTGGCAGGCCAACTCTTACTGAGCATTTTCTGAACTCTCTAATTATATCTGTTTCATAATCTATTATACCCTTTCTTTCTCTGATCAATAACTCTTAATCTGATCTGTATTGTCACTTACACTATTCTCGAAATCATTTCTGCAAAACATTTTCTTATCTATTTTGCTATCTAGCTATCTTCACTGTACCATTCATATTGCAATCCTTGCTAATGCACAATCATTCTTCATTGAAATACTGCCAAAGCTAAATTATGAAACTAATCTCTTTAAATTCTACCACCTACTTTGCATGATTTCTCTATTTTTGCTGCTCAATTCTCAAATGCTAAAATCATTGCTGCTACATCATACTTACCATAATTCTTTTCATTCAGACCTTCACTTTAATTCCTTTCATCATCTGTCTTGGTATTCAACTTAAGCTAATACTTCTCAACTACTTCTCAACTAATCCATTTCTTTCTATTCTAACTTACATAACATTAACTTTCTCCAATCATTCAT
Source organism: Colocasia esculenta (assembly GCA_014218235.1). Lineage (NCBI taxonomy): Eukaryota > Viridiplantae > Streptophyta > Magnoliopsida > Alismatales > Araceae > Colocasia > Colocasia esculenta. Next base: position 69,282,462 of record CM024760.1, on the reverse strand, counting down.
AATTTCAATTTCAATCTTTTCCTGACACAAACTTTACCTTTCTTTTTCCAAAAACTATACATAACTGCTAAGCATTACTAATCTTATCTTCAACATTGTAATTCTTTACAAATCATTCCGTGGAATCTTCGCAAATTGCCACTTACTAAACAAATAACTTTCTTGTGAAATTCTCATAAAAGTCCAACTATACACTGATTCTTCTTTACTTTCTCTTTACTCGAATGATTACCTCAACACATTCTTTGTAAGTCCCTCGAATTTTGCCTCTTATTTAGTTGTTTGGTTGTATAGTGTTTAGATGCAATGTGTGTATAGTTATGTGTATAAATATACATGTATATATATTCCTATACATATTATAAGTAAATAAGGTTGTGCATGTATATATGATTGCTTAACTATGTACATATGGTGTATATGTAATGCATTATATAATACATATATATATATATATGTACATAAAGTATGCATAAAATACTACATTCTTGTGTTCTGGCCAAAAATCAAGTTGGTGTCGACATGAGTGGATGCCTAGGGCTGAGCCAGCATCCAGATCAATGGACACCAACTTCAAGTTGGCGGTAGCCAATGCGAACGCCTACCTCCCAGATCTGTTACGGCTTATGATCCGGAAACGCCTGCGAATGCTTCGGCTTCTGTTTTGGAAACCGACTCCCAACAGCTAGAAACCCTACCAAATCGTGTCCCCGAGCCCTTGACTCTATAAAACAACCAATTCCCAGCCGAAATAGACCCTTTTGGCATTTTGTCAAAAACCCTAGTTTGCTGTGCGAAAACTAAACTTGGAGGTCGGATCTCTCTTGCTGGTGCGGTTCTTGACGATCTGCATCGACGGGAGTACACTTGGAACATCGAAAAAGACTTCCCCGACCCCGACATACTTCTTCCATCAACACAAAAGCCGGATCGAGGAAGTTAGGAGGGCTTCTTGGCACAGGCCGAGGAGAGCTTCTCCGTCATCTAATCGTATTGTGTAAATTTCTTAAAGGCATGTATCCATTGGACATCATCCATACACATCTCTAGTAGGTCATAGGTATTTTTCCAGATTTTTTTCGTGTCTTGGAACCCCCCTTTCACCATCGTTTTTGAGTTCAGTCTGTGTTTTGCAAAGACAGGAACTTAACGGCAGCTTCTGGTGTCGTTAAGATCTCGAGTTAGCGGCCACCGATGGTGTCGTTAACCCTGTTGGCGGCCACATGTGTGCCACCGAGCACTTCAATTTTCTGCAGAAGGCATGCTTGACCTTTGTGAATTATTTCTCGGATTTTTGATGATATGTACATGCTGTAGATTTTATATATGATTCAGTACTTGCAGTAGGTCTTATCATGAATATAGGACGAATTTATATGTACTGTGTTAATTATCAAGAATTCTGAAATAAGATTACAAGCATATTTAGCATCGTTAATTCCTGTTTAAATAGATTCATGTTATGTAGACTTTCCCCAAAATTTCTATGGCTATGTGAGGACTGTTAACAAGTTTGAAATTATTACAAGATTGTCCTGCTGTGTACCATGTGCAGATGTAATTAGCGGTAAATGTGAACGAATTATGTTTTAATTAGTATAATTGTGTTACAGATCCGAAAACTTTGAGAAATTCAATATATGATAGGATTACTAGTGGGGATTGGTGATTAAAATTTCATGGCATTCTGTTAACAGTAGACACTCTTATGGTTATATGATAGAAAATAACTATGTTGATCATGCCATGTTAATTGTATGTATTTCAGTAAATTGCAGCATGAATAGAATTAAGTTATGACTTGTTTAACACTGTAAATAGCAGCATATTATTAGGTAAACTGAAAACTTTTTGATTGTATACAAGTGAGTGGAATGGTATAATTTAGTGCATATGAACATCACGAACAATGTGATTAATGTAGAGTGTATAAACTATGCCGTGTGTGACACTGCTACCATAGAGGGCTGTGGGACCCTACCGTAGTAAAGTCGCTATGGGAAGGTTCACAGTGTGTGAAATCCTATCGGTAAATAGGATGAAATCATGGAGGTGGACAAGTACCACTGGTTAGGGTGGAGAGTGCTTCTCCCAGTTCTGCGCAGTTAACCAAGATCTATCGCTATTTTGCCTAGGTGATAGGTATGTGAATGTGGTATGTGTGTCCTTCTAGTTGTGGTTTGGACTATGTGTCATGGCAATTAAATGTGAAATGTGAATATATGTGCATGTGAACTTGTGAAATGTGAAATGCGTAATTGAATATGTGAAAATATAAAGTGAATGTGCTAGCATGTGAATAAGTATAATCCATGTGAATAATGTGTAATGCATGTTAAAACAGCAAGCTAAGTGTGATTACAATTGTGGTAAATGCATGAAAGAATGTCTAGATTCCATGTTAAATATGTTACTCAATTAGTACCTAGTTTCATGCTAAATTTGTATAGTATTGTCAATCAACTTGAGTTGTTTTAACATTCAATCCATGCTTGATAAAATGTGGTATCATGTATGATTGTGAATTTATTGCACTAAAACAGCAAGTTAATTGTGTAAATGAATGTGAAATGAGCATGTCAAAATGATTAGAATACATGTTAGATTACTATTACTTTGTGCTAGATGCCATGCTTTAGATTAGTAGAATGTTATGATGACATGAATAATGTTTGGTTATAAATCATGTTACATGTTTCACGTAGAAAGCATGTGTAGGTGATCATATTACATTGTTTAATGTCTTAACCATAATCCATGTGCTTAAATTGATAAAGGTTTCTATGTGTTATACTTGAATTGGATAAAAGCATGCAATATGTGTATAAGATATGTGTATGGATGTTGTATATGGTATGCTTGCTGAGTCTTTTAGACTCACTCTTGCTTCGGCGTACAGGTATAGCAGGCGACTCTACTTCCTTGGAGGAGATCGTTAGGAGCGACTCCGAGTGAGAGGAGTAGATTGTTGTGGAGAGATCGACATTGTATTTTCATTTTCATAGTATGTAATTGGAGACTTATGAGATTGTAGATGAACTATGTAAATTGATTTAGAATTTCAATTATGTGGACTTTAGTTTCTTTAATTGCTATATGGACTGTGGATAATTAATGTGGATGATGGAATAAGAATGAAGTTAATTCTTTTATTTTCGCTGTTCTATATTTATATTTGTGTACATCTCAGCATAGTGTATAGGTTGGGTAAATGTCCCACTGTGACGACGTTCATTATACCGACGTGGGTTGGTATAACTGTACCGGTATAAGGAGGGTCGTTACAGAGATTGGTATCAGAGAAACCTGCTGAGATTGTACATGAATATACACCATCATCTTCATTATATGCTAAGCCCTAATAGAATTGTCCACATGTGTAGAAATGAAAGAACATAGTTAGGACTAAAATAACTTAGTTTCTACGTTTGTTTTAAATTGTTTTCAGGTTATGGCTTCTCGTGGCAGGCGTGGTGCCCATGCTAGAGAGGATGAGCTTGGGTGTGAAGAGAGGGATGAGCAGCAGGCCCTAGCCCCGCAGGGACCTACTGTACTTCCTCCTCCACCACCAGTTGATTATAAGGTATTTTTGCAAGGCCGGGTGTAGGCTATGCAAACCTAAGCCCTACCTAGGCTGCACTCCAGGCTCAGCTGGAGGCTCAAGTTAGCAATGTTGAATAGAAGTAGTCTGTTTTCTTTTAAATATATGATTGTTACATTGCTATTGTGTGATATATGTTGAATTGTATTGTTTGTTGTAGCAGGCTAAGGCTCCAGCTCCGTTTCCCCAGGGGCATGATCATGGTGGTCCTTCCATCATGAAGCGATTCAAGAGGATGGCTCCACCCTCTTTTAAGGGGGAGAGTGATCCACTGCTTACGGAGAGCTGGATGAGGGAGATCAAGAAGATCTTCCAGACTATTAGGTGTGCTGAGGATGACAAAGTCAGCTTGGCCACCTATATGCTACAAGTATGTGTTTGTTGCTTAAGCATTTAATTAAATTAAGTTTAGAATTGTCTACATTGGTGCTTATGAAGGATGTTTTTCAGGAGAGAGCCGATCTGTGGTGGTCCTCGTTACTGCATACCCGATTTGAGGACAGTGCTGTCGAGGTTGCTTGGGACGAGTTCATGAGGCTCTTTCGGGCCAAGTTCATTCTCGAGCATATCCAGGAAAAGATGGAAAGGGAGTTCCTCACCTTGACTTAGGGCTCCATGACCGTACTCGAGTATGAGGCCAGGTTTGCTGAGCTATCGAAGTATGCACCTCATATCATTGCTGATGAGTGCAGGAAGACGAAGAAGTTCGTGATGGGCCTAAGGCCATCACTGCGATCGAGGCTTGTGGCGTTTGATCATCGTACCTTGGATGAGGCTCTTAGTGTGGCGTGCCGTCAGGAAAGTGAGGTGGAGCAGTACCTTGAGGAGGAGAAGACTTCGCAGAAGAGGCCGACAGCTCCTTTCCAGCGACAGGATAGAAAGAAGGCGGCGTATCAGTCACCGCAGCGCCCCGTGGCAGCAGGCAGTCAGTAGGTAGTTTCTCAGCATTCCCCTGGTAGTAGGCCTAGTGGCAAGAAGGAGTGTTCTCATTTTGGAGGGCACATGGTGGTACAGAGTGATGGAAGTTTGCGGGAAAGTGTCTCAAGTGCGGGAGCAGCGAGCACCAGATCCGGGACTGTCCTAGACTTCAGCAGGGAGTCTAGTGACCAGAGCCAGCCCCAGCAGCGGCAGTAGCAGCAGCGCCAGCTACAGGACGACCAGGAAGGCCTCGAGCCTAAGCTCGAGTGTTCGCGTTATCTCGTGAGGATGCCGAGCAGGCGGAGCATGTCACCGAAGGTACGGTTCTTTTCATGGGTGTGCACGCTCGGGTTTGTTTTATGGGTGCCACTCACTCGTTCATTTCCGAGCGGGTTGCTAGGCAGTTAGCTTTAGAGTCAGGATTAGAGTCTGAGGAGTTAGAGGTTCCCTTATCTGTGCATACACCTGCGGGAACGGTATGGACTAGGAAGTGTATTTCGTCTTTACCTGTGTGCATTGAAGATAGGGTCCTATATGGGTGTTTCTTCTTGCTAAAGATGAAGGACTATGATGCAATTCTTGGTCTAGATTGGCTAGAGGAGCACTATGCATTAGTGGATTGTCGTGGGAAGAAGATTATTTTCCGTATTCCTGTGAGGATGAGTTTTCTCATCCATTGCCAAGGAACCTAGCGGGAAAGTTTGTCATCTCCGCCATGAAGGCGATGAGAATGGTTAGAAATGGTTGTGACGCTTTTATCGCCAGCGTGGTATTAGTACCAAAAGCTGATCAGTCACCTACCCTTGTGGAGATTGATGTAGTGCAAGAATTTCCAGACGTATTTCCCGATGATTTATCTGGATTACCACCGGTTAGAGAGATAGAGTTTACCCTAGAGTTGCTTCCGGGCACCTCTCCTATCTCGAAGGCTCCATATCGGATGGCACCTGCAGAGTTAGCCGAGCTAAGGAAGCAGTTGCAAGATTTGCTAGATAAGGAATTTATTCGCCCTAGTGTTTCTCCTTGGGGCTCACCTGCCTTATTTGTAAGAAGAAAGACGGTTCACTTGGGTTATGCATTGATTATAGAAAGCTAAACCAAGTGACTATGAAGAACAAGTATCCCTTACCACGGATCGATGATCTATTTGACCAGTTGCAAAATGCATCGGTCTTTTCTAAGATTGATTTGCAGTCTAGCTATCATCAGTTGAGGATTAGGAGTGAGGATGTGTCCAAGACGGCCTTTAGGACCCGTTATGGACATTATGAGTTTTTAGTTCTTCTGTTTGGTCTAACCAAAGCCCCTACAACGTTCATGGATCTCATGAATAGGGCCTTATTTAGATAGTTTTGTTGTAGTGTTTATCGATGATGTGTTAGTTTATTCTCTAGATGAGGCCACACACCGTTAGCATTTGAGGGTAGTGTTAGAAGTTCTCCAAGAGCACAAGTTGTATGCAAAATTCAGCAAGTGCGATTTTTGGATGCGCAAGATTCATTTCCTTGGGCATGTTATCTCCAGCGCTGGTGTAGCAGTTGATCCAGCGAAGGTCCAGGCTGTATTGGATTGGGTGAATCCCAGGACCGCATCAGAGATTCAGAGTTTCCTTGGTTTAGCGGGTTATTTGCACCTATCGCCGCCCCTTTGACTAAGCTAACCAGGAAGGGCGTGAAGTTTGTTTTGTCTGAGGAGTGTGACAGTAGCTTTCAATTATTGAAGGCTAAGGCACTGTTTGGAAGTAATTTTTTAAAAATAGATTTTTGGACAAATCAAATTTCTTGAACTATCTGACTTGTCAGAGCTTTCTCTTGTAATTTTCATGCCCTTCGCACCTCGTTTGGGGCACGCAATGCCCAATCTCATGAGTTTTCATAATTGCCCTTCCCTTCCCTTCCCCACCCCTCCAACACCAGTCAAATGGTAGGGACTGTTTTGGGATTTTCTTTCTGGAATCAATGAAACCCCCCAGAAGTGAACTCTTTCCTGCTTTTTGCAATAAGGAGAGAGATAAAATATTGTTTCCATCTCTCTCCACAAATGGATTGTAGCTTTGCACAAAATCCCGTACAAGGGCAGTCATATTTGGAATTGAGGTTGGATTTGTCAGAGCTTTTTTTTCTCAAAATCTCCCCAACCGCACTCCCAAACAGCCCGTAAGCTTACTTCTGCACAGGTATTGGTGTTATTGAGTGGTGATGAGGGCTTTGCCATTTATACGGATGCATCTCGGATTGGTTTAGGCTGTGTGTTGATGCAGAAGGGAAGGGTAGTGGTGTATTCTTCTCGCCAATTGAAGGAACATGAGCCTAACTATCTGACTCATGATTTAGAGCTTGCGGTAGTGGTGCATACACTGAAGATCTAGAGGCACTATCTTTATGGTGTCAGATTTGAGGTGTTCACTGACCAAAAGAGCTTGAGATATCTCTTCTCTCAAAAGGAGTTAAACCTGCAGCAGAAGAGATGGATTGAGTTCCTCAAGGACTATGACTTCTACCTTCAGTATCATCCTGGAAGGGCGAATGTCGTAGCGGATGCTCTTATTAGGAAGAGATCATCACTCCAGCAGGATTGGAAGATGTTAGAGGATGCGGCTTGTGTGATGACTGAGTTAGAGCCATTATGTCAGGCTTTTATTGCTCAGTTGTCCATTAGGTCTTCGGTGTTGGATGAGGTGATCGAGCAACAAAAGGCCGACCCTAGACTCCAAGAGTTAGTGGGAAAGGCAGGCATTGCTCGTGATGAGGATGGTGTGATCAGGTTTCATCACCGTGTCTGTGTTCCCGATATAGTGGATGTCCGTGAGCATGTTTAGAAGAGGCTCATAGATCTAGATTCTATTCATCTGGGTAACACTAAGATGTACCAGGATTTGAAGAGATCATTTTGGTGGTCTGGCATGAAGAAGGATGTAGCGGAGTTTGTATCTAGATGTTTAGTATGCCAGCAAGTGAAGGACAAGTGGCAGCGACCATCTGGCCTTATGCAAAAGATGGAAATCCTAGTATGGAAGTGGGAGGCTATCACTATGGATTTTTTAACAGGTTTGCCCAGATCAAGGAGGGGCAATGACTCGATTTGGGTATTAGTAGATAGATTCTCTAAGACTGCGCATTTCTTGCCTATGAAGAAGAAGCAGTCGGTTGAGAGTTTAGCTAGATTGTATGTTAGTAGCATTATTAGATTGCATGGTGTGCCGAAGTCGATCATTTCGGATCGAGATCGAGATTTACTTCGAGGCTGTGGAAGGGTCTACAGGATGCTTTGGGCTTCTGAATTGAAGCTTAGTTCGGCGTTCCATCCCCAGACAGATGGACAGTCCAAGAGGATTATCCAGACGCTTGAGGATATGTTGAGAGTGTGTGTTCTAGATTGGAAGACTGATTGGGAGCGTCATTTACCTCTTGTGGAGTTCGCGCATAACAACAGTTTTCATTCGAGTATTAGTATGGCTCCATTTGAGGCGTTGTATGGAATGCATTGTAGATCTCCTTTATGTTGGGAGGAGACTGGTGATAGGTAGTTGTTGATCGGTCCGGAGTTAGTTCAAGAAACTTCAAAAACGTCCAGCTTATCAGAAAGAGGCTTGTTGCGGCGCAGGATAGGCAGAAGAGTTACACCGACAATAGAAGAAAGGATTTAGAGTTCGAGGTGGGTGAACATGTCTTTTTGAAGATTTCACCTACTCGAGGTATTGTTAGATTTGGCAGGCATAGTAAGCTAAGTCCTAGATTCATTGGCCCGTATGAGATTCTCAGACGATTGGGCAACGTGGCAAATAAGCTAGCTTTACCCCCGGTGTTAGCTAGTGTTCATCCAGTGTTCCACGTATCTATGCTCAGGAGGTATGTCAGATATCCATCTCATGTGATTAGTCACGAGCCAGTGGACATCCAACCAGATCTATCTTATGTTGAGCAACCAATAGCAATTCTTGACCGGAAGGTTTAGCATCTCCGGAACAAGAGTATTGCGTCCGTGAAAGTGCTATGGTGGAACTTCTCGCGAGAGGAGGCTACTTGGGAGCTGGAGGATGCGATGAAGAAGAAGTATCCCCAATTGTTTGAATAGAGTCGGTCTAACTTCGAGGACGAAGTTTCTTTAAGGGGGGGGAGGGTGTAAGGCGCTCGAATTTTGCCTCTTATTCAGTTTTTGGTTGTATAGTGTTTAGATGCATTGTGTGATAGTTATGTGTATAAAATATATGAATATATATTCCTATACATATTATAAGTAAATAAGGTTGTGCATGTATATATGATTGTTTAACTATGTACATATGGTGTATATGTAATGCATTATATATATATATATATATATATATATATATATATATATATATATAGTACATAAAGTATGCATAAAATACTGCATTTTTGTGTTCTGGCGGAAAATGAAGTTGGCGCGACATGAGTGGACGCCTAGGGCTGAGCAAGCGTCCAGATCGATGGACACCAACTTCAAGTTGGCAGTAGCCAATGCGAACACCTACCTCCCAGATCTGTTATGGCTTATGATCCGAAAACGCCCGCGAATTCTTCGGCTTATGTTTTGGAAACTGACTCCCAACGGCTAGAAACCCTACCAAATCGTGTCCCCGAGCCCTTGGCTCTATAAAACACCCAATTCCCAGCCGAAATAGACCCTTTTGGCATTTTGTCAAAAACCCTAGTTTTGTTGTGCGAAAACTGAACTTGGAGGCTGTGGATCTCTCTTGCTGGTGCGGTTCATGGCGATCTGCATCGACGGGAGGACACTTGGAACATCGAAAAAAACTTCCCCGACCCCGGCATACTTCTTCCATCAACACAAAAGCCGTATCGAGGCGGTTAGGATGGCTTCTTGGCACAGGCCGAGGAGAGCTTCTCTGGCATCTAATCGCATTGTGTAAATTTCTTAAAGGCAAGTATCCATTGAACATCATCCATACACATCTCTTGTAGGTCCTAGGTATTTTTCCAGATTTTTATCGTGTCCTGGAACCCCCCTTTCACCATCATTTTTGAGTTCAGTCTGTGTTTTGCAAAGACAAGAACTTAACGACAGCTTCTGGTGCTGTTAAGATCAAGAGTTAGCGGCCACCGATGGTGCCGTTAACCCTGTTGGCGGCCACATGTGTGCCACCGAGTTCTTCAATTTTCTGCAGAAGGCATGCTTGACTTTTGTGAATTATTTCTCAGATTTTTGATGGTATGTACACATTGTAGATTTTATATATGATTCAGTACTTGTAGTAGGTCTTATCATGAATTTAGGGTGAATTTATATGTACTGTTTTAATTATCAAGAATTCTGAAATAAGATTATAAGCATATTTTTGCATCGTTAATTCCTGTTTAAATAGATTCATGTTATGTAGACTTTCCCAAAAATTTCTATGGCTGTGTGAGGACTGTTAGCAAGTTCTGAAATTATTACAACTGACTGTCCAGTTGTGTGCCATGTGTAGATGTAATTAGTGATAAATGTGAACGAATTATGTTTTAATTAGTATAATTGTGTTACAGATTCGAAAAAATATGAGAAATTTAATATATAATAGGTTTACTGGTGGGAATTTGTGATAAAAATTTCATGGCATTCTGTTAACAGCAGACACTCTTATGGGTTATATGATAGAAAATAACTATGTTGATCATGCCATGTTAATTGCATGTATTTCAATAAATTGCAGGATGAATAGAATTAAGTTATGACCTGTTTAACACTATAAATAGCAACATATTATTAGGTAAACTAAAAACTGTGTGATTGTATACAAGTGAGTGGAATGGTATAATTTAGTGCATATGAACATCACGAACAATGTGATTAATGTAAAGTGTATAAACTATGACGTGTGTGACACTGCTACCATAGAGGGCTGTGGGACCCTACGTAGTAAAGTCCATACGGGAAGGTTCATAGTGTGTGAAATCCTATGGGCAAATAGGATGAAATCGTGGAGGTGGACAAGGACCACTGGCTAGGGTGGAGAGTGCTTCTCCCGGTTCTGCGTAGTTAACCAAGATCTATCACTGTTTTGCCTAGGTGATAGGCATGTGAATGTGTTATGTGTGTCCTTCTAGTGGTGGTTTGGACTATGTGTCACGGCAACTAAATGTGAAATGTGAATATATGTGCATGTGAACTTGTGAAATGTGAAATGTGTAATTGAATATGTGAAAATATAAAGTGAATGTGCTAGCATGTGAATAAGTATAATCCATTTGAAAAATGTGTAATGCATGTTCAAACAGCAAGCTAAGTGTGATTACAATTGTGGTAAATGCATGAAAGAATGTCTAGATTCCATGTTAAATATGTTACTCAATTAATACCTAGTTTCATGCTAAATTTGTATAGTATTGTCAATCAACTTGAGTTGTTTTAACATTCAATCCATGCTTGATAAAATGTGGTATCATGTATGATTGTGAATTTATTGCACTAAAATAGCAAGTTAATTGTGTAAATGAATGTGAAATGAGCATGTTGAGATGATTAGAATACATGTTAGATTACTATTACTTTGTGCTAGATTCCATGCTCTAGATTAGTAGAATGTTATGATGACATGAATAATGTTTGGTTATAAATCATGTTACATGTTTCACGTAGAAAGCATGTGTAGGTGATCATATTACATTGTTTAATGTCTTAACCATAATCCATGTGCTTAAATTGATAAAGGTTTCCATGTGTTATACTTGAATTGGATAAAAGCATGCAATATGGTATAAGATATGTGTATGAATGTATATGGTATGCTTCCTGAGTCTTTTAGACTCACTTTGCTTCGGCGTACAGGATAGCAGGCGACTCTACTTCCTTGGAGGAGATCGTTAGGAGCGACTCGAGCGAGAAGAGTAGATTGTTGTGGAGAGATCGACATTGTATTTTTATTTTCATAGTATGTAATTGGAGACTTATGAGATTGTAGATGAACTATGTAAATGATTTAGAATTTCAATTATGTGGACTTTAGTTTCTTTAATTGCTTATGGACTGTGGATAATAATGTGGATGATGGAATAGAATGAATTATTCTTTTATTTCCGTGTTCTATATTTAATTTGTATACATCTCAGCTTAGTGTATATGTTGGGTAAATGTCCCACTGTGACGACGTTCATTTTACCGACGTGGGTTGGTATAACCGTACGGTATAAGGAGGGTCGTTAGATTCTTGCACGAATCTCTTATATCAAATTCCCATTATCATCATTGCTCGCAACAGCATGATTCTTAAACTCTTTACTGCAACCGTCTCTAATCACAAAGCATTCTTAATCTGACTTTCACAATTTACTGCTCCTCGATTTACCAATACCTTATCTGGAGCTAATCTGCTTCACTTAATTATTTCAAATCTTTCCATATCACCAATCACATTATTATCCCAGCTACTCCTTAACACTTATTAACATAGATTTCAAACACAATAATAACTTCTTCTAAGGTTCTCAACCACAATTCACATACTTAATAATCATTATCACACTGTTTTATTCCTCATTAAGAATATTGCTCCTACAACTGTTCCATCACACTAACACCTTATACCTGTCTTTGTCAACTCTGTACTTTGCTAATGCATATCAGACATATCCTTCTCAAAACACTACTCTACCTTTCCTAATTATCATAGCCAAATTCACTAATCTCTCTAATTTCTGTAACTGAGAACCCTTAGACAACTACACTTTAATTGCAACTGGCACACAAATGCAACCTCTTAACTTATACTGCTAATCCCATCATTTCTCAGCCATTACTAACAACTGCCCAGTGCAAGCAATCAACCACATTTCACAAACTAGATTTCCTCTAACCACATCTTTGCTTAACTATTACCAACAACTGCCACACTTATAAAAACAAACACACAATTCACATGACAAAACTCACATAAAAACCACTTTAAATCACAGACTTACTAGAAACAGTGGACATTAAACCATGTCTTGGGACATTGTAATCTCAATATCTTTTTATATCTAAACTGGACCATTGCTCTGATACCAACTGTAACGGCCTGGATATTTATGCCCAATAAGGCTCCATATCCAGATCCGCCTCCCGCGAATGGACGAAGTCTCGCAAGGGATAGCTCACACACGTGTCCAGTAAGATATAAAAAGACAACCACAACAGTATAAGACACAAGAAAGTACATGTGCTCATATCTGCATATAATTATTTACAACTGTCTCAAACAATATTATATGTCCAATTAAAAGTACAACTACCTGGGGCATACCCGAGGGAGCACAAGCTCACACAAAACAACTAACACTACTGACTGGACCAAGTCTGCCACAACGCCTTTGCAAACCATACAACGGTAAGCCCTGAAAAGACTGTAGGGGAGTGAGCCTCAACAAGTCACTGGCTCAGTAGGGACCACCCAAAAACGACACACAAAACTAAAGAGACCTCAACCCTAGAGGGTCTCACTGGCAACACCGATAGCTAAACCATATCATGCTCACAACAAAACATAATAAATAATAGCTAAATAGTATATCTCACAAGCTCGCACAAATCTCGGAGGATAAAGGAGACAACAAGACTAGCACAGCACTGCTAGTCCGCTCTACAACTGAAACGTCTAGGCCATATGCCTCACAGGAAAACTATTATAATAATTGGTCGCCTAAGCTACAAGCCTCATAGGCAACCTACCCATGAAAGGTAACAGGACTGGCTTCAGCTAGTCAATCTACCTCACACTAACACCTCACATCAAAACGTAATTGGAAGCTTACTCGAAGACGAGTAGAAACACATGTGGAAGGTCATTCCACAGACCCCACAGAACACAAGTCCACCTCAACACCTGAAGGGACTGGCACACGAAGTACCACAACACAAAACTACCCACAAAGAGCATAGGTACCTACTACCATGAGGTACCACAACAAAACCACAACTAGAATCGTGCCACCACCAGGGCACACCACAACGGCTAAACCTCTACCAGCGAGTCACAAACATACAAGCCACAACCATTGGCAAAGCATAAGTCGGAAGGAACGACGCCACCACACGGGAATGGACTACTGGTTCATGATGCCAGTATCCAACCCGGACAACACAACACAAGAACTACCTTTCAGTCTCGCAGTCACGGACGAAAGGTCCAACTGCCGCTCCTCAAGCACAAGCCAAAGAACAGTGGAGACCAATTAACACCACACCTGCAGACCACACTGTTGCAGGCCCATGCCTAGCATCTTTAAGGACTCTGGCCTAAGCTCCCTAGAGTGAGGCACTGGAAAACAGGACTAGTTGGGGACTAGTGTCGACTACTGGTGTCCGTACCCCCAACCACGAGCGCGCTACAAGCGACCGCACACCCACAAACACAAGTCGCTGCCCTCTGTCGTCTTTCCCTCAACCGGACGTACAACTCAAACACAGGAGTGAGGGTGTCCAGGACAGATGACACAGACCTCGACGGTACACACAGTACTGGGACAAACCCCGAGTACTAACATGCCTGGCTCACACAAAACCTGGGGTACCCGACTAGAGAGGTGTTCTAGAATAGGAGTCTGACCACCACACTCGGCTATGCACAAACCACGATACTTACACATATTATCTTTATTATAAACCACGGTACACATGTGAGGAATAGCTTGTCCCGGTCACTCTGTGACCCACAAGCTTGCCTACACAAACACATACACAATTTACATTATACAATAATATCTTGGCATGTTATTGGTCACCCCGTGACCTCCATTGTCATGTTAATACAATATAATAACCACTTAATAACCATGCAAAAGACACTAAAGGGCCGAGGCTGAGTTCACACTGGAACCTCATTGCCCAGTCACCATAAACCAACCTTATACACACGCCCAAACCATGTAAACTGTATGTTAACCACGTAAACAGCACGTCCACCATATAAACGACACGTCAACCACATGGACAGCATGCTCAAAGAGCGTTATAGGTGCCAACGCACCACTCGCACTGGCCATGCACAAAAGATATCAAAAATTGAATAATCATATTATTCAAAACATGCATCACAGGACCTCTCGACTGAGGTCGCGACGTGGGATAGTGTCACCTTCAGAACGCGACACCACGATAGGTTGCGTTCATAAGCTGAGCGCAATGGGTCGGGCTGTTGCGTTCTAAATGCGACACCCTGGGCCGTCTCCTTCATAGGCGAAACCCTAATCCGGAAACCCTTCTCCGGATCTTCCATACAAACCACCCAAAACTATGTTTCAACCTCTTTTTCATGCTCATTTGATTGCCCTATCATGGTATCTACTATTTTTAAAACGATAGACAATCTAAATATGCATTACATAAAATCCATGCAACAAAACGAGGTGGATTCTCCCTACCTTCGTGAAGAACACGCAAACCAACCACGGCACGGCATCTCCCCCGCTCCATGCGACGTCCTCACAGCGAGAGCGTGCCAAAAACTCCTCCAGAACTCCGGATCGCCCAGAAATCCACTGTAGCAGCCTCCCCTAGCTGAGCAGAGCTTCATGAGCTCTATTCGACCGACCATGCTTAAAAACACATCGCGGTTGGGAACGCGACATAGCCCTCCGTCGCTACCAGAATGCGACATCCTAGGCCGTCACCTTCCCAAGGCCGAAGTCAGCAAGTCACCCAATGCGCGACATGTGGCGCACATGCAGATGAAGATCGCATCTCAGTCGGCAAGCAGAACGCAACCACCAGGGCCGTCGCGTTCAGAACACGACGCACACCCCTGTCGCGTTCACAGGCAAAAAACATGTGAGCACTTTGGGCCCAATCTGCCAGTCCACAAAGCCTCACAACCGGCGAGAACAACTGAAACATAGACTAATGGGCCACACACTGGCCACCAAACCCACTGAGCAAGGATCCACGAAATCTGAAAAACACTCGACATTACAAATTTTTTCCTTCAATCATGGTTTCACATTTAGGCAGGTAGTGGGTAAGCTCATATTCAGAGCCAAGGGGAGAAGCTACAGTAATTATGGATTTCATGGGAACTGACTTAACAGGTAGAGTTGAAGCAAATGCAATGAAAACAAATGAATAAGCAGCACCAGTATCAATAAGAACAAAGGTAGGTTGAGAATGAATAAGAATGGTACCTTTCACCATTCCCTCTTCTTCGGGTAGGTTAGCTTCTATCACGGCATTAAGACGTCCCTGACGCCGGAGTGCATTCTGTGCTCTTCTAGGCTGATCTTTCAACATTGCACAGTCGGGAATGCGGTGGTCACGACCACTACATTTTAGGCAGGCTCCGAGCTTCTTCCAGCATTCTTCAGCTCGGTGTCCAGGCTTGTCACAAAAGTGACAGTTCTCGACCAACTGTCTTCCTTCCACCTTGACCTTCTTTTCTATAGCATAGTCTTTACCAGTATTTGACCTTTTGTTGTTGTTGTTATAGTTGTTGTTGTTTCATAAGGTTCTTTTTGTATTAGTTGCTCTTTTCTTTACAAAAACCAGCTTTGTTGTTTCTTTTCCCCTCATGCCTTTCAATAAACATGGACCTAAACCCATCCATGAATTGGTTGGCCTTTAGCTTTTATGTGCCCACCAGATGAGGGGCGTACTGTGCCAAACGCGAGAATTGAGCTTCATACTCAGCCACAGTCATCCCTCTTTGTTTCAATGCGGCAAATTCGGCTGCCTTCTTCTCTTGAACCCTCTGGAGAAGTATTTTTCCTACAATGTCTCCAGGAACCCTTCCGATTTTGGATTAGCAACATTGGGTAGATGAGCTGATGTGGCCTTCCCCCAACATCTGGCATCCTTGTTCAGTTGGAAGGTAGCCGGCAGTAGCTTCTCCCTCTCAGAGCATTGCATTACCCGGAAAATCCTTTCCTTCTCCTCTAGCCAATTTTCAGCCTCTTTTTGGTCAGGGGATTCAGAAAAATGAGGTGGATTCTAACTACGATATAGATCGCCAGCTCTGTTTCTAGCTCCAGCCTGATTCCCTGCTTGAACTACATTTTGCAGGGCTTGAGTGAGTCCTGCCACAGTTTCCTACATGACTTGCCATTGATTGCTGGCCATTGCAAGTGAGTGAAGAAATTATGGAGTCCTGAGAAAAAGGACAACAACTAATTAATGTTCCTAGTTATATCATAAAGGTTGATGAGTATGGGTGTTAGTTCATTCAACTATATATTTCCCATCTCTACACATTCTCACCAGACATTATATGTAATTTCCTTGACGTAGATTCTTGGGTATCACTCAAACCTAGGACTTAAACATTCCTATTATTTCCTAGGCTTTGATACCACTAAACTGTCATGTCTCGAGAATTACGCATTGGAAATATTTAGATTAACAATTGATATTCCAATACATGAGTTGTCGAAAAATAAGCCTCCATTGAATACAACTCCATTGACTTTAAACTAACAACGACTCAGAAAAGGGAAAATTACATGTGATTGTACTCCCTCACTACCTACTACATCATCTACTCTCAAAGTAATCTAAAGATAGACACTAAGACTAGGACACGCTTGTCACTCTGATGCATTCCCATCCAAGTCATGACCTTCATCTTCCTCATCAATACCACCTATGATGTTGAAAAGTATGGAATAAGCAAACTAGCCCAGTAGGATTTATATCTCAATGTGCGGGCAATGATATAAGTGATTAACAATTTAGAATTAGCCAGGCACGATTATCGAGATATGCATGTGCGATCAATCTGTTTAAACATGACACATGAGTAAGATAGATTGAACAAGAGTGATTGAACAACATCTAGAATGATATAATGAGCAAGAACTATCAATAGAGCAGTATGTACAAGCACGCAAGATATCATTTGATTGCAAGAATGTAGGAAGTCATTTAATTGCAAGAACGCAGGATGGCCATATCAAGCAAGCACGCACGAGCACGAACTTTTAACATATAACACTAATCAGGATGAAGCAACTAATGTAAACTAAGGATCTATGCCACCTTGGAATGCACACTAGGACACATGTATGTGGTTATTGTATCTAGCATTCAACACGACACTATACCCAGCATAAATGCAACGCCAATAATCATTATACCTCATGGTTAACATTATATTTATGACTCGCTGTCATTGGGGCTAGATTGGAGCCCTTGGACACTCACCATGCCCGATCAGCATCTCACTATTTTCAAATGTAGATACCCACAATCAATCATCGCCAATAACAAGAATTTCAAGAAGTATACTTTGCAATATCATGTCCATGATGATTTTAAGAAAGACAAGTCATGTGAACATGATTTCATGATAACAATAGTCGAGATAGAATTTCGACTGCATAACAGAGCAATTTACACTTTTAGTTAAATCCTTTCATTAATGGCTTAGTCCATGATTATAAATCCACACTCACGAGAAATTGATGAGAGAGGAAGTGAACTCTATCTTCTGAGAACTTTAATTGTACAACCAACTCGGTCTCCATAAGGAAATCCATGGAGTACGGAGAATTACAAAGGTCTTAGTTGAAAGGTCCCTAGTCTGCCAGTACGGAATGACCAATAGAGAGTTTCCAATCCCCCAAGAAAGGGCTGGCTATTTGTGCAAGAGTGTAGTGTAGAACGTGTCTCAATATCACAATCCATCAATTTCAAACAACGCAGAAAGCAAGTAACATGATGATGCAATATAGAACATGCAATTATATCAACATGCTTTTCAATATTTTAACAAGATATACTTTCAGATTAACAAGATAGATCATCAAGATGATTATAACAATTTCAAGAGGAATAAATCAAGCAATTAAGAATAATTAGAATAACTTTCAAATTGTTATGACTTTTTCATGGGCTAATAGGTTTTAAGCCACTGGATAGACTGAACAATACCTCTATAACACACAACATGCAAGAATTACACTTATACTGTGTAAAACAAGTATTGGGTAGACTTTAGAAGACGCAACGGGTTTAGTGGTCGCCTATTTCCAAGGCTGTTGACAGCTAAAATATGTGAGTAGTCGGTCCTCTAAATCATGACAGGGTTAACGGTCGTGTTTAAAAACAATCGGTATGACCAATCGATTCAGGATAGAAACGCGATTGGTAGGACATACATGTTCAAGTCAATTGGTATGACCAATCAATTGATGGCACATGATCGCGTCGGGATGCAAGGTCCCTGCCTGTTTTCCCATTTGATCTTTACCAATTCAATTTCCATATTCCTCAATTTATGTGTCCTTCGGCCTATGATCTGTACCGGGTACTCTAGCATAGACATGTCTGGCTTTAGACATCTCGTTGATAGCTGACTACCTGTGATGGATCTTTAATATACATTCTCAACATAGAAACATGGAAGACATCATGAGCATCGGTAAAATTTGCCGGGAGATCTATTCTATATGTTGTTTCACCAATTCTTTCTAAAATCTAAAAGGGACCCACATACCTCGGACTAAACTACCTTTCTTGCGAAATCTCAATACACCTTTGGTAGGAGAAACCCTCAGAAAAACATAATCACCAACCTCAAATTGAAGTGGCCTACATCGGGTGTCTGCATAACTCTTCTGACGGCTTTGGGTTGTTTGCAGTTTCTCTTTGATAAATATAACCATTTCCGTAGTTTGCTAAATCAATTCACGACCCATAACCTGCCTCTCTCCGACCTCATGTCAGTTCAACGGTGTTCTACATGGCCTGCCATACAAGGCCTCATATGGTGCCATCCCAATACTTATGTGATAATTGTTATTATATGCAAATTCCACCATTCCCAGATGGTGCTCCCAGCTGCCTCCCATACTAAATAGAAAGCTCGCAGCATGTCTTCAATCGTCTGAATGGTTCTTTCTGTCTGTCCATCCGTCTGTGAGTGATATGCCGAACTATATCTTAATTCAATGCCAATTACTCTATGTAGACTCCTCTAAAAATCAGATGTAAACCTTAGATCTCTATCTGAAACAATTGTCTTCAGAATACCATGCAACAGTACAATTCTATCTACATATATTCTAGCCAGTCTATCCACTGTCCAAGACATGCTCACAACTAACAACCTACATACCTTGGTCAATCTGTCAACAAACACCCATATACCATTGTGCCATGTCGCTGTCCTGGGTAATCCTGTTACAAAATCCATAGCAATGTCATCCCACTTCCATTGTGGAATTGGTAACGGCTGAAGTAGTCCTCCTAGTTTCTGATGTTCCGCCTTCATCTGCTGGCAAACTGAACAACTTGCAATAAATTCTGCTCTCTTTTTTCATGTGTGGCCACCAGAAATGCTTCCTCAAGTCTTGATACATCTTAGTACTGCCCGAATGAATGGTGTACCTGGATTTATGTGCTTCCTCTAAGACCCTCTGCTTTACCTCATTTCCGTTGGAACATACAACCTACCTCTTAGCTTGATTACACAGTTATCATCAATTGTAACACCTTCCATTTTTACAATCTCTGCCAGATTTCCATCTGTTTTCTGGGCTTCAACTATCTGCCAATACAATGATGGTTCAATAGCACTACTGGCCAACACTGCTCGCCACTGACTACTTGGAACATATAAAGAATTTTCTGCTATTTCCTCATATAACTTCCACACTTTAATCATCATCTGACTTAAATAGGCCCTTCTGCTTAATGCATATGCTACAACATTTGCTTTACTCGAGTGGTAGGCCAAACTGAAATCATAATCTTTCAAGTACTCTACCCACCTGTGCTGCCGAAGATTCAAATCTTTCTGGGAGAAAATGTATTTCAAACTTTTATGATCTGTAAAAATTTCAAATCTTTCACCATAAAGATAATGCCTCCACAAAGCAAAAAACAACTACTGCTAATTCTAGATCATGAGTTGGGTAGTTCTCTTCTGCTGGCTTTAACTGCCTAGATGCATAAGCTATAACCTTATCATGTTGCATTAAAACAGCTCTAATCCCTCTTCTAGATGCATCTGTGTACAACACAAAACTTCCGCTGCCTGCTAGTAATGTCAATATCAGTGCTGCTGTAAGCCTTTTCTTTAACTCCATAAAACTTCTCTAACAATCCTCTGACCACACAAATGGTACATCCTTTCTGGTTAATCTTGTCATTGGTGCTGCGATCTTGGAGAAATTCTGTATGAAATGCCTATAGTATCCTGCTAAACCCAGAAAACTTCTGATTTCTGTAATTGTTCTCGACGCTTCCCATCTCATGACTGCCTCAACCTTTGCTGGATCAACTGCAACACCCTCTGCTGAAATTACATGCCCTAGAAACTGAATCTCATGTAACCAAAACTCACATTTACTAAACTTAGCACACAATTGATTCTCTCGCAAAGTCTGCAAAGTGAATCTTAAGTGTGCTGCATGTTCCTCTTCTTACGCTGAGTATACCAGTATATCATCTATGAAAATCACAATATACTGATCTAAATATGGATGGAAGATTTTGTTCATTAAATTCATAAATGTTGCCAGTGCATTAGTCAGCCCAAATGGCATTACAACAAACTCATAATGCCCATACCTCGTTCTGAATGTTGTTTTATCAATGTCTTCCTCTCTAATTCTTAGCTAATGAAACCCGGACCTCAAGTCAAATTTAGAAAACACTTTAGCTGATTGAAGCTGATTAAATAAATCATCTATTCTTGGTAATGGGTACTTATTCTTAATAGTAACTTCATTCAGCTTCCGATAATCAATACACATTCTAAAACATCCATCTTTCTTTCTCACAAATAACACTGGAGCTCCCCATGGTGAGTGACTCGGCCTGATAAAACCTTTCCCCAACAATTCCTATAGTTACTTTTTCAACTCTTTAAGCTCTACTGGTGCCATTCTATACGGTGCTTTGGAGATTGACATAGAACCTGGCTGCAATTCTATTGTAAAATCTACCTCCCTGTGTGGAGCTAAAATTGGTAAATCATCTGGAAACACATTTGCAAATTCTCTGACTACTGGAACTGTCTCAACTGACTTACCGGACTCAACTAAACTCACTGAGGCTAGGTAGGCTACACAACTTGCATTTAGCAACTTCCTAGCCCTAAGTGCAGAAATTATAAACTTTGGAGTGTAAAACAACATACCTTGAAATTCAAATACAGCTCCGCTAGGGTGACAAAATCTGACCCTCTTCTTCCTACAGTCAATCACTGCTTCATAGGCTTCTAACCAGTCCATTCCCAGAATTATATCATAATCCCTTAACTGTAAAGCATACAATCTGACGGGAAACCGATTCCCTTGTATCATAATAGGAACTCCATCTATGTAGCAAGAAGTGAGCACGAAATCACTTGAAGTAATCTCTAACACTAATTCACACAACCTTTCCTCTAATGGGTGCACCATATTATCCATAAATTTTTAGAAATAAAAGAGTTCGAAGCACCTGGATTTATTAAAACTCTTACTGAAAATTCATAAATAGGCAGTATACCTTCAATCAGGTTGGAAGCCTCTGCCTGTGCCCAGGTGATAGCCATAACCCGGCCTCGACCACGCTAGTGTGGTGCTCCTCTACCTCGCGTTGCTGGTGGCTGCTAGGGCTGCTACTGCTGTTGCACTCCCTTACCATAGCAATACTCCCTTGGATAAGGACAATTCCGAATTAAATGTCCTGGCTGGTCACAATTGTAACACATGCAGCTTGGTGGAATTATAGGCTGTCTTGCTGTACTTTGTTGTGATTCTTCAACCTCCGGCCTATAACCTTGCCCCTGTTGGAAAATATGCTGATGGCCTCCTCCTCGTCCTCTAAATATCTTCTTCAATTTAGAACCCCATTTTCTAAATCATGAGGAAGATGACCATGCTGGTGCCTTCCCCTTACTGACTCTTGTGGATTGCTATGGTAGCCGAAAACTACCCGAATCCCCCAACTGATGGGTCCGAACTGACCTCTCGAAAATGGATGCTCTCTAGGCCGCCTCCTCCACAGTCCTGCACATAAGTGGTATCACCACATTCTGTAACTCTGATCACAGTCCACAAATAAAATATTCTACCATCATTGCATTGTCTGTCACAACATATGGTGCATATCTACTTAGTGCCATAAACCTCATTTGATATTCAAGAACTAAAGAATTTCCTTGCCGCAAGGTCCTAAACTACTCCCTCTTAGTTTATTGAACTTGTACCGAGAAGAATGTATCATTAAACACCTCCAGAAACTCTGGCCATGTAATAGTATCCTCCTCTCTACCTGCAAAAGTTGTCCGCATTTTCAACCTCCACTATTCTTGTGCAAAACCTCGTAAATGGTAAGTAGCCAAAATCACCTTATTCATTGAGGGACACCTCATAGTAACAAAGACTCTCTCTATCTCATGTATCTAGATTGGGTCCTCCCGTGTATGTAGGTGGTTGCAACCTCAAAAATCTTTCAATCTGCATGGTGGGTTCCTCTGCTGGTCTCACTGGTAGTACTAATGGCACAGGTACCGCAAGAGGTACCTCCACTCCTGATGGTGGCGGGGGTGGTATAATTGGTACTGGCTCTACCTCCTCAACAATCGGAGGTCCTGCTACTGCTGGCTGAACTGGACCCTGTTAGTCCAACCTTGTTCTTCTTTCGGTTATACTTTCCTATAGCCTCTCAATTAACTGATATGTTGTCTCTTCCGGCTCATCTCCCCCACCTCCCCAATCTCCCCTATCGGCCATCTCAAATTCCTACACAAACAACATTCATGGCCACATATGTGCCAGCAGATCAATACAAAACCAGGGTCAACTACCAGTAGTGGACTAGTGTAGAAACCAGGCTATGTAATCTCCCAGTTCCGTCATATTCCCATGGACCTTACTCTGATACCAACTGTGACGGACCATGCCGTTCAACCCGTTAACCTAATAACGAGCTTGATCCGACTCTGCCTCCAACGAACAAGCCGAAGCCTAGCTAGGGATATCAACTCACATGTCCGTGGAAATATAAAAGAACACACTGAATATATATAAGATTGAACATCTCTCACACATTTGCAAAGGATTTACATAGCCAAATTTCAACAAAAGTCAAACTCAAGTACAGTAGCCTGGGGCATATCTTGAGGCACAACAGAAATGTAATTTACACTGTTGGAGGCGTGGACTCAACACCACTGCGATGCGGCTTCGGACTAGAAGACGGATGTGAGACCTCTTGCTCTCCCTCACTTGAAAGTAATAAGGGGTGAGCCTCACGAGTCACTGGCTCAGTAGAGAAACTCCTTTAAAAGCCGCAAACCACAAAACACAAGAGAAGCAAGAGTAAAGGACAGTTATATATATATAACTAGCAACACTACTTGAGCATGGAACTAAACTAACAACATGACTTTGATTTTCATAAATAAACGGCAAACCATGCTCAAGAGTACGAGCTAAAGAAGGGTAACGCCAAACATGAGTCACGATGGATGGTTCATGACACTAGCTACAGACCCGGACAAGCAACATAGGTCTACCTCTCAGCCTCGCAGCCAAGGACAGAAAGGTCCAGCTGCCGCTCCACCACAACGGAACTAACAAGCTGTGGAGACCACACCTCATCACAACTGCAACTCACACAGCTACAGCTCTATGCCTGGCACCTTTAAGGACTCCGGCCCGAGCTCCTTAAAGTGAGGCACTGAAAAAAGGACTAGCTGGGGACTAGTATGTCTACCGGTGTCCGTCCCCCAACCAAGAGCGCTCTACAAGCGACTAAGAACAACCACAACACACAAGCCGCTGTCTAATGGTCGTCTTTCCTCAACCGGATGTACAACTCAAACTATGGAGTGAGGGTGTCTAGGAATACGACACAGACCCTAACGGTATGCAAGTATCGAGACAAAACCCTGAGCACTACGTGCCTGGCTCACAAAGAACCTGGGGTACCCAACTCGAGAGGTAACCACGGGTGGCGTCGAATACCCGACTTGCCTCGCACACAAAGCCACACAAACTCGATAATTCCACCTACCACATGTGCCAATGCACCGCTTACTAACCATTGCACACAAACCAACTTTCATACATATCCATACATGAAAGCAACTCATAGCATCATGTAGACAAGCCAGGGTTTGGGTAGTAGCCTTTTAAATTGCGACGGACACGAGGTCGCTTTTAAAAGACTGAATCACGACAGGGGTAACTGTCGCGATACAGACTGAAATGCGTCGTCTGGTTCCGTCACATTTCAACTGCAAAACCCCTACCCCAAACCCATTCTGGAAATCAAACAAACCACCCAACAGGTCAATTTCTTATGCAATCTTGCACATAAATAAAAGCTTATACATGGATACTGAAACGGCCCTGGATATCCATACCCCATAAGGGTCCATATCCAGATCTGTCTCCCGCGAATGGACCGAAGTCTCGCGAGGGGTATCTCAAATTCGTGTCCAGTACGAATATAAAAGACCACAATTACAGTATATAACACAGGAAAGTACAAGTGTATATAATTGCAAACCACAATGTACAATAGTCCACAATTACAATATTACATGTCCAATTAAAGAGTACAACTACCTGGGGCATACCCCAAGGGACCACAAACTCAAACGACTCTACTACTCTACTGTTGGTGCTACAAGTCTACACTACTCTGCGTAAACCACGCCGAAGTCAGCCAATGCCTGCTAAGTCGGCCAACACCTGAAACAGACTGTAAGGGAGTGAGCCTCTACAAGTCACTGGCTCAGTAGGGGCCTACCACAACGGAAACACAATCACACGAAGAGACCTCAACCCCAAAGGGTCTCACTGGAAACATCGGCAACCGAAGTGTAACATACAAACACAAGCATGATAAACTACAACCAATCATAAACACATCGGTTAAACCCTAGTCCTTGAAAAGTAAAGGGAAACACAAGACTAGCTTAACAATGCTAGTCCACCCTTCAACTAAATACCTCGACCACAAGCCTCACCGGCAAGCCACTGCCTAGGCTACGGTCTCATAGGCTAACAACACACACGAAGCATCGGGATTGGCAGCAACCAGCCAACACCTGTAAACCACATCGTAATCGGAAACCAATCTATTTAACACGTGGAGCGTCACACCTCAAGACCACCACAGTATGCACGGTCTCACCTCAACACCAGCTGAGGTCGGACTCACGTACCATAACACAACTCTACCCACGAGGGGTACATGTACCTACCACCACTCGGTACAACACTGAACCACAGAACCGTACCACCTCCAGGGCACACCACAACGGTTAACGGTTTTACGAATATACCTTAACCAGCGGTTCATACACAACCACAACCAGTGGTCAAACACGAGTCAGTACGGAGACGATGCCACCTCTCGGGAACGGACTACTAGTTCATGACGCTAGTATCCAAACCGAACAACAATGTACAAGAACTACCTCTTAGTCTCGCAGTCATGGATAGAAGGTCCAACTGCTGCTCCATAACAACAAGCCAAGAACAGTGGAGACTAACTAACCACCACAACCTGCAGGTCACACACCCCGTAAGCCCAAGCCTGACACCATTAGGGGCTCTGGCCGAAAACCCTAAAGTGAGGCACTAGAACAGGACTAGCTGGCGACCAGTGTCGACAACTGGTGTCCGTCCCCCAACCAAGAGCTCACTACAAACGGCCGCACACCCACAAACACAAGCCGTTGTCCCATGTCGTCTTTCCCCTCAGCCTGACATACTACTCAAGCACAAGAGGAGGGTGTCCAGGAAGACGACAAAGACCCTGACGGTACACCCGTACTGGGACAAGCCCTAAGCACCCGGTCCTAGGGTAACCGACTAGAGAGGTATTCTAGAATAGCCGCCGGACCACTAGATTCGGCAAACATACAAACCATGATGTACACGCTATATAACCTTTATGTACAACACACGGTACACAAATGTATAAAATATCTTACCATCAATCATCCTGATCCTCAAGCTATCCTACACACAACCGATCATTAATGGGGTCATCCCATGACCGCCAAAACCACACATTACACTTCACACATTAACCATTGAGCACTTACGTTAATACATAGGCATATTTATCACAACACATAAGCATACCAACATCGGAACATAACTCTCCTGTCATTGGTCACCTCGTGACCTCCATGGCTACACATACTACATAATACATTAATCATTATAATAACCTTTAAAGAACCACCACAAACTCGGGCTAGGTCTACACAAGACCTTCACTGCCCGACCATTACAAACTGACCACAGAACCTGAAACGCGTCCAGCACAAATGCCGCCACTTGAATCGCGTCATTCGGTTTGGACGCCACTCCAAACCTTGTCACGACAGGGCCAAGCACTGCGACAATGTCACGTCGGCCCTTCCTGGCGCTATCGCAAAGGTTGTCGCGACAGGCTTTAGCGACGCGACCAGGTCGCGTCGACCCGACAGGACACCATAAAACCCCAATCGGTCAAACCTCCGGTCAACTCATAGTCGCGTCCAACCTTGACGCCGCGTTTCATGCTAACGCGACAGACCACATGGTCACGACACGATGACCGACCTAACAGACACATCGAAAAGCAGAACGCGTCGTCTCTATGTGACGCATTTATCGAATCACGGCGGGGACATCCGACGCGACTCCAGTTCATCTGTGACTTCATTTCACAGACTGAACCCCACACCGCCACACAGAAGAAACCACACATAGGCTGACCAAGCTTCAATTCAAAGCAGTAAACACAATTCCATACCTTAGCACACCACCCACACATGCTCCAACCCTTAATCCCAAATCCAAACATGCTTTAAAACAATAATACAAGGTGGGAAGTCTCCCTACTAGCTGAAAGAAGCAGAAGAATGCCAAAACCTCCTCGCCGACGGCACACCCATGCTCTGAGCGTCGTCCTCGCGTGGTTCCTGCGCCGCACGAGCCATCGGAAGCCAAAATCCCCTGAAAACCTCACCAGAGAAGCCACAACATCCTCCCCTGCGCTGGATAGAGAATCCTCTGCTCTGTTTGGCCGAAACGAAGCTTTTAACACTCTGATCAAAATCGCCTCCAAGGTAGAAGCTGCGTTTAAACCCTTTAAACGCGTCCCCCTTGTCCGACGCCAAACAGAAACCCGCGACGTGCCACAGAGGCAGTTCACCGAATCGCTTCGGCAAGGCCGACATGTTCAGATCGCGTCACCTGTCTCTGCCGTGATTCCAAATAGTGAACCAGCAGTGCAAATGAGCTGGCATAACCGGCCCACACTGCTCACCCTGTGCACAAAAACCACGAAAACATCCCATTGACTATCTCTTGGTCAAGAGCACTACACATAGACCCGATAAACCCGGATCCGAACGACCGTATCGGTACATTACTAACACCTAAAAAGAAATGTCGCCCTCGACATTATGGATGAAACCACGACAAAGCAGACTAACACCTAAAAAGAAACAAAGCCATAAACAGAACAAGTAGGTTATATTCCTTGTTCTTTCCTTTCTAATCATGTTCATCTGCTCTTTTTCCGTGTTCGTTCCGCTTTTCCTTTCTCTTTCATAACTGCTCTGCTCTTTCCTTTCTTTCTTTACTTTCTGGCTGTAAGCAATTCTATCTTACTGTTGGTGCTTTATCTCCTTGGACTCAACCTACGTCCACATTTCTTTAGCTGTGTTTCGTAACATTTCTTTCTGAGCTGCTTTTCTAATTCAGACTTCTTGCTATACACTACCACACTTCAGTGCTCTTTCATGCAGAACCAGCCCTTAAGTCTCAAATTGCCTGGTGCTATTCCATTATCTATCTGTCACTGCTGTTCATTACTCTACCTCATCTGTATTCATATTTTCCTCTGCCAGCTTTCCCAAATAACATCAATTACCATCCTTGCATTTTCTGCCTCTTAATACCTTTCCGTTCAGGCTGCCTTAAATCACACTTGATCAAGAACCACTGCCTTTTGGCCTAACGGTGCAGCAAACCTCAAACTTTCCTTTAATCTACCAAACTTCCGATAACTTGTAGATATCAGATCTTCCATGTTTCCGCGGCGCTGCTCTGATTGCACTGGATTCTTAGCAAAGCATCCCACAAAAGCTGATTTTATTACTACCTCTCGTTACTTTCCATTCTTATAGTTACACTAGCTCCGGCTGAACTCAATTCTAGTTTTTCTCATTTATCAATCCATCTTACTCAACCATATAATTACTAGAAGAAGGAGCCTGAATTTCTGAATTGCTTCCTCTAATAATTCCATTCTGGTCAGGCTATCATCTAAAATTTCTGAGTTCTGCCACACTGCTATTGACATATCTAGCTCTTTATATCTCTTTCTTACTTTAAATCAAATTCTCTAGCTGATAGATCACATTATATTCATAGCCTTTCAAAATAACCCTTTAGTTGTTCTGTCTTTGCTCTCATTTCAATTTCTGGAATACTTTCATAGAAGTACCCTTTTTGCTCAACTGAATCACTTTCTGGGCACTAGCACACAAACTCTTGCTACATACCTGTTGAGCTATCTGACATTTGCTTCATAATCTGATATACTCTTTCTTTCTTTGGTCACTAATACTCAATTTGATCTATCCTGCCAATTGCACGACCCTCGATATCATTTCTACGAACTTTTCTCTTAACCATTCTGCTATCTGGCAAAGCTCACTATGTCAGCTACACTGCAATTCTCGCTGATATCTAATCATCTTTCATTCAAATGCTGTCAAAGCCAAAACCTGAAATTGATTTCTTTAGTACAATAATTTGCTTTGCCTGCTTTCTCTATTCCGCATTACTGCTTTATTCTCAAACGCTGAAATACCACTGCTACAACATATCCGCTAATATTCTTTCCATTCAAATCTTCACTTAAATTCCTTTCGCAATCTGCCCTACTAGTCCAGTTAGCTTGATATTTTGTATCTTCTTCTCAAGTGACTTATTTCCTTTTTATTCTGACTCACATCATTTCCATCACTCTTAACCTCATTCTCAACCTTTATCGAACTCAGCCTTTATCTCTCTTTCTTCTCAAGCTGCACCCAACTGCTGGACAACACTATTTTTTTTTATTCAGCTACCTTTAACAGAGCATTCTATAAATCCTGACAGATCGCCATTTGTCGAGAAAACATCTTCCCTTTTGAAATTCTCAGAAAAACTGACTGTACACAAATCTTCCTTTACTTTCTCTTTACTCAGGTGATCACCTCGGCACGAACCTACATAAATCTCTAACTCTAATTTTCTATCACCATCTCAATTTATAACAGCACAATTCTCAAACACTTCAGCTTATCTATTTATAATTACAATATATTCTCAACCCTCTGCTATCTCTGATCGTCTGCTTACCAATACTTTATCACATGATCATTCAAACCACTCTTTAACACTTGCTAGCTAGCACAGATCTCAGGTACAATGGTTACCCTTACTGAATTTTTTAATCACAATTCCTTAGTAGGTACTGTTCCATACTACACTGCTGCTCTCACTGCACCTTTCATTACTCAACTACCTCTACCAAAATTCTTGACCATAGTCCAGACATGCAACAATCGTAACACAAACTATTCCACGTCAATAACACAGTTTCTTTACAATACTATCCCATTATTACCTCTTACCTGACTCTGCCAACTCTGGTTCTTACTATAACATCCTTACTAGTTTCCATATCTGAATTCTTGAAATTCTTCAATTTCTATAATTATGGACCTTTAAACAATTATTCTTTCATTGCAGACTGGCACACTAGTGGCAAAACCACACAATTCTCACCACAACCTACATTGTTTCTCAACCACTACCAACGCTTATCAGCTTAACAAGCAGAAGCACACGATCTACGTATCAAAAACTCACACCAAAAGCCACTTGACACCACACAAAACCGCAGACTTACTACCAGCAGTGGACATTAATTCATGTATTGGGACATTGTACCTTCAATGTCTTTTCATATTCTAACTGGACCTTTGCTCTGATACCAACTGAAACGACCCTGGATATCCATACCCCATAAGGGTCCATATCTAGATCCGTCTCCCGTGAACGGACTGAAGTCTCGCGAGGGATATCTCAATTTCGTGTCCAATACGAATATAAAAGACCACAATTACAATATATAACACAGGAAAGTACAAGTGTATATAACTGTAAACCACAATGTACAATAGTCCACAATTACAATATTACATGTCCAATTAAAGAGTACAACTACCTGGGGCATACCTCGAGGGAGCACAAGCTCAAACGACTCTGCTACTCTACTGCTGGTGGTACAAGTTTGCACTACTCTGCGTAAACCACGCCGAAGTCAGCCAATACCTGCTAAGTCGGCCAACACCTAAAACACACTGTAAGAGAGTGAGCCTCTACAAGTCACTAGCTCAGTAGGGGCCTACCACAACGGAAACACAATCACACAAAGAGACCTCAACCCCAAAGGGTTTCACTGGCAACATCGGCAACTGAAGTGTAACATGCACACACAAGCATGATAAACTACAACCAATCATAAACACATCGGTTAAACCCCAGTCCTTGAAAAGTAAAGGGAAACACAATACTAGCTTAACAATGCTAGTCCACCATTCAACTAAATACCTCGACGACAAGCCTCACCGGCAAACCACTGCCTAGGCTACGGTCTCATAGGCTAACCACACACACGAAGCATCGAGATTGGCAGCAACCAGCCAACACTTGTATACCACATCATAATCGGAAACCAATCTATTTAACACGTGGAGCGTCACACCTCAAGACCTCCACAGTACGCATGGTCTCACCTCAACACCAGCTGAGGTCAGACTCACGTACCATAACAGAACTCTACCCACAAGGGGTACATGTACCTACCACCACTCGGTACAACATTGAACCACAAAACCGTACCACCTCCAGGGCACACCACAATGGTTAATGGTTTCACGAATATACCTTAACCAGCGGTTCATACACAAACCACAACCTGTGGTCAAACAGGAGTCGGTACGGAGACAATGCCACCACTCGGGAACGGACTACTGGTTCATGATGCCAGTATCCAACCCGAACAATAAAGTACAAGAACTACATCTTAGTCTCGCAGTCATGGACGGAAGGTCCAACTGCCACTCCATAACAGCAAGCCAAGAACAGTGGAGACTAACTAACCACCACAACCTGCAGGTTCACACACCCCGCAGGCCCAAGCCTAACACCTTTAGGCGCTCCGGACGATAACCCTAAAGTGAGGCACTGGAACAGGACTAGCTGGGGACCAGTGTCGACAACTGGTGTCCATCCCTGAACCAAGAGCGCGCTACAAATGGCCGCACACCCACAAACACAAGCCGTTGTCCCCTGTCGTCTTTCCCCTCAGCCGGACGTACTACTCAAGCACAAGAGGAGGGTGTCCAGGAAGACAACATAGACCCTGACGGTACTCCCGTACCGGGACAAGCCCTATGCACCCGGTGTTGTGGTAACCGACTAGAGAGGTATTCCGGAATAGGCGCCGGACCACCAGAGCAAACACACAAACCATGATATACACGCTATATAACCTTTATGTACAACACACGGTACACAAATGTATAAAATAGCTTACCATCGGTCATCCTGACCCTCAAGCTATCCTACACACAACCGATCATTAATGATGTAGCAACCCGGAAAATTCAGTATTTAAAAATTTGAAATAATAAATTTCTATAAAAATGAAATAATAGAAACATACGTACCATCATCGTATCTGCAAGAATACACCGGAAAATTACGTAATAATTATAAATCAACCCCAAATATTATCCCTAAGTGTTCCACCAAGAAATTCGTGCAACGAAAAATCCGATTGTCCAAGCGTACGTCACAACGTGACTGATTATCCAAATTAGGAAACTAAGTCGGAAAACCGTTAACACGGAAAGATAACGCGCCCATAAATTAAACGATCATGTCGAAGAGACTTCCAACATCATGAAATGATTACCCATTATCGGAATTGGACCAATGGACCTCTCATAGTCCATGAATAAATTAGGTACGAAAAATATAATAAAATTCGTAACTCTATTATTTCCTAATTAAAAGGGAATTCCCAAAGGATAAAATCTAATAAATAATGGGCTTTGATAATTGAACCATATAAAATTTTATTGGGCCATAATAGGGATTTTTAAAAGAAGAATAATAAGAAAATACCCTAAATTCGTAACTAAATTATTACCTAAATGGAAAAGGGATATTTAATGCATTAAATAGGAAGTTTGAGTCAGAATTGGATTCCTAAACCTACCCTAATAGGTTGGCCACGAATTTGGCTCCCATCCTAACCCAAATAGGAAGTGGAAATCTTGGGAGAAGGTTAGGAAAGGAGGAAATTCAGAATTTAATAGAAGTTAGAGGACTATTAGGAATTAGAAATTTAACATGCATAAATACATCTCTTAAACCCTCTTGGCCTACCCTAGCTCGTGCAAAGGGGTTCGTGGACGTGGAGAAGAGGCCAAGGAGGAGGAGAAATCGAGGAGAGGAAGATCCATCAAGCTTCTTCCTTCGTTCTTGGAGTTCTAAGCCCTAGGAGATAAATCGAGTCAAAGGTAGGCATTCTCACAAGCTAAAATCCTAATATTTCGTCTGTAGATTGTTCCATGCATCAGGAACAAAACCCTCAAGTTTCATAATTTTCCATCGAGCATATCTTTAGTTCTTGATTTTTCATGTTCTGCAACTTACATGACCCCGAACCCTCTTCTTAACTCTTGATCTCCTTGAATACTCAACCCCATGCTACGAAATTTTTACTGTAGATACTTCATGTTGTTAGGGATCTTTTGCCCCTAAAAGCCCTAAATTTCATCAAGCATGTTGATCGAATTTAATCGATCTTTCTCTCTGTGTCATGTTCTAAATAACTCGATCTTCCTCATGTTCAAACCCTATATGAACCATGCTCTCTCTCTAATTACGATTTACTGGAAGTACCCTTACATGTCTAGTTTAATTTGCAACTAGTTTCATGATTTTTCGTTGACTATACAATTAGTTATGATTTCCTGAACTACCCTATGTCAAAAAGGCAAGTTTCTGGACCGCAATCCAAGACAGATCAGAACTTTGTCAGGCTCAGGCGCAGACCCTGTGAACGCGACGGCCCGATAGGTCGCGTTCACAAGGCCCGTCGTGACAGAGTGCTCTGTCGCGATCTGATCGCGACAGTCCGCATTGTCGCGATCTGCTGACTAGGCCGTCGCGACCCTCATACCACCCCGTCGCGTTCTGCCTGCCCGTACCGACAAGCCTGTCGCGACCCTTTGCAGGCCCTGTCGCTACCTACCCTACCCATGTCGTAATCGTTACTGGCCTATGTCGCCTTCATAGAATTTTGCATGAAAACCCATAAAATTTGTTACTTCCACTTTCTAAAATATTCTTACGCCTTTTTAACAGTCATACACGCAGTAAAAACACCTGTTTTTAATAGAGCTATATTGAATGCTTTAAAATACATGTTCACGACTTCTTTTCTATCTACAATTTCATGACACATGCACACACTTGGAACCATCCAAATATGGCTTAATTGGCATGAACATGTGACATGATATATCTGGTAATTTATGCAATTAAATTGCCTTACTTGTAATGAACTTGTCCTCGATTTTCGTGTTGTTTTGAAACACCGATCTCGACGCTCCACTGTTCTAAAATTCCTCTAGAACGTCGAGCACTTGTTTCTATAATTGTCCTCTTTCTTGACTTGGACGAACTCTCTGTCGGATACTCCTTCCGCCGGACTAGTGAATCCTTGTTCAAGGCCTCCATAAGTCTCCTCTGTCCATGGATTCCCACATGGACGACGAGCCGGTTGTACCCTAACACTTGTTACACCCTTTAGGGATCGATATGATCCAAACGGCTATTAGAAGTTCGCTCTTACCTTGAATCACGACGGACCTCTGGACTTGTGCATAACATGGCCAACGGGAAGATCGTGAACTCCACCTAACTGCCAATACGACGTGCGCGTGTTGTGCAACGGTTACTATCGCTTGTTTACTCGTTGTTTTACGTGATGTCCCTAGCTCTCATCTATACTCTACTCGCTCATCTATTCACGTTCACTCTACTATTTCGTCTATTCATCTAGTGATCTCATCTATTTCTTGGTACTCTCTATTTGGCCATTAAATGATTGTCTAAAGATAAACAATATAACCAATGCCAGCGCAATAGGGCCCGATCAGGTCCTGGGAGGAGCGCCCAAAAGTGCCATTTGCCCACGGGAGTTAAATGATCAGGATGTCGGCATTACATCCAAGTGCCATACTATCAAGATTAATCTAAGACAATCAACACAAAGTGCTATATTCTCTCGTTGTCTTTTGACAAACAAGTGTTATACTCTCTCTCGGCTATCTTCAGATAACCAAAGTGCAATTACTATCTCGATTGACGAAAGTTAATCAAAAGTGCCAGACTATTTTGATTGATAAGAAAATCAATCAAAGTGCAATTTACTCTCTATATGGCCAACTACTTTTTCTCTCCTTGCTATACATGTGTCGTGCTATTTCTTGATGTTGAAGTTATTTGCTATCGTCTCGTTGTTGTTTTCTATCGTGACTTGATCTTATTCATTGTGGTATACTTGATTCATCTGCTATTTGAACCATGTTACTTGTGCTCTAACTTTCTCGACTTTACATAACTCTCTCTATCTTTAGTTGCTCTGCCATTTAATGCATTAATTATTTAAAGCCTGCTTGAGCCTGAGATTTAAGTCCTACTGGACGTTATCGCTCACCCTGCGTTATTTGTCGTTATGTCTCAGGTAAGCTAGATGACGTTATACACACCAATGGGACAAGACCAGAATGATGAGCGACCCGAAGTCAACTCATGAAGTTACCCTAGTACAATGAAGTCTGGTAGTTATTGCTTTGGATTTCTTTTCAATATAGTGATGTCAATGAGCCTTGTGTTTGGCTCCGAATTAGTGGTTGTAATAGTCTTAGTGGAATTTCAATGAAATAAAGAGTTTATCTCAATTATTGTTCATTAGATGCTCTGATCGTACATTTTTCTCTACTATATACTTGGTTCGCGTCTCCTCCGATTTATTCCACTGCTAGATTGGAGGGGCGTGACAAATGCGGTCATCCCATGACCGCCAAAACCACACATTACACTTCACACATTAACCATTGAGCACTTACGTTACTACATAGGCATATTTATCACAACACATAAGGATACCAACACCAGAACATAACTCGCCTGCCATTGGTCACCCTGTGACCTCCATGGCTACACATACTGCATAATACATTAATCATTATAATAACTTTAAAGAACCACCACAAACCCGGGCTAGGTCTACACAAGACCTTCACTGCCCGACCATCACAAAAAGACCACAGAACCTGAAACGCGTCCAGCACAGACGCCGCCACTTGAATCGCGTCATTTGGTTTGGACGCCATTCCAAACATTATCGCGAGAGGGCCAAGCACCGCGACAATTTCGGGTCGGCCCTTCTAGGCGCTATCACAAAGGTTGTCGCGACAGGCCTTAGCGACGCGACCAGGTCACGTCGGCCCGACACGACACCATAAAACTCCAATCCATCAATCCTCTGGTCAACTCATAGTCGCGTCAACCTTGACGCCGCGTTTCATGCTAACGTGACAGACCACAAGGTCGCGACACGACGACCGACCTAATAGACACATCGGAAAGTAGAACGTGTCGTCGCGATGCGGCGCATTCATCGAATAACGGTGGGGACACCCGACATGACTCCAGTTCGTCTGTGACTTCATTTCACAGACCGAACCCCACACCTCCACACAGGAGAAACCACACATAGGCTGACCAAGCTTCAATTCAAAGCAGTAAACACAATTCCAAACATTAGCACACCACCCACACATGCTCCAACCCTTAATCCCAAATCCAAACATGTTGTAAAACAATAACACAAGGTAGGAAGTCTCCCTACCAACTGAAAGAAGCGGAAGAACACCAAAACCTCCTCGCCGACAGCACACCCACAATCTGAGTGTCGTCCTCGCATGGTTCCCACGCCGTACGAGCCACCGAAAGCCAAAATCGCGTGAAAACCTCGCCAGAGAAGCCACAACATCGTCCCCTACGCCGGACAGAGCATCCTCTGCTCTGTCTGGCCGAAACTAAGCTTTTAACACTCTGATCAAAATCGCGTCCAAGGCAGAAGCAGCGTTTAAACCCTTTAAACGTGTCCCTCTTGTCTGACACCAAACAGAAACCTGTGCCACGTGCCGCAGAGGCGGTTCACCGAATCGCATCCGGCAAGGCCGACACATTCAGATCGCTTCGCCTGCCTCTGCCACGATTCCAAACAGTGAACCAGCAGTGCAAATGAGCTGGCATAACCGGCCCACACTGCTCACCCTGTGTACACAAACCACGAAAACAGCCCATTGACCATCTCTTGGTCAAGAGCACTGCACATAGACCCGATAAACTTGGATTCGAACGACCGTATCATTACAGATACCACTTTCCTTAACCCATTACATGCATTTAAATCATTAAACATGGTCCGATTTAATCCAAAAATGAGAAGAATTCCCCTACCACACGAAGAACATGAGGAAGGCGTAAAACGGCGCTGCCCTGGTGTTTCCCATGCTCCGCACAACCTCCTCGCGTCGGGAACCTGCCAAACCACACGCCGAAACCTCCGAATCGTTGAAAAAATCTCCACACGATCCTCCCCCACAGCCGAGTAGTGTTTTCTGCACTGCTTGGCCTAGGGTCGGCCAGCTCCAACACACAATCAAAATTGCAACGGGTCGCGATGTCGTAATTTAATCGCGACAGGTATATTCGTTGCAATTAAAGGCGACGTCCCTGCATGCTCCACGTGGCGCGCATGCAGACACGCACCCAAGGAAGCGGCATTCAAAATGCGATGACTTGGGTGGTCGCGATTCTCAAAATCGTGACGCCTGTGTTGTTCGCGTTTATGAAAGTCGTTCTCGAGGTTGGTTTGGCCTGGTTTCCAAGTCCCCAACCCACACAACCTGTACAAACCATACAAACACTCAATGTTGGGCCACACTTTGGCCACTAAATCCCTAAGTACGATCTGAAAAAAGTCACGACATTACATTTGATGTCCAATGAATGTCTATTGGGTGAGAATTACCCTTTTGTGGTTCATTAGTGAGAATTTTCGATTTCGGGTTATTTTCTAACATTAATATATTATGTCCCAAAAGTCATCTCTTTGCCCAATTTTCTTGATTGATGGTGAAGAATGATGGTGAGAGTCCATCATAATTTTTACAACATTTTTGGAATTATTTCTATATGTGTGATAATAGGTTTCAACTTATTTCTTAATTATGATAATGAATCACAACAATTCTTAAACTTGGCCCAAACGATTTTTCTTGGCCCAATTTCTTAGTGGATCATTAGAGGATATATTTGAATTCTAACTATGATTTTATTTAATTTTCTAACTCATTTAAGTGCGTGCGATAATGATTATTCGACTTATTTTCTAATTACAATAATAAGTCACAAAACACCTTAAACTCGACCAATCAGATTTTTCTTTGCATGAATTTTGTCATGGATCATTTGGGAGTATTATTTAGAGTTTAACTATGATTTTTACGAAATTTTCCAATGTGTTTACGTACATATGATATTGGTACGTATATTTTTACTATTTTGATAATATTAAATTATTATTTTTAATTTATTTATAATTTTTTAACTAATAAAATTTGGAATGCTACAATACTTGTTCTTGATTGTGAGTTGATTCAATTGTTTATAATCAATAAATAGTCTCATTGGCTCGTCCTCTGCTTGAAAAATAACATAGGTACTCTCCATAGGGAGTGATCTGATAAACCCTTTCTCCAACAGTTCCATAGTTGTTCCTTTAGCTCTTTTAATTCTATCGGTGACATTCTTTAGGGGTTCTAGAGACAAGGGTAGCTCTTTGAATTAATCAGATAGAGAAATTGACCTCTCTCTCTAGAGGAATATCGTGAAGCTCCTCTGAAAACACATCCAGAAAGTCTCTAATCACAACAATGTCTTCTATTTTTACTTCCTTCTTCTCCATAGTTACAGAAGCAACAAATGCTACACATCCCCTCCTTATCATTCTATGGGCTTGGAGGGCAGAGATAAGAGATGGATGCTTACGGCCCTTGGTACTTGAGTACACTAATTTAGGATGCTCATTAAAAGTTACCCTACTCTTCCTGCAGTCAATGCTAGCACCATGTTGGGTCAGCAATTAGCCCCTAAGATCACATCATAATGCTCCATGAGCATGTACTGTAGATCAGCTGGTAGGTTTCTCCCTCTGATGTCCACATTAGTAGAGGGAAAGTAGCAATTAAGCTTGGTTCATTCCCCAAGAGGTGTGGTGATTGAGAATTCAAAAGCTAAAGGTATAGGTTTTATAAGAAGGGTTTCAACAAATTCTTAGGGTATAAATGAGTGTGTTGCTCTAGTATCAAATAAAACAAAGGCAGGTCTGGAGTGTACGATAAGAGTACCTTTCACCACTTTTTGGTCCATAACTACTTGGAGACAACCTGATTTCCTTTGTCCATTTTGGCACTTGTCTTGTAGTGTTTGTTCCTTCATCATAAGTAAATCTAAAATCTTGTGGTATTGACTCCCACATCGTAGACATCTGCCCTAAGCTCTCTAGCATTGGTCAGATCGATGTCCACCCTTATGCAGTGCTTGCACCCTTCAGATGGGACCATATCCGACTGTATGCCAAACTCCCTTGGTTTCTTATCTTGTTGAACAGTAGGACCACCACTGGACCTCTTCCTTCTAATGGTCGGTTGGTACCTCTCAGTAGCAAAGGCCTACTCTGTAACACCTCACTTAGACCCGGTCCACTTACACCAACTCTCATCAAGTCTAAGTGATGTGCTACATGAGGAATACACCCCACAATCATCAAATGTAGGTTGAGTCATTCACAAATATGTGCCAATGCAACAAAAAATAAAAACAATCACATCAATTTTAATATCCATGTCCATAATCCATAGAAAAGTCCACAAATGCTAAATAGTTTAATACAAAGTTCATAACATAATAACTCCTCACATACAAAGGTCACACTACACTCAAATCTAATCGTCACGTTCCGAATCTGATCCTACTACTACAGCCTTTGGATCTGCCGCCTCGCCTGAAATGTTAAGCAAGTATGAGTCTATAACGAAGACTCAGCAAGCAACCCAAAATGGATTATCAACCTAACATATATCATATTTTCAAACCATATTAATGCATATTGATTTCAGCAATCATACTATTTTCATTGTAACATATGCTAAACATATCTTTAATCAAAATTTACATACAAATGATATTGCTTAAAGACATGAAATAAAGGCCTTACACTAACTCTTAAGTTTTTACTTTTGCAAGTGGTTTCAGATCTGATCATGGTGACAAAATTTCAAATATCAACATGGTGTATATAGTATACATGTTTCAAGAGTTCACATAAGTGAGTAGCATTAAGCAGAAGAAAATAAGACAAGTATGATATTCTAATAATGCCAAGGCTGAAAATAAACATATCAAATGACATATACGTATGTACAAATTGCCAAGACACATCCTAAATCACCCATTAAAAGTCACATAGACATATGAACATATACTCATCACCTAGGCAGATAGTGATAGAGTCTAGGTTACTGCGCAGAACCGGGGGAAATTCTCCCCACCATTACCAGTGGCACTTGTCCACCTCTAGGACTTCTTTCCATGCCTTCGGGAACATATATAACATATTGAACACTTCCATAGAGGCATTACTATGGTCCTGTTTCAGATCACTTCTAAGGTGGCAGTGTCTTATTGGCCGATATACGAATTTACAAATTTCAAATGCAACATAGCATGTTGCCTAAAATCATATACACATATTCAGATCATAATAGAGACATAATTCAAATTGATCACATGTTGTAGTTTCTAGGAATTTCCTCAATATCTATTTTATAACACATTCACATGATAATAACAGACTTAAAAAAGATATAGATGCCATAAATTCATAAACATTTGGAAGAACGTGCTCTTATGATCATGGATTAAAAGTGTACTTTTTTCATGATTTTCTGACAAACATACTAATTTTTGTATTTATTTACTGATATAAATGGAGAAATATTCACCATACTGAAACCAACTGTCAAACAGACTCAACATTTTTACTTAGAGAATAATGTACCAATATAATGTACAAGCCAAAATCTTAAAATTTTCGGACTTCATAAGCTATTTATAAAATTAAAACAACGCTATTGATTTTAGTATTTTAGCCATGGAAATTATAAAAAATAGTCAATATCTGGTTATAGATCCATTATAATGTGAACATAAACCTGACATGTATTTCTAAACATAAACCCAGATTTTAATCACAAACATGCTTCGCAAACAAAATTTCTTCTTAAATCTATACATATTCACATATTTCAAAAATTACCCTAATATCATGGTGATTACAAAAAATAACCCAAATTGTAGCATAGTAAGGAATTAACATACTTAACGCTACACATTTTTAGAAGTAAAAATAGAGAAAAATGGTAAATAGAAGAACTTGATGGTAATAGGGTTGCTATTAAGTTTAGTTTGACAGCAAAGGGGTTTGACGTTAAGTTCATTCTTGGCGGCAATTAAGGTTGCCGTTAACCTGACAGAAAATGGAACTTCACTGGAAACCATACAATCCCCAAATCCGACCATTGTTTTATTTTCTAAAATCATGAAAAAATTATAAAAGGTAGAAACTAGGGTTGGAACCACATCCCTAAGTTACTTGCCTCTAAAACACCAAGAGAACTACGGATTTAGCCGATGAAGCCCACCTTGGCCAACTAAGATGGTCCCCTCTCTGAGGTAAATCCTCAACCAATTGTTCTCCTATGCCAACAACATGATGGAGACACCTTTAACCTTCAATGGCACGGCCTCCTAACACGTAGATGCTTGAACTTGGTCTCCATGAAGATCAAACGTCAGATCTCCCTTCTTCTTCCACTTGAGACTTGGAGAAGACTTCCAAACGGGGATATGGAGACAAGACACCCTTTTTAAAGGATTTCCATCCCTAACTCGGTCCAGAGAGGGTAGGAGTCGTGTCTTTGGACGTTACTAGATATTTTGCCCCTACCATATCCCAACCGGAGCTGGGTTGCAAGAATTATGCGTATGCACCACAGGAAATTGACGGCAAGGGTGATTGTCATCTACCCATGGTTGACGTCAATCGATGCTGCCGTCAACCTACTATTGGCGGAAATCGATGTTGCCATCAATAACATAGGTCGACACAACCATCGATCTGCCCGAGATCAGGCCAACAATTACCAAGAAATTTTAACTACTCATACACATTCACATAAATTTATAAATGCACAGCAAAATAGATAACAATTATAATTAAAATCTATGAATAAGATTTCAGGGCATCACATACTCCCTCTTGATGGACTTCCCTTTAATCCTTTATGCAGTCTTCATAGCATCCTCAAGGAGTTGGGCTTTCTTCACCATGTCAGCATAGGTCTGAATGTTCATCGTCGTCGGTTGTGTGATAAAATGGGGCCTCAAGCCATTTAAGAACCTCTTAGCCTTCATTCTCCAATCCCTACCGGATGGGTAGCATATCAGGCCAAGTGTGAGAATTGTGCCTCATACTCAACCACAATTAATGCTCATTGCTTCAAAGCAACAAATTCAGTTGTCTTCCTCTCTTTCACCCTCTCAAAGAAATACTTGTTATTGAAATGCTCAACAAGTTATGCCCATGTGGCCGATTGATCTTGTAAAGTGGCTTCCACTGATTCCCACCACGCCCAGGCATCCTTCTCCAACTAAAAGGTCGCCAACAACACCTTGTCCTAGTAATTACACTGCATAACTCTAAATACCTGCTCAATCTCTTTGATCTAGTGCTCAGTTGTGTCTGGATCAGTGCTACCCTCAAACCTTGGCAGGTTCATGCTATGAAATTCCTATGAAGCTCACCAACTTAATGATTTCCACCACTCTGGGTATCTTTCAGGATTGCATGAGTCAAATCCGAAGAGTTTGTTGCATGTTCCTCATTTGTGCCCGCTCAACAGCCATTTGAAGTATTAAGTACCTTCCAAAGATGTCAATTGTTAGTGATCTAATAATGACTCGAGTCACTCTTAAC
The DNA here is from genome assembly GCA_014218235.1 of Colocasia esculenta. NCBI lineage: Eukaryota > Viridiplantae > Streptophyta > Magnoliopsida > Alismatales > Araceae > Colocasia > Colocasia esculenta. Next base: position 69,239,759 of record CM024760.1, on the reverse strand, counting down.
CTGTGGCTTTACCCGAACTCACATCCGATGTGATCTTGTTAACTCATGAGGCCTAAGTGTGATCTTACTAAGTCATTCCTGATTTCCTGGGACCAAAATGAAATCAAGGCTCTGATACCACCTCTGTCACACCCTCGATTTATTAAACAGTGGGGATGAATTCAAGGACGCGACAATCATTCGAGCATTCAGAAGCCATGGGCAAGGACCAAGTGAATAGAGTCCCCAATTCAATTAATCCAAACTCTTCCTTAATTCTTCATGAAACTAAAGTTTTAACCTCTAATACAAAAATAGATAAAACACTCCACAATTCCTAGGCCGTGCAAGTCGACAGACCCATTGGTTGACGACAGGTAAGGCCTTGTCAATTGCAGCCTAAAATCTTAAGCCCAAAGGAAGTTAGAACACAATTAAGAACAAAAATCTGACTCCATTCCATTATCATTACATTCCAATGTTAACCTCAACCAACAGCTAGTAGTTCACAAGTCCAACATAGGGCGCATTTAACTACACAATGGCCTCAAAAGAGAAGGAATTTCTACACATTCAAAAGGGGCCTAATCCAAGTCTTCAGAAGGACTGGGGCACTCATTCACTTTTGCCCGCTCCCATCCATTTCCAAGGCTCATCTTCACTATCTGAAAAATGTCAAATAAATTTATTGAGCTTACATCTAGTAGGATTTATAACTCAAATGCAGGCAAAAGATTAAGTGATTAGCCTCTTGGCAACAGGGTTTGAAAGGTAGAAGGACGACGTGTATAACAGTAAGCATGTTTGGTAGCAGAACGATTGGCAACCCAATGGGTTCCTAATAAATTCAATTGCTAATAAATGAAAAGCAGTAAACAACGATTTTAGAAGTAACATATCAATGAATGGAATCTGAACTGGTCATATTTCAAAATAACAAACAGTCATGTCATATTACACATCAAGTATATCATATCAAATGAATGCGCTTTCAAATCTTACAAATCATATCAGTGTCATGCCACCACTAAAAATCTATACTCCTATAGTTATCAAGTACATTGGCGTGCTCCTTTCCAAGACTAGATAGAATCCTTTTATTTGCGTAGGCATGGGTCAGTGGACCAAGTCTCTGTTGCCCAACTAGCTAGCCAGAGGGGGGGTGAATGGGTTATTAAAAATTTGATCTTTGATTAATACATGTTCACTAAGAGGACTACACAACAACTTAAACAAAGGTTAGAGTTATAGGAAATGAGACAGCAAACACACAAAACACAACCACAAGACACAAGGATTTTTATCCTGGTTCGGAACTCCTCTCCACAGGAGACCTACGTCCAATCCCTGAGCAATACCTCAGGATTTCACTATCAAGGTACTATCCCCCTACGGATCCTTACACCCAGCCTCAACTGGTCTTCCTTCACCTGAAGGGAAAACAACCACCCTGGATACCACCAGGTCTTCCTCACCCAGAAGGGAACACAACTAATAAAAAGAAGTATAAGAACAAGCTTCAGGAACTAGCTCAAGCACTACAATCTGAAGCAAACAAGCCTCGAGAGAGAAGGAATTTTAACACTGGTTTCTCTCCAAAGACTACACTGGCTCTCACAGGAATTTCTTCTTGAACACTGAGAGCTAAAGAGCTAAGATGGATTGGAACAGAGTGCTTCGCTCTTGTTTGAATCACAGAAGACTTGAAGGATTGGCGATGCTTTCTTTCAGAATGATATTCTTCAAAAGTATCTCTTCTCAGTCTTGAGTCTTGTATTTAAGCTTCTACTTGAAATTTGAACGTTAAAGATCCGTTGTCTCTCATCCTGGTGTACGTTAGACAGATCTGCAAGGAAGCTTCTGATCTTCAGTCTTTTATCTTTAGTACACGCCAGAGAAACATTTTAATATCTTGTATCTTGTGTCCAACGTTGTACAGATAAGTCTTGTCAGATATCTGCGAGCATATCAACAATAAATAGAGACAGCTAGGACTGTCGTCGATTGTTAGTTGCAGTTGGAACAGATATTGCAATATATAGCAAAGCTCCTTTCTGTCTAAAAAGACGTAGACAGAGTAGCATAAAAGTGGAAGATATTGTCTGCATGCATGAGAGATACGTTCAGAGAGCATTGAATGCGTAGCAGTCAAATAGACGAGATACGACTTTGACTATTCAACGTATATTAAAGAGTATTATATTGATATAACAATGAAATCGATATGAAAAGCCGATGCCTTTATGACTTATGAAATCGTTACACGATCGAATCGTTATAAGCATAAAGAAATCGATGTGATTACTTACCAAATCGTTACTGGTAAGCAGGTCGTTATGTCAATACAGAAATCGTTGTGAATATACAGAAGTCGTTATGAGTGTTACAGAAATCATGTGATTACTTATCAATCGTTACTGATAAGCAAGTCGTTATAATCATCAAAGAAATCGATATGAAACTCTTACAAATCGTTGCACCAAGCAAATCGTTCTGAGTTCTAAAGAAATCGTTTCGACAAGCAAATTGTTACGAGGTCTAAAGAAATCGTTACGGCTAGAAAGTCGTTATGAATTCTAAAGAAATCATTACGAGAACTTAAGAAATCGTTACGGCTAGAAAGTCGTTGTGAATTCTAAAGAAATCGTTGCGAGAACTTAAGAAATCGTTACGGCTAGAAAGTCGTTGTGAATTCTAAAGAAATCGTTACGAGAACTTAAGAAATCGTTACGGCTAGAAAGTCGTTGTGAATTCTAAAGAAATCGTTACGAGAACTTAAAAATCGTTACGGCTAGAAAGTCGTTGTGATTCTAAAGAAATCGTTACGAGAACTTAAGAAATCGTTACGACAGACAAGTCGTTACGAGTTCAAAAGAATCGTTACGACGTCAAGTCGTTACGCTTTCTAAAGAAATCGTTGCGATGTCTTAGTAAATCGTTATGAGATCTTTAAGAAATCGTTACGGTATCGATTTGTTTGAAACATCACGACTTTTCGTCAGAAAGGAAATCGATCATAATACTTATGAAATCGTTATGATGACTCTATTGAAATCGATATGAACTTATAAAGGAATCGTTCTGATTATCAATAGAAGTCGATATGAAGTATGAAGAAGTCGATGCAATGACTTGGGAAAAATTATGAATGAGAGTTTACCTGATTGTCTTGAACTTTCTTTTACTTTTATTTCTGTCCTCAAGGCTCAAGTAATTCATTAGTAATGTTTTGTTAATCATCAAAATTAATATATAAATAAGTGAATTAATTTATATGGAGAAAGTTTGGTCATCAATCTCCCCTTTTTGATGATGACAAAATATACTAAACAACATAATGAAAACACATGTTTTTCAGAGTTGCATTAGTTTTCTCCCCTTTTTGTCAATAAGCAAAAAGATAGTCTATGAGACAAAGAAGAGAGAAAGCTTTGTATTAATTAGGAGTAAGATAATACATAGAGACAAAAGGGAGGCATGCTGGGAAATAACAGTCCATGCCTTGATCTCCATATCTTCAAAAGTCTGGCGGAAAACACCAGGAGCAACTGAGAAGGAAGAACCCATGGCTGGAGAGATCCTCTGAATGTAAAGCTGCCGCTGCTCTTCCAGGAATTCTTCATACTGATCTTTGTCTAGTATGAATCGGAAGTAGGTGCTCTTTCCAAAGCTGGCACGATGGAGAAATCTATCCGGAGAGATTGGATAGAAAAACTTCTGATCAAGCAGATCCTGCTTCAGAGCATAGAAGGCAGTATATCTGGCTGCCCACTGAACATAGATCTCTTGAATGGGATTTATGGAGTTGAGATCCATGAAGGCTTCGGCTGATAGAATAGGCTTAGCTTGACGGACCAAGGAACTGTTGATGGCTTGCAACTGAAGATGGGGTTCCTTGTAGAGTGTTTCCCATATGGTGGGAGAAAGCCTTTCACACTCAGAGATGAGTGGAGCCAAAACTTGAGAGGAAATGCGGCCAGAGTGGTATTCTCTGAAGATAACCGCAAAAAGGAAGGCATTCTACCCTGCTTAGCTGACATTCTGCCCATCTGCTTAGCAAACATATCAAAGGCATGGGAGCCTGCATCTGAGTCAAACACTAAGGAGTGTAGCTTCGGCAGAAGAACTGGAGAGTGAACTTTGAGATCGGCAAAATCCACTGTGAGGGGAAGATTTATTGGATGTTCTGATCTCAGCATCACTATGGCTGAATGAAATTGGTAGAACTGACTTCAGGCAGCTTGTTCAAGTAGCAAAATCACTGTACAGCTGGAAGTTCTTGGCAATTCTGATCTCTTTCAAAATGAAAGGTCCCCAAGAGTTTTTATGCTGAAGAGTAAACCACTCAGAAAGAGTGAGTGGGTGAGCTCTATGGGTAAGGGATTCTGCCCTGGCAGTCAAGTATTTGGTGTACTGAGCTTTGTTGCCCTTGACATTGGCCCACTGATCTTCAGTCTTGAACTCAGTGCCCTCAAAGATTTTGGATTTTTGAGGGTGGGACAGCTGGGTAAAAGGAAGAACAGTGTTTAGATGCTCAGAGAGGTTGAGGAAAGGAATACCATAGACGGTGGAGAGGATGCACTTTTGAAGGTATTCCCTATAGATAGGTCTTCTCTGAGGTTCGAGGGTAAGAGAGTACCAAAGAGGAGGAAATAATGGTGAGGAGGGGATGCTGACAGAGGATGAATGTTTCCTCTTTTTCTTGGCAGGACTGGGAGGATCAGTCCTGTGGATATGAGTGGCAGTGGAGAGAATGGTGATAGGGTATTTCTCTCAAAATCATCCGGAATATTAGTGTCAAAGACACCAAGAAGTGGAGGTTTTTCGAAATGAAGGTGACAGAGGAAGGAGGAGTAGGAGGATAGAAGAGGTGTTTGGGATTGAAGGATGTAGACGGGTGAACTGGAGTGGTTTGAGTGAGAGGTGAAGAAGGTGAGAATGATGATGGAGCTGAGGTGTGAGAAGGAGTGGGAGAGAAAGAAGGTTGAGATGAAATGAGAGAGGAAGAAGGTTGGGTGCGAGGCATAGGGTGTTTGAGAGTTGGTGGTGCTGGAGGGGCTGTAGAAGGAGATGAAGGTGAGGAGAGGGTTGGAGTTGCAAGAGTAGAAGTGTCAGGGGCCTTGGTAGCTTCAATGGGCTCTTTCCCTTTTGCATGACCCTCTCTGACAACTGCAGACGGCCCAGATGGCCCTGATGCTGGCACTGATGGCCCTGGTGGCCCTGATGCTTGAGCTGAAGGCCCTGCTGGCCGAGACTCTTGAGCTGGAGGCCCTGGTGGCCGAGGAACAGCTGCTGATCTGCTCTGAGTAGCTGCAGGAGAAACACCACTTGACCTTGAAAGAATTGCAAGCATGGACTTCATATCAGACATTTCCTTGTTGAACCACTTCATAGCATTTCGGACTGAAGATAGCTCAGAGGTGGTTGAAGCTTGACTGGTCAGAATGCCTTGCACACTGGTCTGAACTGATGATAAAATATCTCCTTGAGCCTTCAACAATTCCATAACTGGCTTCAGATTTACTTTTCTGTGGCTCTTTCTTGGCCTTCTTGAACCACTCTCTTTTGTTTGCTCTGCTGAGTGACAGGCTCCTCAATATGCATGGCTTGCACTTGGTTCTTCACTTACAGGAGCGCTGGCAGGAGGAGGATTTTTCTGGATGGTGCATCTGTCTCAGGAGCATTTTCTATCAATGGTTCCTCATTGCCAGTTTGCTCCCCCTGAATAGGAGCATGGAGATCAACATTTTCTAGCTCCCCCTGGGCAGGAGCTTCCTCCAAAACAATTTTCTCAGAGTGGCCTTCTGCCACAGATTCTGACAAGTTTGATTCACTAGCATGTTGTTCCCCTTGGCTGGGAACATCTTCCAAAATCACTTCTTGTTGAGTAGCTGCTTGCACCTCAACACTGACAACTGATTCAGTCAAATTTTCTGTATGGCCTGGTGCCATAGCTTCTTCTTCATCAAGTCCACCTGTTTCTGAAGTAACTGAGGTGGAGGGAAGAGAGTCCAAAACATCTCTTAAAATAGAGGCAACTATGAGGTGGGCAAAGGATCTGCCACACCTGCTACAGCTTCTTCCATTTGAACTTCTGGAGGATGAGATTCAATTTCTATAATAGGTGATCCTGAAATCTCTGCTTGGAGTTCCACTGAAGGTACTGCTGCTGCTCTCTCTACTGCTGCTGATCTTACCTCTAAAACTGCTGGAGGATCTGCTGCTTCTTCTTGAATCTCTGGGACATCTCCGATGATGGCCTCTCCCTCTGCCACAGAGGTCTTGGTCCATATCCCATTCTGCACTGAAAAACCACTTTTCTTAAGGTTCCTGGACCTTATAGACTGGCCCATCTTTTCCACAACAGCTCCAGATAAATCAACTCCAAAATGCTTGAAAATCTTGGTTAGGAGATGAGCGTAGGGCAAGGATACATTCATTTTGCTCTTTGTATCCCAGATTTGAGCACTAGCAAACTTCATTCTCTCCAACATGACTGCGGCCAAGTTAATCTCCTTATTCTGGATTACCCAGAACATCATATCCGAATCTGCCCTAGTGCAAGATGAGAAGTAGCACTCCGGGGAACCATAATTTGGCAGATAATGAAATGGAGTAGACGGTTGAATGCAGACATTTGATTGATATCTAATTTTCCGTCTTTCAGCCTGAAACCTGGACCTATAATGCCAAGACCCTTTGCTTCATCGTTCACGGAGTGAACCCCACTATGTCCAGATGTCTTCACTCCAAACAACGTGTGCAGGAGTTCATGGTCTACCTTAATTTGGATACCCTTAACAGAGGAGACAAGGGACCCATCCGCCTCTGACTTCAGACAAACAAAAAAGGCTTTCACCAGGTCGGGATAACTTACCTCGGTGAAAGTGGCAACATCCATCCACTGCATCCTTCTCAAAGCTTCTACTAAACTGCTCATGCCATTCTTCTCTAGATTCTGAACATCCACTGCCTTGTTTCCGCAAATCTTCGTCTTCACGAAGGTGAATCTTTCCTTCTGCTCTGCGGACAGGTACTCAGCACTGTAGCCCCCTACACTTCTGGAGATCATCGGAGCGGCCATGGGTAGAGAGAAGAAAACGGTTCTGGAGAAGGGAGATGATGGAAGAGATGGAAGCCCTCGAGGGATTCTTCGGGGGAAGAAGAGAAAGCTTCAAATCTTGCAGAGAGTCGATGCCGGAATCGTTAGGGCATCGGCTTTGGGCGAACAGATAAAAGAGAAAGGGTAAAGGTGGAATATGAGTCATTCCCAGAACGATTTGACTAATTAGAATTACTTTATCGAAAACAGGAAGCGCCAAAAGGCGGTAACGGCAGAAGGCGACAAAAGGGTTTGACGAGTCAAACTGCTTTTAACACAACAGCGGTCAAAGAAGAGTAAATAAGCTGAGTTTTGCTTAAAGTCAGGAGAGAGAGAAAATTTCATTTAATCTGAAAATTTATATGCCAATTTAAATACAGGAATCTTTTCAAAATTGCACATCCCTAATTCCCTTCTAAGAGATGTAAATCTCTCTTCAGGTAGGGCTTTTGTGAAGATATCTGCTAGTTGACCATTTGTATCTATAAAAGAAATTTCTAAGTTACCACTAGCTACATGATCTCGAATGAAGTGATATCTAACCTCAATATGTTTAGTCCTTGAGTGTTGCACTGGATTCTTGGTGAGGTTGATGGCACTTGTATTATCACACAGTAGTGGAATTGACTTGATATGAATGCCGAAATCCTCAAGTTGTTGCTTTATCCATAGGAGTTGTGTACAACAACTTCCAGCAGCAACATATTCTGCCTCAGCTGTTGATAGAGCTACTGAATTTTGTTTCTTGGAGGACCAAGATATCAGACATCCTGCAAGAAACTGACAACAACCACTGGTGCTCTTTCTATCTACTTTGCATCCAGCATAATCAGCATCAGAATATCCTACTAATTTTATTTCACAAGATTTTGGATACCAAAGACCTAAATCATGAGTTCTAGCTAAATACCTAAATATTCTTTTCACAGAAATTAAATGAGACTCTCTAGGGTCTGCTTGATATCTAGCACACATGCATACACTAAATAAAATGTCTGGTCTACTTGCAGTTAAGTAAAGTAATGACCCTATCATACCTCTATAGTTCTTTTGATCTACCTTTTTACCATTTTGATCACTGTCCATTCTGGTTGATGTGCTCATTGGCGTTGATAGTGGCTTTGCACCTTCAAATCCAAATTTCTTTAACAGCTCTTTGGTGTACTTAGCTTGACAGATGTGAGTGCCTTCCTTCCCTTGCTTAATTTGCAATCCAAGGAAGTAGTTTAGCTCCCCCATCAAACTCATTTCAAATTCCCCCTGCATAAGCTTTTCAAAGTACTTGCAAAGAGACTCATCAGTAGATCCAAAAATGATATCATCTACATATATTTGTACAAGAAGTATATGTTTGACTTTAGATTTTATAAATAATGTACTATCTACTTGACCTCTAGTGAAACCATGATCTAATAAGAAAGTACTGAGCCTCTCATACCAGGCTCTAGGTGCTTGCTTTAAACCATATAAAGCCTTATGGAGTTTAAATACATGATTTGGAAATTCGGTGTCATCAAAACCTGGAGGTTGTTCAACATACACTTCCTCCTTGATAAAACCATTTAAAAAGGCTGATTTGACATCCATTTGAAACAATTTTAAATCTAATGCAGATGCATAAGCAAGTAAAATCCTAATAGCCTCAAGTCTAGCCACAGGTGCATAGGTTTCATCGAAATCTATGCCTTCCTCTTGGGAATAGCCTTGAGCTACCAGTCTGGCCTTGTTCCTTAAGATTACTCCAGACTCATCCAGTTTATTTCTGAACACCCACTTGGTGCCAATAACTGAATGATTGGATGGTCTAGGAACAAGTGACCATACTTGGTTTCTCTTGAACTGATTTAGTTCATCTTGCATGGCTATTATCCAAGATTCATCAGTTAAAGCTTCATTGACTGTCTTAGGCTCTATTTGAGAAACAAAGGCTAAATAATCACAAGGGATTACATTACCTCTTGTTCTTACCCCTACGGATGGATCACCAATAATATTCTCAGGAGGGTGATCTTTCTGATGTCTCCATTCTTTTGGAAGATTTTCATGTTGAATTTCAGTTTGCTGCAGTTCTTCCAGAGATGGGTCTTCCTTGTCCTTAATTGAGGTATTCTTTAATTTTTCGGACAAGTCATCTGCATCATCAATGTCACTAATTTCTTCTTTTTCAAGGAAGGGTTAGATTCATCAAAAATAACATGCACAGATTGTTCAATTAATAATGAACGTTTATTGAAAACTCTATAACTTTTGGGTTTAGAAGAGTACCCCATAAAGATGCCTTCATCTGATTTGGCATCTAACTTACCAATGTCCCTTTTTCCATTGTTGTGGATGAAACAAGGACATCCAAATATTTTGAAGTGACTGATCTTTGGTTTCTTTCCCTTGTAGAGTTCATAAGCAGTCTTCTTCAGAATTGGCCTGATCATTACCCTATTAATGATATAACTTGCAGTGTTGATGGCTTCGGCCCAAAAATATCTTGGCAAGTCATATTCTGATAACATGGTTCTTGCCATATCCAAAAGAGTTCTGTTTTTCCTCTCAGCAATTCCATTCTGTTGAGGTGTCCTTGGTGCTGAGAAGTTGTGCTCAATTCCTTGATCATTACAGAACTTTGCAAACTTTTCATTCTGGAACTCACCACCATGATCTGATCGGATAGAGATAATGGTGAACTTCTGATCTTTCTGAACTTTCTTGCTGAAGCTGACAAAATTATCAAAGGTGTCATCTTTGTGCTCTAGAAAGGATACCCAAGTAAATCTTGAGTAATCATCAACTATGACAAATCCAAAATTCTTTCCTCCGAGACTGGTAGTCCTCATTGGCCCAAATAGATCCATATGAAGTAATTCTAATGGCTTTGAGGTGGTCACTACTGTCTTTGATTTGAAAGAGCTCTTGGTGTGCTTTCCTCTTGCACAAGGTCTGCAGATGCTATCTATTTTTGAGTTGACCTGGGCAATCCTTCCACTAGATTTCTTTTTCTGAGCTTGTTCAATCCATCCAAGCTGCAGTGGCCCAGTCTTCTGTGCCACAGCTCTGTTGATTGATCTTTGCTGGCTGCCAAACAGACATCTTGATCCTTGAGTTCCTCGAGATAGAGAACATACAAATTTCTTTCTCTATATGCTTCAAATATGACTGCTCCATCCTTTAATATACTGCACTTTGATTTTGGAACTGAATCTGATGGCCTTTGTCACACAACTGGCTGATGCTGATGAGATTGTGCTTTAATCCTTTGACCAGCATTACATCTTCAATAACTGATTTTCCTTTGATGTTCACGGACCCACTTCCTATCACTGTGCCTTTTCCATTATCTCCATAGGTGACTGTTCCTTCTTCAGCTTGGAGATTAACGAAAAGCTTCTGGTTGCCTGACATGTGCCTTGAGCACCCACTATCCAAGTACCATTTGGATGCTCGAGGGTTAACCTGAAATAGAGACATCAAGTTTTAGGTACCCAAATTCTTTTGGGTCCTGATGGGTCAGTATCATTGTTTTTACTTTTTATTATCCACTTCTTATGTCTTGTTGGGCATGTAGTTATAATATGTCCTAACTTATTGCAATGACTACAGCAGATAACTTAGTTACTTTTTCAATATATTTGAAATCAGCTTTGTATACTACATCTTGTTCAGGTACAAATTTTGGTGTTGAATAATTTTTAGGATAATTTATGTTTCTTCATTATATGGGGGTGTATATCCTAATCCATTTTTCTTCCTATCTAATCTTCTAGCGCCTTTTAATATTAATGAGTTTTTACCATTAGTAAATTTCTCTAATATGCTTGACAGTTTATCATTTTCTTTATTTAAATTTTCAATCTCTTTTCTTAATTCATCTACACTTTCTTGTTTTTCCAACTCTGTTGTTTGTTTATTTTTAACTTTTAAGTCTTCACACAACAATTCATTTCTTCTTTTTAGTTCAATTAATTGTTTTTCTAGTTCTTCATTTTCTGTTTTTAAGTCAGAGTTAGTGTTTTCTAAGCATGTATTATTTTTCTTACTAACCTTAAGTAATTTAGACACCTCTTTATATTTATCGTAAAGTTCATTAAAAGCACTTTCTAGATTGTCAGAATCTGAATCATTACAGGAATCAAAGGAAGAGTCAGAAGTTACCTTGTCTTCGGTGTTGGCCATGAGAGCCAGGTTGGCTTCTTCTCCATCACTGCTTGAACTTGACTCACTGTCTGAGTCATTGCTGTTCTCCCAAGCAGCTGCCATTGCCTTCTTTTTATACTTCTTGAATTTTCTGAAATTATCCTTCTTCTTGTGATCATTCTTCTTAAGCATTGGACAATCTGCCTTGATGTGTCCAGGCTTTTTGCATTCATAGCATATCACTTCTCCTTTCTTCGAATCCTTTACTTCTGGTTTTCTGAGATCTTTATTTTTCTTGAAAAATCTTCTCCCAGACTGAAACATTTTCTTCTTTGCTAGAATTCTTTGAAGTCTTTGAGACAGTATTGCTTCTTCATCATCACTGTCCTTACTGCTTTCACTGTTGTCCAATGATTCTTCTAATATATCATCATTTGCCTTGAGAGCGTTTGATTGCTTCTTTCTGCTGGAGGATTCTCCTAATCTCTCCATATTTATCTCATGAGCCATAAGGGATCCTATTAACTTCTCAAATGACATTAGTTTTAGATCATTGGCTTCCTCAATAGCTGTTACCTTTGGAGTCCATGAGGATGGCAGAGATCTGAGGATCTTCCTGACCATATCTGGTACATCATAGACTTTTCCTAATCCAGCTAACCCATTTGTGATATCTGTGAATCTGCTAAACATTTGGGTTATGGATTCACCACTGCATCTGGAATCTTTCATATTGAGTCACAAGAATGTCGATTCTTGTCTCCTTTACCTTATCTGTCCCTTCATAGGTAATTATGAGCTTTTCCCACATTTCCATTGCGGATTTGCAGGCTGAAACTCTGTTGAATTCTTTCTTGCTGAGGGCACAGCACAGGATGCTCTTGGCTTTGCAATTTAAGGAGATTCTTCTTCTGTCTCATCTGTCCACTGAGCCTTTGCATTGGTGACTAGAAGATCGCCTTCTTCTACAATGGACCATATCATGTAATCGTGGCCTTGTAGAAAGTACTCCATTCTTGTCTTCCAATAGGTATAATCTTCTCCATCAAACAAAGGAGGTCTGTTGACTGACTGACCTTCGAAGTTACCTTGGGCTGCCATGGATCTTTACTCTTCAGATCGTTGGATCTTCTTCTTTGTCGAAGAGACTTGCTCTGATACCACTTGTTGCCCAGCTAGCTAGCCCAGAGGGGGGGGGGTGAATGGGTTATTAAAAATTTGATCTTTGATTAATACCTGTTCACTAAGAGGACTACACAACAACTTAAACAAAGGTTAGAGTTAGAGGACATGAGACAGCAAACACACAAAACACAACCACAAGACACAAGGATTTTTATCCTGGTTCGGAACTCCTCTCCACAGGAGACCTACGTCCAGTCCCTGAGCAATACCTCAGGATTTCACTATCAAGGGTACTATCCCCCTTACGGATCCTTACACCCAGCCTCAACTGGTCTTCCTTCACCTGAAGGGAAAACAACCACCCTGGATACCACCAGGTCTTCCTTCACCCAGAAGGGAACACAACTAATAAAAAGAAGTATAAGAACTAGCTTCAGAAACTAGCTCAAACAGCTACAATCTGAAGCAAAACAAGCCTCGAGAGAGAAGGAATTTTAACACTGGTTTCTCTCCAAATACTACACTGGCTCTCACAGGAATTTCTTCTTGAACACTGAGAGCTAAAGAGCTACGATGGATTGAAACAGAGTGCTTCGCTCTTGTTTGAATCACAGAAGACTTGAAGGATTGGCGATGCTTTCTTTTTGGAATGATATTCTTCAAAAGTATCTTTCTTCACAGTCTTGAGTCTTGTATTTAAGCTTCTACTTGAAATTTGAACGTTAAAGATCCGTTGTCTCTCATCCTGGTGTACGTTAGACAGATCTGCAAGGAAGCTTCTGATCTTGAGTCTTTTATTCTTTAGTACACGCCAGAGAAACATTTTAATATCTTGTATCTTGTGTCCAACGTTGTACAGATAAGTCTTGTCAGATATCTGCGAGCATATCAACAATAAATAGAGGACAGCTAGGACTGTCGTCGATTGTTAGTTGCAGTTGGAACAGATATAGCAATATATAGCAAAGCTCCTTTCTATCTAAAAGGACGTAGACAGAGTAGCATAAAAGTGAAGATATTGTCTGCATGCATGAGAGATACGTTCAGAGAGCATTGAATGCGTAGCAGTCAAATAGACGAGATACGACTTTGACTATTCAACGTATATTAAAGAGTAATATACTGATATAACAATGAAATCGATATGAATAAGCCAGATGCCTTTATGACTTATGAAATCGTTACACGAATCGAATCGTTATAAGCATCAAAGAAATCGATGTGATTACTTACCAAATCGTTACTGGTAAGCGGGTCGTTATGTTAATACAGAAATCGTTGTGAATAATACAGAAGTTGTTATGAGTGTTACAGAAATCAATGTGATTACTTATCAGATCGTTACTGATAAGCAAGTCGTTATAATCATCAAAGAAATCGATATGAAACTCTTAACAAATCGTTGCACCAAGCAAATCGTTCTGAGTTCTAAAGAAATCGTTTCGACAAGCAAATTCTAAAGAAATCGTTACGAGAGAAAGAAATCGTTACGGCTAGAAAGTCGTTGTGAATTCTAAAGAAATCGTTACGAGAACTTAAGAAATCGTTACGGCTAGAAAGTCGTTGTGAATTCTAAAGAAATCGTTACGAGAACTTAAGAAATCGTTACGGCTAGAAAGTCGTTGTGAATTCTAAAGAAATCGTTACGAGAACTTAAGAAATCGTTACGACAGACAAGTCGTTACGAGTTCAAAAGAAATCGTTACGAGAACTTAAGAAATCGTTACGACAGACAAGTCGTTACGCTTTCTAAAGAAATCGTTGCGATGTCTTATAGAATCGTTACGACGGTCAAGTCGTCACGCTTTCTAAAGAAATCATTGCGATGTCTTAGTAAATCGTTATGAGATCTTTAAGAAATCGTTACGGTATCGATTTGTTTGAAACATCATGACTTTTCGGTCAGAAAGGAAATCGATCATAATACTTATGAAATCGTTATGATGACTCTATTGAAATCGATATGAACTTATAAAGGGATCGTTCTGATTATCAATAGAAGTCGATATGAAGTATGAAGAAGTCGATGCAATGACTTGGGAAAAATTATGAAATGAGCGTCTTACCTGATTGTCTTGAACTTTCTTTTACTTTTATTTCCTGTCCTCAAGGCTCAAGTAATTCATTAGTATTGTTTTGTTAATCATCAAAATTAATATATAAATAAGTGAATTAATTTATATGGAGAACGTTTGGTCATCAGTCTCAAATAGTGCCAGATAATTCTTTTGGGCCATAATATGTTCTATTATCTGGCACTATTTGAGAAGAATCTTGGCAAAGGATGTCATGGATGCTTTAAGCCAAGTTGCTCTTCTCCTTGATAATGATCTCATGGAAGCTTTGTTGAGGAGAGCTCAGATTTTTCTCAAGATGAGAAGACTAGCTTGTTGAAGATGAAGGGATGATCAGTCCTTTTTTAGATTGGAAGCACTTTTGTTTTCTCATGGAGGTGTACTTGAATGCTTATTGTAATTCAACTTCCATTAACTTGAACTTGAAGGCTTCCAGTCGCATAAATTGATGCTTGAACTTGATGACCATTGGAGCATGAAGGTAGTTGTTGTGCATGTTTCCAAGTTGGTGCAACGTCTATTACCTACTTGGGTAGGTCTGAGACTTTTCATTTTGCCTGGTAGGCATGGTGCTTGAGATTTGATAAATAAGACAGAAAGATATTAGGTAGAGGATGTAAATCTTCTATAGTTGGTAAGAAAAATCTCCATGATAAAAGATATCTTATCAGAGTTTATATCCTTTTTATGTTCCCAAGTGCTATACAAAGAAATAATGTTAGTAGCCATGCAAACTAGAAAATCTGGCATGTGCATGGTATGGAAACTTTCATTATGTATTCTCATTGTTGTCTTTTGTGTAAGGACGACACATATCTGACATGTGTAAGTTTGTCCATAGAAAGTATAATGACATGTCTGGCTTAGTCAATAGATCAGTGTGCATAATAAATTGATCTTATAATATTAGCATTATGATGTCAGATCATACACTGTAACATCAAGGGGTCTAAATTTAAACGATAAATTATTGTATTACTTAGACTAATAAATATTTCAAGCTATCAAAGCTATCAAAGACTTTATCGAACTAAAAGAATGATTATATAATGTGCAACTAGTTTACACCAAGCAACTTTCTTTTTAGATATTTAAGCAAAACTAACTTAACTTGCCAATCATAAAAAAAATGCATAATCAATTTTCAAGAAGTTTATACTTAGTCGTAGATAGAAAGCTTATCATTATTACATACATTGGACTTAGAAAAATCTTGATACTTAAACATAATTGATTATAAAAAATACAAAGTGAAATATAATCAATTATAAAGCTAGTAGTGTGGACTTAGTCATTTGTACATAGTTGAAGACAATCAATTATCAATTTACAAAGTGGAACTTAATCGATTATTGATTCTCTCTTTAGACTTTAGAAATTTTCATACTATTGAACTTATAATCGATTACCTTGTCAATAGGTGTGGACTTTGAAATTTTGTTTACTATTGAAAACATAATCGATTAGCTCGTTCACTATATAGACTTGGAAAAATTTTAAGGTGAGAAATTTAATCGATTAATGTTAGTTTCACTGTGAAGACTTAGGTGGATTCTTACAAGAAGTAATAGTCTCTTTGTGTGGATTTAGAAACTTTTATACTGATAAAGACGTATTGATTATCGACCACATGAAGTGAAATATAATTGATTAACATGCACTCTGTATTGACTTAGAAATTTTTTCAAAAGCTTTCTCAATGGGAAACATAATTGATTATCACACACTATCTCAAGTTAGAATTTTACGATGCCATGACTTAATTGATTATTGACTATATATAACTTTGAATTTTCTCGATACCATAATATAATCGATTGGTGTTCACATCTATGTGGACATAATCGATTAATGATCTACTTTGTGTGGACTTGAGATAAAATCTAAAGTAAAGACTTAATCAATCTTTGATAGGTGATAAAAGTATAATCAATTAATCATCAAACCTTGATCGACTAAGGAGCACTTGAAGTATGATGTAATCGATTATTGAACCAATGACTTAGTCAATAAAGCCGAATCAAGATATGATTGATTATGAACGATATGAACTTATGCAAATGATAGAATAATTAAACACATGTTTTATTAATTACTTTAAAACTAAACATACACGAATTTTGTTAATGAATGAAATCACTATATATGTTTGTTAATCACTCGATATTTAATATTAATATTTTGTTAATCATTTAAAACTAAGTATTCTTAGGGATACTATGCACCGCAAGGCAATCTGCAACATCATGTACATGAACACCTCGGAGCCCCACACGGAATATATGTTTTAAAAAACCCATATCATAGAGGGAATAGACCATGCGGAATCTTGCCGTCAGCAGACACGAGAAGCTAGCGTGCAGATGCCTCGCAAAGCCCAGCTGGAGTAGAACATTTCCATGCACCCATCAGCTGGTGGACAGATGTGTATAACAGGGACAAGGTGAGCGTTGGATGTAGAATAGCAGCACAGTAGAGGGGGAAGAAGGCTAATGTACTTATGTACAGCACAGGAAGACGAAGTTCTCATAAGCGTAACAGATGGATCAGGGCTAGAATCAGAGGAAAGAGCAATCTATCTTTCCAGAAGGGAACGAATCCTCCCCAAAAGGAAAAGGTTTTTTGTATGAAAAAGGTTGGACTGCTGGGGAAGAGGATTTCTGGTAGCTTTGTTCTCTACGTTAGGAGTTTTGTTCTCTCTATATATATAAGTTGCAGAGTAGCGATCTATATATTGCTTTGTGAGCTGGTATGCCCAAATTTTTAGTTTTCTTACCACGTCGGGTCTTATTAGATAGATTTGTCTGTGTGCTCTCTGATCATTCAATTAGAAGATCTAAAAAAATACATTTTTTCACTAATCTTTAAATTTTTTGACTGCATAGAAGCTCAAAGTGCTTTTGTTTTTATAGTGCATCAGCTCAAAGTGCTCTTAACTTAATGGGTACCAACCATGAAGGAAGTGTTCGATCTCTTGCCTCGGCTTTTCCCCAACTTTAGAGCCACCGATCAATCGCGTTTTCGAGAACATATACTTCCCCGTATGAAAACGAAACAATTGACGAGACGGTCATGGCGACATGTCTTCTTGTATCGCAGTACTGTTCCCGTTTTTATCAGGAAAGGAGGGCAGTATCATTCCCCCATGGCTTCTTATGCCCTTTATCCTGTTCTAGTTTATGAGGTGGGTTTCAATCTATTTAGTCAAGATGAGTAGGCCAGAATCTTCCCACAAAGGACCAGCGATTTTCATGCTTAAAAACAGCTGAAGGAGAAAATAAAAAATAAAAAAACCCAGTATATACATCCATCTGGCTCAAGAATACGAAAAGAAATGTTACACTGAGGATTGATCTAAATTTAGATATGATATGACATATGTGATAATAATGAAATATGAACGGCACAGAAAATGATAGTTAGTGATCATAATATCCAACCATGAAGTAGATGCTTGTGGACAAGGACCATACTTTGTGTCCTGTGAACGTGATGTGACGAAATGATAAATCTAATTCAACTAAAATAGTAACATTAATGAAACGAAGAGTCCATCCTTCGAAGAGGGTGGGGTTCTTTACATGCTTCCGCGGGGAGTCTATTGCTTCTTATGGTGAGACCTCGGCATCAAAATTTTGAAGAAAAAAAAGGTGTACTATGAGTTCTATATATGACTAGAAAGAGGTCCATCTGTCGTACTACATGCGTTTGTCTAACATAGAGAGGAAAAGAAGCTCCATACGAGGAGACGCACAAGAGAGAATCTCGTCTAGTTTTTGTTGCAGTTTCATGTCTCTTTCTCTCACTACCCATGTAAGGAATCGATCAGAGCGCAGCGGAAAGCGTGGTTCCCTCAGGTAGATATCGTTGCCGGCGGTCGGAATCGAACAAAAACGGAGAACCCGCACGAAAGAAGTTCCGATCTTTACCTTTGCGGGGTTGCGAAACTCCCGAATCCGGGGAGGAGTAGCGCTGGAGGCGCTAATGCTTCAAGCCGTTCAGGTGTCCGACCTCTAGACGTATCCACGCGAGCTCCGGATGCAGACGGGATCTCCTCGGTCTCCACGCGTCTCCCGGATCTCAACTCCACCATGTACCAGAGAGAGGAGAGAGAGAAGGTGGGGCGCCCAGGGAGAGAGAGAGGAGGTGGCGGCCAGGGAGAGAGTCTGGAGCTTGGGCTAGGGTTTAACTCTCCACGTATATTTATAGACACTACAGTTTTTCACAAAAACCAAGTTATTGTCTATAACGACCATCTTGCCCAGTCTGCTCGGAACTCTATTGCATGTGACCCTCTAGGCCCAAGTGCTAGTCTAGTTTTTAGCCCATTAAGCCCAATAACTCTTTATTGACTTACTATAATTAATTAATATCTCATATTAATCAATTACACAATCAATTATCGTCTCACGAATTGACCGGGCTTCCAATCAAGTTGGGTGTCAAGCAACACCACTTGATCCTGGAAAGCATTGGGGTTCAGCAACCCATTCAAGGAACCTTTTGTGTCAACAGATACCACGTGACTATAATCCTTCGCTCGTACAATGCTCCCGAGTGCACTTAGGGTATGGTCAACTGTCAAACCCTAATACGCGCACTCACTTGGATTAGATGCCGCATAACAATATCAGAAAATTCCTTTTCTGATAAATAGTCATGCCCTGGCTAGGGACTATTAGGCATCTTTCCCTAGAGCATTCACTCTCCTATTACCAAGAGCGAGCGATCCTATGTTGACCACACAATCACCTTCGTAGGTATTCCTCTAGATCCGAGCACTTAACTGATTAAGACCCCATGGCTAGAGATCTATAAGTTAAGGTCAAAATCTAGAAGTCCACCGACAAGGTGTCCTTGGTGTCTCAGGTCTAAGGACCAATCACGCCACTATTACAATGAATCTAGCTGGTTGACAGTTAGGTAATATTACCATCCAGCGATTCATAACGGATCAGTTCAGTGAACTCATTCTCCAATGAGCACCTACAGATTCACCTTAGTGTCTCCACACAAGTGACTATGAGACCAGTTACCCTCATCATATGAGCAGGTGCAACCTGTACTAGTCTAACTAGATATCCGATGTCCTTCTAGAATATCCTCCGACTATGAACAATTAAGAATATATGCTTAAAGGATATTAATCTCATTGTTATGATCTCATCATAATTAGTATCCATTGTGCATATTCATGGACTTCATAATGAAACGATAAACGAATTACACATAATGAATATAAAAGCCTTATTATTATTATTAAATAATAAGATTGTACAAGTTATGATTGACTTAAGGACACCCATAACTAACAATCTCCCACTTGGACGAAAGCCAATCACCTTATGTCTTAAACCCATAGACTCTAGGTGGCGCTCAAACACAATTTGAGTCAGAGGCTTTGTCAGTGGATCTGCAATGTTGTCGACTGAAAGAACTCTTTCCACCAGTACATCTCCTCTAGTGATAATCACCTTGATCAGGTGAAATCGCCTCAGAATGAGCTTCGACTTCTGATGAGACCGCGGCTCTTTCGCTTGCGCAATGGCCCCATTGTTGTCACACAGTAATGGGATCGAATCAGAGTCACCCGGCACCACACCAAGGTCGGTGATGAATTTCTTCATCCACACTGCCTCCTTGGCGGCTTCAGCTGCAGTAATGTACTCAGCTTCTGTCGTCGAGTCTGTAGTGATTTCTTGCTTGGAACTCTTCCAGCTCACTGCACATCCGTTTCAGGTGAACACAAACCTAGATGTAGACTTGCTATCATCTGGATCTGACTGAAAACTCGAGTCACTATATGCCCGAAGTTTCAAGTCCCCTCCTCCATAAACCAGAAATATATCCTTAGTCCTTCTCAAGTACTTAAGGATACATTTCACTGCCATCCAGTGTGTTTCACCTGGATTTGCCTGATATCTACTCGTAACACTTAGAGCAAATGCTACATCAGGCCTTGTACATAGCATGGCATACATGATAGACCCTATAGCCAAAGCATAGGGGACTCTATCCATGACTGCCCTCTCTTCAGGAGTCTTAGGAGACTGCTCCTTAGAGAGATTAATCCCATGTCTTATTGGTATGAGACCTCTCTTGAAATTTTTCATGCCAAACCTTTTGACAATGGTATCTATGTACATGGATTGGGTCAAGCCAAGCATCCTCTTAGATCTATATCTATAGATACGTATTCCCAATACGTAGGATGCTTCTCCCAAATCCTTCATGGAGAAGTTCTTTGACAATTAAGCCTTTACTGATGATAACATCCCTACATCATTCCCAATGAGCAAGATGTCATCAACGTAATGTATGGGAAAAGTGATAGCACTCCCACTGATTTTCTTATACACACATGGTTCATCTTCATTCTTAATGAAGTCATAAGATCTGATAGCCTCATCAAACCTTATGTTCCAACTACGAGAAGCTTGCTTCAATCCATAGATGGATCTTTGAAGCTTGCATACTTTATCTAGACACTCTTTGGATGTAAAACCCTCAGGCTGTATCATATACACTACTTCCTCAATGTTTCCATTGAGGAAAGCAGTTTTTATATCCATTTGCCAGATCTCGTAATCAAAGTATGTAGCAATGGCGAGAAGAATTCTGATCGACTTTATCATGGCAACTGGTGAGAAAGTTTCGTCATAGTCAATTCCTTGCCTTTGATGATACCCCTTTGCCACCAACCTTGCCTTATAAGTGTCGATCTATCCATCTGCACCGATCTTTCTCTTAAAGATCCACTTGCACCCAATAGGCATAATACCTTCAGGCAAGTCTACCAAGTTCCAAACTTGGTTGGTGTACATGGACTGCATCTCAGAATTCATGGAATCTCGCCATTTCCCTGATTGAGGACTATCAACAGCCTCTTGGTAGGTCTTTGGATCATCATCCTCATTATAAGACATGCCTTCACTGATATGTCCAACATATCTTTCAGGCTGTCTAGGTACTCTACCAGACCTACACTGAATGTGTGTATATTCCTGAACAGGTTCCGGAACCGATGTTTCAACTGGTGGACTTTGCACAGTTTGTGGATCTAGAACCTCTTCTAGATCTACCTTACTCCCACTGTCCTCTTGGGTAAGGAACTCCTCTTCCAAGAAGACAGCTCTCCTGGCGACAAACACTCTTTGTTCACCAGGATGGTAAAAGTAGTACCCAAACGTTTCTTTTGGGTATCCAACAAACCTGCACTTATCGGTTATGGATTCCAATTTATCTGGGTTGTGTCTCTTCACGTGGGCAGGACAGCCCCAGATTTTAACATGTTTAAAATCAGGCTTTCTACCCTTCCATATCTCATATGGTGTAGAAGACACAGATTTACTGGGAACCCTGTTCAGTAGATATGTCGCAGACTCTAGCGCATATCCTCATAAGGAAACTGGTAACTGTGAACGGCTCATCATGGATCGTACCATGTCCAACAAGGTGCGATTCCTCCTTTCCGATACACCATTCATCTGTGGTGTTTAGGGAGGAGTCCATTGAGAAAGGATACCATTATCCTTTAAGAATTGTGTGAACTATGTACTCAAGTATTCACCTCCTCGGTCTGACCGTAGGATTTTAATACTCTTTCCAGTTTGCTTCTCAACTTCATTCTTAAATTCTTGGAGTTTCCCAAAGGCTTCAGATTTGTACTTCATTAAGTAAACAAATTCGAACCTTGAGTAGTAATTGTGAATGTAATGAAGTATGAGTAGCCACCCTTGGCTTGGGTAGACATTGGACCACATACATCCGAGTGTATTAGTTCCAATATGTCCTTGGCCCTATCTCCATGTCCACTAAATGGAGATTTGGTCAACTTACCCATCAAGCAGGATTCGCAAGTTGCATATGATTCATAATCAAATGGATCCAAATATCCATTCTTATGCAACTTTTGAAGCCTATTCTCGCCAATGTGACCAAGCCTACAATGCCACAAGTAGGCAGTGTTCACACTATTCTTACTTCTCTTAGGAGAAATATCAACATGGAGATTTTCATAAGAAACATCAAGCAGATGCAAACCATTCACCAAATTTGCTAAAGCAACTAGTTTATTTCTAAAATAAACAGAACAACTATTGTTCTCAATGGTAAACTTGTATCCAAGTCTATCTAAACAAGAAACAGAAATAATGTTTTAATGATACTAGGCACAAAGTAGCAATCATCTAATAAAAGTAAATCTCCTGAGGGTAACTTGAGCTTCACTGTCCCCACAGTGTGTGCAGCAACACTTGCACCGTTTCCAAGCCTCAAGTTCACCTCGCCCTTGCTCAGCTTCCTTCCACTTGTCAACATTTGCACATCATTGCAGACATGAGAAGCACATCCAGTGTCTAAAACCCAAGATGTGGAATCTCTAATAGACAAGTGAAGATCTATCATATAGATACCTGAAGCTTTGCCAAGCTTCTGCTTCTCCTGAGCCTTCAATGCAAGGTAGTCCTTGCAATTTCTTTTCCAGTGCCCCTTCTTCTTGCAGTGGAAGCACTCGCCCTTTTTTGCTCCTTTGCTTATGTCCTTCTTTTGTTTTTGCTTGGACTGCTTATTTGCATTGCCTTTCTTAAAGGCTTGCACTGCTCTCCTCTTCTTGTTGGACTTTCCAATCATGAGAACAGTGGGCTTTTCCTTCTTAAGGTTGCCCTCAGCAGTCTTCAGCATGTTCAGCATCTCAGCTAAACTCACCTTCCAAGACATAGGCAATGCACTCAGACCTGACGACAATCTTCAGGTTCTTGAGCCAATCCGAGTAGTTCGGGCCTGTCAATTTGTTGGCATCCAGTATGCCACGGAGTGGGTTACCGACGACATTTTTGCCAATAAAGGAAATGTAAATACAATTAGCAGATGTTCATAATAATAATTAAATCTAGATTAGGACTTTAATCAAGATTAGCTCCCACTATTTTTCCGACAGACTGTATAACCCTCAGATATACAGAATGGGAGACTCCGACGGTCTCCTAGTGGGGATCGGAATCTTACAAACTCATAGCATGACCTTGTGGATAGCACAACAAATCATGCTATGATCTGAAAGCGGTCAACTCTTGACACTTGAAACTCTTGCAATATCCAATCTTATTTTGGCCCCTGAATTTTAATGACCTTGTGGATAGTACAACAAGTCATTAAATCCAATCTAAGCAGTACCATCATTACGTAACGAGCATAGATTTGGATGTAGCCCTTGTGGATAGCACAACAAAGCTACACCGTTCCTCTACCCTGTTTAAGGCATCACCATGCCATAGTTTTAGTCTGTCATCATATTTGGCAAGCCTTGTGGATAGCACAACAAACTTGCCTGATCTAATGGCAATCCTAAAACTATAATGATGGAGGGCCATGTAATTCATTCTTAATGATTACGCTACGGCTTAAAATTTAAACGAGGAGGGATTTGACATATTTTGTCTTGGTCTCTATATCTGCGTGCTATTGATATATAGAATTTGGAATATCATATATTTAATTATATATATCATAGCACATTCCACATATATCACATATATGAAGAAAAACAATGGATGATCATGGACTTTAACCTAGAGTGGCATTACTAGAGCCAGTTGGTAATCCACAAACATGGCAAACATGTGGTAGCCCCGCATCGAATGCTTTTTCTTGCTGTAACTCTATCTCCAGGAAGGCCTTGCATGGTACTCTCCTCATCTCCGCCAATCCGCTTCTTAAAATTACAAGTAATATTTAAATTGGACTCACAAGCCCATAAATATACATCAGATAATAATAAGAAACCTTGAACAAGTCAAGGGGAGTACATAACAGGAGGGAGATAGAATGTACAACCCGGATTTAATGGAGGGAGAGAGGGAGGCACGCAGTCCTCATAAATTACATCACATGCCATAAACCATAAACATCATCACATGAAATCTAGGTCCATGATCATCCATCCACACATCACATGCATCAATAAGCAATTATCACATAATTACTTCTGAAATAACTTTTATTTCAAAAATATAATAATTATATTTTGAAAACCATTTAACTAAACAATTTAGCTAACATGGATAACATCTAATCAGCATTAGATAAACGCCATTCACCGTTGCTGCATGAATCCGCCAAAATTTATTGTTAATTAATTTAACAAGAATCACATTCTTAAATTAATTAACATGCATTAATTAGATGGTAGGAAATAACTAAAACAATTTTAGAATTCCCTTAAACTAATTAAATATTGGGTCAAACATCTGAAAATTAATTTACAGAGAGCTAAAACAATTTTCAAAGCTCTTAAAACTAATTTCAAAATTTCTGGTATTTTAAAGAAAAGGGCCGGTCGGATCTGGCGCGGTCGGATCCGATCGCGGCCCGCTTGGGACCCGTGGGGGGCTCCGCCCGCGACTTACCCGCGGGCGGACCCGCGCGGGGTCCGCGAACGACCCGCGGCGCGGCCCGCGGGCGACCCGCGCGCGGCCCGCAAGAGGGTCGCCCCCTCCGCCTGAACGGATGGGCATGCGGCTAGGGTGAAACCCTAGCCGCCGCCGCCCTCTGGCGGAGGGCAGTCCCGCCGGCCCCCGCGCCGCCTTCGGCGGCCGCGGACGGCGCCGGCGGCGCTGGAGACCGCCTCCCATCGCCCCCAAACGCCTAGAAAATCTCGGAAAAACCCCAAAAAATGCAGAAAACGCCCCTTTCTTGGACTGTCCAAGAAGCATGGCGGCGACATCTTGCAGGGGGTCGTGTGGCCTCTATAGAGGGCCAAACGACGCCACAAAGGGTTCTTCGCAAGACCTTGGTACCAGGAACAACTTCCATGTACCAAACGGGAAGTGCACATCCCATGTGCGACCCAAGAACGGGATAAAAATTAGGGATTCATGCAGAATGCGAATCGACAAAAACGTATAAAATGACATTCATATGACGTCGATTCTGACCGAGCCAGCAACCTAGCTCTAATACCACTATAAGGAATCAATCAGAGCGCAGCGGAAAGCGCGGTTCCCTCAGGTAGATATCGTTGCTGACGGTCGGAATCGAACAAAAACGGAGAACCCGCACGAAGGAAGTTCCGATCTTTACCTTTGCGGGGTTGCGAAACTCCCGAATCCGGGGAGGAGGTAGCGCTGGAGGCGCTAGTGCTTCAAGCCGTTCAGGTGTCCGGCCTCTAGACGTATCCACGCGAGCTCCGGACGCAGACGGGATCTCCTCGGTCTCCACGCATCTACCGGATCTCAACTCCACGATGTGCCAGAGAGAGGAGAGAGAGAAGGTGGGGCGCCCAGGGAGAGAGAGAGGAGGTGGCGGCCAGGGAGAGAGCCTGGAGCTTGGGCCAGGGTTTAACTCTCCATGTATATTTATAGACACTGTAGTTTTTCACAAAAACCCATTTATTGTCTATAACGACCATCTTGCCCAGTCTGGTCAGAACTCTATTGCGTGTGACCCTCTAGGCCCAAGTGCTAGTCCAGTTTTCAGCCCATTAAGCCAATAACTCTTTATTGACTTACTGTAATTAATTAATATCTCATATTAATTAATTACATAATCAATTATCATTTCACGATAATTGACTGGGCTTCCAATCAAGTTGGGTGCCAAGCAACACCACTTGATCCTGGAAAGCATTGGGGTTCAGCAACCCATTCAAGGAACCTTTTGTGTCAACATATACCACGTGACTATAATCCTTCGCTCGTACAATGCTCTCGAGTGCACTTAGGGTATGGTCAACTGTCAAACCCTAATACGCGCACTCACTTGGATTAGATGCCGCATAACAATATCAGAAAACTCCTTTTCTGATGATTAGTCATGCCCTGGCCAGGGACTATTAGGCATCTTTCCCTAGAGCATTCACTCTCTTATTACCGAGAGCGAGCGATCCCATGTTGACCACACAATCACCTTCATAGGTATTCCGCTAGATCCGAACACTTAACTAATTAAGACCCCATGGCTAGAGATCTATAAGTTAAGGTCAAAATATAGAAGTCCACCGACAAGGTGTCCTTGGTGTCTCAGGTCTAAGGACCAATCACGCCACTGTGACAATAAATCTAGCTGGTTGACAGTTAGGTAATATTACCATCCAGCGATTCATAACAGATCAGTTCAGTGAACTCATTCTCCAATGAGCACCTACAGATTCACCTTAGTGTCTCCACACAAGTGACTATGAGACTAGTCACCCTCATCATATGAGCAGGTGCAACTTGTACTAGTCTAACCGGATATCTGATGTCCTTCTCGAATATCCTCTGACTAGGAACAATTAAGAATATACACTAAATGATATTAATCTCATTGTTATGATCTCATCATAATTAGTATACATTGCGCATATTCATGGACTTCATAATGAAACGATAAACGAATTACACATAATGAATATAAAAGTCTTATTATTATTATTAAAGAACAAGATTGTACAAGTTATTATTGACTTGAGGACACCCATAACTAACAACCCCCCCTCCCCAACAGACATAAGTGTGATGGCGGATCCGCCCATACCTTACCCAGCCCAACAGTAGTAGAGTACGCTCATGTGGCTGGTTCCCTTGCTTCAGGATTCCTTCACGTTGGGTACACCCTCGCTAGAATGGAAGTGGCAGAAAAGCCACACACAGAAGTGGGAAGTTCTAAATTGAGACACGGTGGGAACATTTGGGAAGACCACGAAGAGAGACGGAACGGCCTGATAGGGCCTTGGGCCGTCCACTTGGCTCTGGCATGGTAAGGCCAATCAAGAGCTCAACCGCCCAAGGAGTCCACAGTAGCACCAGCACCAGTACCACCACCTAAGTCCTTCCATTAAGTGGAGTAATCTTATACGGTTTTCTTTAAAAATTTCTCACTTTGAAACGTTAATTAGCTAACTAGCATCCTAAATATGTTAACTCTTAAAATAACATTCTTTTGACCATCAACGTTAAATTTTTTTTTAAAATATAGAAATCGGACATGCCCTAACTGATATGACCGATTTCATTGCCCTTAATTTTAGCTTTCCTTGACTTACCGATTATAGTAATTTTTTGACTTAATTTTGTCCTTAAGAGTAATTTTAATTTTTTTCCGCTCAAATTAAGTCTTCTTATTATTAACTTGATTGATCAAAGGGCCGTCTTTGAGATCAAAATCTCCAAGATTGACCTTTTACAAAGGCCCTGAGCCAAGCTGAAGACTTGTTCCCACTTCATACTTACTCATCGTCTGAGTCTAAGTTCAGAGCCAAAGTGGTCTCCCCTTCTGAAAGCCCAAGAACCCGATTGAGGCCGACCATATTAGGACCCTACACAAGTCAGCGAACAACAAATTAGAAAATATGGGTTCTAATTCCCATGCATAGTATTTACCTTAGTTTGATGAACATTGAGGTGGTAATTACATCTCGAACATGTAATTACGGAATGAAATAAGATGTAAAGATACCATCAAAGTATGATTGATGTTTTAACTTATTTTATTCTATATGTATTACTTTAGGTGAATTAAATTAATCAAGTAAGAATAATATTTACAACAAATATTATTTATTCTATTATTATAACATTTTCAAGAGGCTTTTAACTTTTAGATAAAATACCTGACCTGTGAGAGGAGAAGAAGAAAACAGAGACAATGCACAGAACGCACACAACCTGCCAGAGAAAATGAAATCACTTTATTCAGATTTCTATTCTCTCCAACCTGGTGGCTCTTGCTACACCGATACCATAGTCCTCAAGAGCCACCACCCTTGGGTCTATTTAAGGGAGAACCCTCCAAGAAACTCCACCCCCATTAGAACTTTATCTAATGGTCCCCTTGAGTCCTAACCAAACTCAAGAACCTGATGCACATCTAGAGTCCCAACCGGACTCAACCTTTGCGGATAAGCCACCGCATAACATTTAACAACCCCCAAGTTGTGGGGTTAGAGGTGTGGAGGGCCCCCTCAGTCGCACTATGCAAGTGACTGTGGTTTAAGCACATACTCTCTCTCTACATGGAGAAACATTTAATACTCAGTTGGATGTTCAGTCGAGTATTATCAGCTCTTATAAAGGAGTGTGGATCCCATTGTTAACATGAGAAATATTTAATACTTGGTTGCATAAGTGTTCGATCGTATTATCTGCTCTTATGAATGGATGTGAGTCCCACTACCAACATGAGAAACATTTAATACTCAGTTGGATGTTCGGTCGAGTATTATAGGCTCTGATAAAGGAGTGTGGGCCCTGTTGTTAACATGAGAATATTTAATACTCGGTTGTGTAAGTGTTCGGCCAAATATTATCTGCTTTATGAACGAATGTGAGTCCCACTGCCAACATGAGAAACATTTAATACTCAATCAGAAAATTGCTCGACTTAGTTGTTTGCTCTAGCAATAGTGGAGAGCTCTGTTGCTATGTTGGCAACGAAACCCACATCCGCTTGTAAGAGCGGCTAATACACATCTGAGTAAGTGTTTCCCCACTATGTGTGTGATGTAAATTGGAGCCTGCAAGTTGGTCCACCTCCCCTACTCCATTTTATTTTTATCATACATTTGTAACACCCGGAAATTTAGTGATTTAAAAATTTTAGAAATAAAGGGGGATAAATAAATTCTGCAATTATCGGAATGATAAAACTTACGTACTATTATCGTATGAGAGAAAACACATCTAAAATTCTGTAAAAAATTATAAACCAACCCTAAATATTATCCCTAAGTGTTCCACGAAGGAATTCGTGCAACGGAAAAATCTGATTGGCCGAGTATATGTCACATGTGACCAAGTTATCCGAATTAGGAAACTAAGTCGAAAAATTGTTAACACGGAAAAATAACCCAACCATAAATTAAATAAAATGTTGGAGAGACTTACAACATTATGTATTAATAACCCATTAACAAGATTGGGCCAATGGAGCACATTTGGCCCAAGGGTAAAAATTGGGACAAGGAAATACCCAGAAATTTGTGTATGTAATTATATAGTAATTAGGGAGGGCAACTTAGGGTTAAAATATGGGTGATTAGTCATGTAAGGTAAGCCAAAACCGAACCCAACTCTAAGAGGTGGTTTCCTAAACCTTTGCTACCTCCTTTGGGTGAGAGAATCCCAGATTTCTTGAAAAGTAGGCAACAGAATTCGCAGCCCCTTTCCTAGTCCCGCAAGGACTTGTAAATACATCCTAAAACTATAAGAACTCTCACAAAATGTTTAGGGAAGGGTTAGCAACAAGTTTGGGTCGTGAGCAGCAAGTTTGGAGCGCTAGAGGAGTGGAGAACGGCTGGGGAAAACGTGCTCTTCCTCAACCTCGCTCTGCATCAACCCAGAAATCTGCAGAGAGTTATTAGCATTCAAAGGTAGGTGTTCTCAGGCCAAGATTAAAGGAAACCAGAACCATCATGTAGATCTTTGAGTCTAGGTTCATTTGCACTTGGTTTGACTAAATTTCATGGAGTACACGTTGTGTATTCGTAGTTTTCCCTGAGTCGCGCACAGTTAGGGATTTTCCCGTTCTTCTTATTATGCATGTGATTCAAGATCGAATTAGACTAAACTTCCTTCATAAAAGTTCTTATAATTGTAGTCACGATCATCTTTTATGTTGGACATTTTATTCAAAAGTTGTTCGTTAGAGAGTTATAAGCGTGGTAAGAGAGTCACTGCATGATACTGTGATTTCGGGCTGCACTTAGCTTTATGTTCTTCACATGTTTTATTGGGATTATAGACCAAATTAGATCAAACCCCCAACATCAAAGTTCTTCTACTAGTTGTCCTCGTTATATTTCATGTTTAACATTTTGTCTAAATGTCAATCGTTCGAGAGTTATAAGCAGGGTAAGTACACCACTGCATGAGATGTGTTTTCGGGTTACACTTGACATATATGTTTTTTATGGGAAGGCCTATAGTGTCGACACTACCTGATCTAGTGTCGACACACTGTCCCAAATCAGCCCAAAAGGTGTTCTGGGAAGGTCTCTAGTGTCGACACTACTTGATCTAGTGTCGACACACTATCCCGAATTGGCCCAGAAGTTTTCTGGGAGGGTCTCTAGTGTCGACACTACCTGATCTAGTGTCGACACACTGTCCCATATTGGCCAGAAGGTTTTCTGGAAGCTGTCTCTAGTGTCGACACTACTTGATCTAGTGTCGACAGTACTTGACCAGTTCTGCATTATTTTGCCTTGTGTTTGCAGCATTGTGTCGACACCAGTAAGGGGTGTGTCGACACTACCTTTTCAAAAATATTACATGTCTTGGGTCTGATCATTACATGATGTCTACTAGCATGTGCATGATGTTATATAGTATTCATGGACCTAAAAGGAATCAACCCATTGAAAAATGGTAATTATACGAATATGATTCTAATGGGTAATTTTGATTGTCCTTATGTTCATTGGATTATCTTCTGATCTTACCTATTGTCAACTGATAAGATAAGAATATGATGTGAATATGGGGATGAATACATGTTAGTATGGACTCGTTATTGAAGTTAATATCATGATTTGCATACGAGTTTCAATAGTTACATGCTTTCCGGTGTTAAGTTAATTATCTGTCCATATGCATACATGTTAGGAAAGCACATGTTCCGCATACGATCTGTCTTTAGAAACATCCTCATGTCAAGACATTAATGGATTATGAAACATGATACGTCATTATACTGCCTTCTGTTCTCTTGAGCTAATTGCCATACTTTGACTCTATGAATGATCATGTTCCTTTTACTATGAGCTTGTCATTGAAACTCTGTGGCCATAATATGAATATGTTTGTTCGGCACAATATGGGACTTCGGTCCATTTGACTAATGCCTGTGCAAAAAAGGGGCCTGGTCCGGTCCTGGGGAGGAGCGCCCCAACGTACTTATTAACCGCTGGAGTATGGACTTCTGGTGCTTGGCATAGCATAACGAATAAGCAAGAGTAGTGGAAATGTGCCTTCGTTTGATATGATAAGTTTGATTTGATCTGATATGATAAGATTTGATATGATACGTCTGTTCACGTGAATACGTGATATCTGTGAATATGGCCAATCTCTTTTGATATGATTCTACTCTTGAAATATCTGTCCATTGTATATGCAATTCGATATTTGATTTGATATGTCATCTGTTCTATTCTTCTGTTCAACTTGTTAGAAAAGCATGCATTGTCATCATATTCATGTGCATATCTGCCTATTTAAAATGGTAATCATGTACATTAGTGCCCGCACAATATTGAGATGTAAATCCTACTGAGCTAGTTCGCTCACCCTATCATCCTGCCCTTTTTTTTTAGGTAGTGATGAGGAACCAGAGGAGTCCGATGGGGCAGGGCAAGAGTGATTAGCACCCGCCATATGAGTAGTTGACAGTTTAGAAATAGACATTTGAGTAGTCGATGTATTAGAGAAACATTGTTATTTGAATAATGAACCCTTTTCAGTTGATTCTTTCTATGCAAGGTTGTAATTAGTTGAATGAAATGGAATAAAGTATATTTTTGGTGACCGTATTATGGTCTGAAATGTGTGGTTATATTTTATTATGACTCTGCGCTATTCAACTGTGATACGTCTATTTGTATCGTTCACGTCCCCCGGTATTTATTCCGCTGCTAAATATCAGGGCGTGACAGTTGGTATCAGAGCCCTAAACCTTAGGGTCCAAGGGAATAGGAACATAGGATGAAACTAGATCACACGAGTCAAAATCTGTCGTACCTAATGTGAGCTTGGGTAGAACCATGGGAATAGAAGACATATGTGATATAATTAGATGACTGACTTATATTATTATCTTGAAGGTGCTTATTACCTCAATGGCCGCTAAACATGCCCAGGCTAGGAACATGCAACAAACAATATAGAACTTGACTCAGGTTATCTGCAAGCCACCCAGGGTGGAGGTAACCGCGGAGCCGGTGATCTCCATCGGAATTTTCGGAATATGGATCTGCCTAGGTTTGAAGGGAGTACTGACCCAGATGTTGCTAAACACTGGGTTAAGGAAATTGAAAGGATATTCAGGGTCATTCAATGCACGGATCGGAACAAAGTATTGCTGGCGACTTTCCAATTGGAAAAGGATGCCAGGGCATGGTGGGAGTCGGTAGAAGAAACACTGAATGGCCAGCAACTAACATGGGCTCAGTTCATTGAGCACTTCAACACCAAGTACTTCTCGGAGAGGGTGCATGAACGGAAAGTAGCCGAATTTGCAGCTTTGAAGCAGAGAGGACTCAATGTGGCCGAGTATGAGGCCCAATTCTCTCGTCTGTCCCGATATGCTGTTCACTTAATTGGGACAGAAAGGATGAAGGCAAAACGCTATCTGAATGGCTTGAGGCCCCAGTTCATCACTCAACTGGCGCCAATGGACATTCAAACCTATGCTGACATGGTAAAGAAGGCTCAGTTATTGGAAGATGCCATGGAGACTGCCGAAAGAATTAAGGGAAAATCTGTGAAAAGGGAGCAAGTGTCTTCTGCAAGAAGGTATCAACTGACCATTGGGAAGAAAAGACCCAGTGGCAGAGTAAATGAACCAGCTGATAAAAAGCCAAAGGAGATAGGTAAGCAGATAGTGGTGACGACGGGAGAAAGGTGCAAACACTGTGACAAAGCTAATCACCGTCTGAACAATGCTAGAGAGCACAAGGGAGATGCCTGCGCTGTGGTAGTCGTGACCATAGGATCTCGGACTGCCCAATATTGAAAGAACAAGCCCCTCAGGATAAGCGTCCGAATGGACAGAAGAGGCAAGGCCGATTGCAAGCTATTCAGGAACCGGAAGCTACTGAAGAAGGAGGTATCGTGGAAGGTACACTCACTATTCTTTCCCGACCCGCATATGTTCTCTTTGATACGGGAGCTACGCATTCCTTTATATCTCAAACATTTGTTGATACCCTACCTGTGAAACCCGTCTCAATGAAATCCGGAATAGTTGTGTCAACCCCGATTGGTCCTGGCACCAATCTTACAAACCATATGCCATCCAGTGAAGTGTTGATTGAAACCCAAAAACTACCAGCAAATTTAATATGTATCGATATGGAGGGGTATGATGTGATACTGGGAGCAGACTGGTTGTTGAAACATGGGGCTAGTGTCAACTGTCGGAGAAGTCGGGTAACCTTTAGCCGTTACCCAAAATTAGTGTTCACAGGGGATAGAAACCGCAGAAGATTGTCACTTATCTCTGCACTACAAGCCAAAAGGATGATGAGGAAAGGTTGTATGGCCTTTCTTGCTGCTGTTGTCATCACAAAGAAGGAAGTCAAAGTTGAGGACATCCATGTTGTCAGCGAATACGCTGATGTTTTTCCCGAAGACTTGCCAGGAATTCCTCCTGAGCGAGAGGTCGATTTTACCATCAAGTTGGTCCCTGGAGCAGCACCTATATCTAGGGCACCATATAGAATGTCCCCCGCAGAACTGAAGGAATTAAAAGAGCAACTGATGGAACTGTTAGAGAAGGGTTTCATCCGACCAAGCACATCGCCATGGGGTGCACCTGTCCTCTTCATCAAGAAGAAAGATGGGTCGATGAGGCTATGTATAGATTACAGCTAACTATCAAGAACAAATACCCTCTGCCAAGGATTGATGAGTTGTTTGATCAATTATCTGGAGCTAGATACTTCTCTAAAATAGATCTCAGATCCGGTTATCATCAATTGAGGATCAAAGGAGAAGACATTCACAAGACAGCCTTCCGAAACAAGGTATAGGCATTATGAATTTATTTTTATGCCTTTCGGACTAACAAATGCCCCTGCAGTTTTCATGCAGTTGATGAATAGCATTTATCGCCCATATCTTGACAAATTTGTGGTGGTATTCATCGATGATATATTGATCTATTCCAAGACAAAGGAAGAGCATGAGGAGCATTTGAGGATCTCATTACAGATTTTAAGGGAGAACAAATTATATGCCAAGCTAAGTAAATGCAAATTCTGGCTGGAGGAGGTATCCTTTTTAGGGCATGTGGTAACCAAGGATGGTATCGCGGTTGATCCATCAAAGGTTGAGGCTGTACTGAAATGGGAAAGACCGACAAGCGTCACAGAGATCAGGAGCTTCCTAGGTCTAGCAGGATATTACCAAAGGTTTATAAAGGATTTCTCAAAGATTGCAGTGTCGTTAACCAAGCTGACCCGGAAGGAAAATCTGTTTGTGTGGACCGATGAATGTGAAGAATGCTTTAACAACTTGAAGAAGTGTCTGACTACTGCTCCTGTCCTCGCCTTACCCACTGAAGAGGGAGGATTTGAAATTTATTCAGATGCTTCTGGAATAGGTCTGGGATGCGTCTTAATGCAACAAGGGAAAGTAATAGCTTATGCCTCAAGACAGTTGAAGATCCACGAAGTGAACTACCCGGTTCATGACCTGGAGTTAGCAGCTGTAGTATTCGCCTTGAAGATTTGGAGGCATTATATCTATGGTGAGCTATTTAAAGTCTTTTCTGACCACAAGAGCTTGAAATATTTATTCTCACAGAAGGAGCTTAACATGAGACAAAGAAGGTGGTTAGAGTACTTTAAGGACTTTGACTTTTCCATTCAATATCACCCTGGGAAAGCCAATGTAGTGGCAGACGCTCTAAGTAGACAACCAGGAGCTATGCTAGCTAGTATGATGCTAGGCAAATGGAAGTTACTGGAGCAATTTGCAAGCTTGAACTTAGACATGGGAAGGAAGGAAAAACAAGTAATGATTTCCAATCTCCAGATACAATCCGATCTACTGACCGAAATCAAGGAGAAACAGGGAGAGGATCCATTCTTAGTTGAGATCAGGGAGAAGCTAGAACAAAGACTTGACTTTACTCTATCAGCTGAGGGAAGATTGCTATTCCGAGGTAGAACATGTGTCCCTAATCATGGAGAACTCAAGAAGAGGTTATTAAATGAAGCTCACCACTCCAAGTACACGATTCATCCTGGATCCACAAAGATGTACCAAGACTTAAAACGGTCGTACTGGTGGCCAAACATGAAGAGGGATGTGGCCGATCATGTGTCATACTGTTTAACATGCATGAAAGTCAAGGCCGAGCATTTCCGTACAGCTAGTGGACTGCTACCACTAGAAATCCCGGAATGGAAGTGGGATAGCATCGGCATGGACTTTATCATGGGATTGCCCAAGACTAGGGGTGGTATGGATGCAATTTGGGTAGTAGTTGATCGATTGACTAAGTCGGCTCATTTCTTGCCGATTAAGAGTACCTGGTCTGTGGATGTATTGGCTGCACTATATGTTAAGAAAGTAGTTAGATTGCATGGGGTTCCATCTAGCATAATATCAGATCGGGATCCTAGATTTACTTCACACTTCTGGAAGGGTTTACAAACAGCAATGGGTACTAAACTAAACTTTAGTATTGCCTTCCATCCTTAGACTAATGGACAAACCGAAAGGACCAAACAAATTGTGGAAGATATGTTTCGTGCTCTGGTGCTGGATTTTAGAGGTCGATGGGATGATCAGTTGTACCTGATGGAGTTCGCATATAACAACAGCTATCAGGCAAGTATCAAGATGGCTCCGTTTGAAGCCTTATATGGCAGGAGTTGCAGATCACCCCTTTGTTGGGAAGAGGTTGGGGAGAACCAATGGGTTGGACCCGACTTAATTGAGGCGACTGTCAGAAAGGTTTAAATTGTCCGGGAACGTCTAAAGATAGCACAATCTAGGCAGAAGAGTTATGCAGACAAGAGAAGGAGAGAACTAGAATTTCAGGTTGGCGAACATGTTTTCTTGAAGGTCTCACCTTCAAGGGGAATACAAAGATTTGGGATCAAAGGAAAGTTGAGTCCCAGATTCATAGGGCCATTTGAAATCCTAGAAAGGATTGGTCAGGTGGCGTATAGACTTGCACTACCTCCACAGCTGGCGAACGTGCATAACATGTTCCACATATCCATGCTGAGGAAGTACTTATTCAATGCCGACCATGTAATCAACCATGAGGACTTGGAGATTCAGGAGGACCTGACTTATGAAGAGAAGCTGATCAAACTGTTGGATCGGAAGATTCAACGACTCAGGAATCGTACCATACCAATGGTGAAGGTCCAATGGATTCGAGACGGAGTTACTAATGCTACCTGGGAAATAGAGGAAAGAATAAAGAAAAACCACCCAGAACTATTCTCAGGTACGAACTACACCATTATGTGTAAATTTGGGGACCAAATTTCTTAAGTGGGGGAGGATGTAACACCCCGGAAATTTAGTGATTTAAAAATTTTAGAAATAAAGGGGGATAAATAAATTCCGCAATTATCGGAATGATAAAACTTACGTACTATTATCGTACGAGAGAAAACACATCGTAAAATTTGTAAAAAATTATAAACTAACCCTAAATATTATCCCTAAGCGTTCCACGAAGGAATTCGTGCAACGGAAAAATCTGATTGGCCGAGTATATGTCACATGTGACCAAGTTACCCGAATTAGGAAACTAAGTCGGAAAATTGTTAACACGAAAAAATAACCCAACCATAAATTAAATAAACATGTTGGAGAGACTTACAACATTATGTATTAATAACCCATTAACAAGATTGGGGCAATGGAGCACATTTGGCCCAAGGATAAGAATTGGGACAAGGAAATACCCAGAAATTCGTGTATGTAATTATACAGTAATTAAGGAGGGCAATTTAGGGTTAAAATATGGGTGATTAGTCATATAAGGTAAGCCAAAACCGAACCCAACTCTAAGAGGTGGTTTTCCTAAACCTTTGCTACCTCCTTTGGGTGAGAGAATCCCAGATTTCTTGGAAAGTAGGCAACAGAATTCACAGCCCCTTTCCTAATCTCGTTAGGACTTGTAAATACACCCTAAAACTATAAGAACTCCTCACAAAACTTTTAGGGAAGGGTTAGCAACAAGTTTGGGTCGTGAGCAGCAAGTTTGGGCGCTGGAGGAGTGGAGAACGCTGGGGAAAACGTGCTCTTCCTCAACCTCGCTCTGCATCAACCCAGAAATCTGCAGAGAGTTATTGGCATTCAAAGGTAGGTGTTCTCTGGCCAAGATTAAAGAAAACCAGAACCATCATGTAGATCTTTGAGTCTAGTTTCATTTGCACTTGGTTTGACTAAATTTCATGGAGTACACGTTGTGTATTCGTAGTTTTCCCCGAGTCGCGCACAGTTAGGGCTTTTCCCGTTCTTCTTATTATGCATGCGATTCAAGATCGAATTAGACTAAACTTCCTTCATGAAAGTTCTTCTATTTGTAGTCACAATCATCTTTTATGTTGGATATTTTATCCAAAAGTCTTTCTTTAGAGATTTATAAGCATGGTAAGTGAGTCACTGCATGATACTGTGATTTTGGGCTGCACTTAGCTTTATGTTCTTCACATGCTTTCTTGGGATTTGAGACCGAATTAGATCAAACTTCCAACATAAAAGTTTTTCTACTAGTTGTCCTCGTCATATTTGTGTTGAACATTTTGTCTAAATGTCAATCGTTAGAGAGTTATAAGCAGGGTTAGTACATCGCTGCATGAGATGTGTTTTCGGGTTACACTTGACATATATGTTTTTTCTGGGAAGGCCTCTAGTGTCGACACTACCTGATCTAGTGTCGACACACTATCCCAAATCAGCCCAAAAGGTGTTCTGGAAAGGTCTCTAGTGTCGACACTACTTGATCTAGTGTCGACACACTGTCCCGAATTGGCCCAGAAGTTTTCTGGGAGGGTCTCTAGTGTCGACACACTGTCCCATATTGGCCAGAAGGTTTTCTGGAAGCTGTCTCTAGTGTCGACACTACTTGATCTAGTGTCGACGGTACTTGACCAGTTCTATATTATTTTGCCTTGTGTTTGCAGCATTGTGTCGACACCAGTAAGGGGTGTGTCGACACTACCTTTGCAAAAATATTACATGTCTTGGGTCTGATCATTACATGATGTCTACTAGCATGTGCATGATGTTATATAGTATGCATGAACCTAAAAGGAATCAACCCATTGAAAAATGGTAATGATACGAATATGATTCTAATGGGTAATTTTGATTGTCCTTATGTTCATTGGATTATCTTCTGATCTTACCTATTGTCAACTGATAAGATAAGAATATGATGTGAATATGGGGATGAATACATATTAGTATGGACTCGTTATTGAAGTTAATATCATGATTTGCATACGAGTTTCAATAGTTACATGCTTTCCGATGTTAAGTTAATTATCTGTCCATATGCATACATGTTAGGAAAGCACATGTTCCGCATACGATCTGTCTTTAGAAACATCCTCATGTCAAGACATTAATGGATTATGAAACATGATACGTCATTATACTGCCTTCTGTTCTCTTGAGCTAATTGCCATACTTTGACTCTATGAATGATCATGTTCCTTTTACTATGAGCTTGTCATTGAAACTTGTGGCCATAATATGAATATGTTTGTTCGGAACAATATGGGACTTTGGTCCATTTGACTAATGCCTGTGCAAAAAAGGGGCCTGGTCCAATCCTGGGGAGGAGCGCCCCAACGTACTTATTAACCGCGGGAGTATGGACTTCTGGTGCTTGGCATAGCACAACGAATAAGCAAGATTAGTGGAAATGTGCCTTCATTTGATATGATAAGTTTGATTTGATCTGATATGATAAGATTTGATATGATACGTCTGTTCACGTGAATACGTGATATCTGTGAATATGGCCAATCTCTTTTGATATGATTCTACTCTTGAAATATCTGTCCATTGTATATGCAATTCGATATTTGATTTGATATGTCATCCGTTCTATTTCTATGTTCAACTTGTTAGAAAAGCATGCATTGTCATCATATTCATGTGCATATCTGCCTATTTAAAATGGTAATCATGTACATTAGTGCCCGCACAATATTGAGATGTAAATCCTACTGAGCTAGTTCGCTCACCCTATCATCCTGCCCTTTTTTTTTCAGGTAGTGATGAGGAACTAGAGGAGTCCGATGGGGCAGGGTAAGAGTGATGAGCACCCTCCATATGAGTAGTTGACAGTTTAGAAATAGACATTTGAGTAGTCGATGTATTAGGGAAACATTGTTATTTGAATAATGAACCCTTTTTAGTTGATTCTTTCTATGCAAGGTTGTAATTAGTTGAATGAAATGGAATAAAGTATATTTTTGGTGACCATATTATGGTCTGAAATGTGTGGTTATATTTTATTGTGACTCTGCGCTATTCAACTGTGATACGTCTATTTGTATCGTTCACGTCCCCCGGTATTTATTCCGCTGCTAAATATCGGGGCGTGACACATTTATGTTTTTCTCAATTTTAAAATTTTAATTTTAACCATATATATATATAGGCTCGATATATGATTAAGATGAAACGGAGTTTGTAAGAAAAGTGAAACATACAATGCCAATAAGCAAAAATAGAATTTGCAGTGGGGTTGAGTCATATATCACATTTGTTCAATTTTGGAAATCTTCATAAAATTTTCCTCTGGTTGGAGCATGCGCTACTTATATCTCTTTTAGATGAAGAAGAGAACTAAGACCTCGTTTGATAACACTTAATTAATATCTAAAGTCTGAAATACTTAATTTTTAAGATTTCATACGGTTTGATAAAATATCTAAAATTATATCTTAATTAAGTGCTTAAATCTAAAAATTCACCTAATTTTTAATCTAAGAACAATCACTTTTTCTTTTTAGATTGTCGTCGGCAACTCTTGTCAGATCGTTGGCGCTAGAATCTAAAAGACTAGATTCCGACAACCGTTGTCGGCTGGTCACCGGAATCCAACAATCGCCAGAGACCAGATTCCGATGATCGTCGCTGAAATCCCGCAACCATCGTCGGCCGATCGCCAGAGACTAGATTCTAGTGACCGTCGTCGGAATCCGACAGCCGTCACCGGAATCCGACGACCATCGCTAGAGACTAGATTCCAGTGATGGTCGCCAGATTCTAGCAACCACCGGATTCCGGCGACCTCTGTCGGTCGGATTCCGATATGATTACTCGATTTCAAAAATATATTTTTGACCATTCTAGATTCTGAACCCAAGACCTACCTATTAGAAGTGTAGCATCTTAACTAACTATATTACAGTTCAGATGTTGTTTAAGTTGGTTATCGAACACTTCTTAAATTATATCTGATATATATTAAGTTCTTTTTAAATTTTAAATTTAGAGAATAGCTGACAAATAAGATTGAAGTGTTAAGTGTTATCAAACACCACCTAAGTCAGGATAGATTAAGACCAAAAAATATAGGTCAAATTTGTTGAACCACTCTTATATTTTATCCTCTTATTTTGGTGATAACAAAACTCATGCTTAATTTAAATATCATGAATATATTTAATATCATATTTTCCTCATAAATATAATATATTATGGCACTATCGCTTCATGATTTGCACTGGAAAGCTCAATCCATTGTTGTTCAAAGCACATCGATTACTGACTAAATGCCACATCGATTGGAGAACAACAGTTCCATCAATTACTATTAGAATAGCACATCAATTACTGTTTTACATGTCATATCGATTGCATTTCATGAATCAATGTTTTAGTCAAACACCACTTGTCTTTAAAACATCGATTGCTCTTCACTTAAACATCGATTGTCTTTAAAGCGTCGCTTGCTATTCACTTAAATATCGATTGTCTTTAAAAGATCAATTGCTTCTCAAACATTGATTACTCTTCACTTAAACATCAATTGCTCTTCACTTAAACATCGATTATCTTTAAACATCATTGCCTGTATAAAAATCGATTATCTTACGACATCGATTCCCTTCATGTATATATCGATTGCCTCTGAAATGTCGATTGCCTTTAAGCAAACATCAATTGCCCCTCTATTTCTACCGATTGGTGTTATAAACATAATCTCATATCGATTGCTATTGTGACTCACATCGATTAGTTTACAAAT
The DNA here is from genome assembly GCA_014218235.1 of Colocasia esculenta. NCBI lineage: Eukaryota > Viridiplantae > Streptophyta > Magnoliopsida > Alismatales > Araceae > Colocasia > Colocasia esculenta. The sequence goes on along the minus strand of CM024760.1, from coordinate 69,198,413 downwards.
GTTTGAAATTGTCTTTGGTGCCCAATGAAAATTCAAATGCACTTCATATGCTTAATTTATTATTTCTCTAACAGAAGTTGCATTTTGTTGTCTCATAGGATCCCTCCTTCCTGTAAAGAAAGAAAAGCATCTATGTATTATTTCTAGCTATTAGCAGGAAATATGGACAAAAGACAAAAGAGTTATTTCTCGAGTCTAAAACATATGTCTTGCATTTAATATCTATAGGTCCACTTCTACTCATAGTTAACTTTTAGACCTGCAATCTGTGTCCTTGGAAGTGCACACCAGCTAGAACATCTTCCTCCATTCTAAATAGGCACAAGAAAGAAGCCATTAGACTCAAGAGAAGGAGAGCAGAAGAAGAAGAGGACAAGAAACTCCAATAGTCATCTGTCAACGGTACTCTTCAAGCTGCTCCATAAAAAGATGAAGCAAAGGCCGAAGAAACAAGGAAAAACCTAAAGATCTTTTAAGGAGTGTACAACCAGTGAGATTTCAACTTCATACACACTCAAAGTAAGAGAGGAAGAGCTCGATCCCATTCAAGCTGAAGCATTCAAGCTGTCTTCCTTTTTCCTCATTCTCTCTCTTTGTATCCTTGTGTATTTGCGAGAGAGAGAGCTGAGAGTTTAGCTTAAGGAGAGTCTTTTCTTGTAAACTCTTTCCTTCTTAGACCTAATCTCAGATCAAGTATTTCATTGTTTATCTTGAGCTTGATCCAGGGGCTTTAGGTCCAACCTTCTGTGTTCAGAAGTGTTCCTTTTCTTTGGAAGAGAAGGTTCACAATGCAAGCATTCCACCTGTGTTAAGTGAAGAACTGCACTAGGGTTTGTATCAGAAGGTTGACATCTTAACCTGTAAGAGAAGTGAGTTGTCTTCTTGCCTAAAAGAGAAGAAGACCAGCTTGTTTCTTATGGTGTAACCATGCTGGGGTTTGTTCGAACAGGTTTGCTTCTGAGCCTGTAAAAGAAGTGGATTGCCTTCTTACCTAGAAAGAGAAGAAGACTAGCTTGAATCTGGTGATTTGACCAGCTGGAGGTCTGTACCAGTGAGTTGCTTCTGAACTCAAAAAAGAAGCACATGGATGAAGTGAAATAGTGGGCTATCTTCTTGCCCAGAAAGAGAAGAATTGAAGACTAGCAGAGGTTGGGTGTTGTAAGTCCTTAAGGGGGACTATACCCTTGATTAGTAAAATCCCAAGAGTTTACTTGAGGAATGGATGTAAGACTTCTTTTTGGAATGGCCGACCCAGGATAAATCTTTGTGTTCCTTGTGTGCTTACTTTCGTGCCCTTAATTTCTTTTGCACACGCTTATTTAGACTAACCAAACGTTTGCAAGTGGTGATTTTTGTTTCACATTTCAGGTTACCTATTCACCCACCCACCCCCTCTAAGTTAGTCTTAATGTCATATCAAGTGGGCCAACAAAATTAGGTTAGAACAATTTAGGTCAAATTTATAACTCCGCCTTAAATCAATTTGATAGAAGGTTCTCAATCTTCAAAAGTTACAAGGGCATGTTAATTTGGAGGAGGAAACTGCGTCAACCCAATCATGGTCAATTCATCAAGCTCACGTGCAACCCAATCATCAGATAACCACGTGTGGGCCAAACGGTCGATCTAGGCCAAGTCATGTCGTGTCCTTGCATGGTGCATGGCATGCCACTCTCATCATCCGACTTAGAGACACTCTGCTAAGCCATGACTTGGCGGCTACATGATGTGCATCCATAGTCACCATCATAGGCCACTATCCCCTCCACATTTTGCCTTGCCCAGAGCCAACAAGGGTACCCTCCGAAGAAAGGGGGTCTATTGGTACATCTCTCGACAGCCCTTTCGAGATCACTATAAAGGTGTGAGCTCTCCCACACTCCTATGACTTTTTTCACGACTAGGAGCAGGGATGACACTCTTAAGCTACTCTTCTTGGAGGGCAGCTTCCCTATTTTCCTATGACCATCTCTATGGTTGAGAATGGGGACAAATCTCCTGTAGCAACTTTGGAAAATATTGGCCTCTCCACTCCTCTATAACTCGTAAATGCAATCAGAGAAGGGGAGATGTGCCAAACAACTTTTGACAACAGCTTAAATAGGATACATCAGTAGCAACCACAATCCAACAAAAAAGACCCTAAACTCTCTCTATCTTTCTCTCTTTATTTGGATCGATCTAACTTAAATGTCGGAGAAGTTTTTCTCCAGAATTGCTCTTGGTCCCCCTGATCTCACTAATAGTACAATTGACTTTTTGTGATGGTTGCAAACAATTAAATTGTACTGCAAGATCACAAACAAGTAATTGAATTGTACTCCTGATCTTGTAGAAGTAAAATCATTGTATTTCGGTGAACAAACAACTTTAAGAGTGTATGGAGGAATATTGGAAGGCGCATCCTATTTTTTGACCACTACATTAATAAAATCAATTGAATTTTGTAATGATGAAGACGATAATCTATTTTAGGTATGCTTAATGTATCCGATACGTCCTCGTTTTAAAATAGACGGGCTACGCGAAGGATATGATAGATCAGTTGTGTGGACTCCATAGCAGTCATTGAAAGGTCATGTTCCAGAAGAGGCATCCCTCACGGCTGCTTTTGAGAGGCTCGTGTGCTATGTCTGAAGTGATTTTTGACGTTGCACCTACATCCCATGACTCGAATCTATCTGTTCCTCCAAACATATATATATGATCGATTAATGTATGTTTCCTAGACCATTTTAATGGCTATTTCACAAAAAATTACAAAGGGTTCCTGAAAATATTCTATGAAGAAAATAAGGATGATCAGTACATGTTTAATTTCTTAAGGGGATCCACAATGACATGATGAGGACATGGACTCATATATGAAGCTATCAAAATACATCTACTTCTTTGCACAAGATGTTGCTAGCTATTAGTAATTAGTACATCGTATCTACTTGTGAATTACTAAATGAGAAATATTTATTACAAGAGACAGAGGGTAATAAAAATGATATATATTACTTGAAAACTTATTTTATTGATTAAAAGTTTGATAATATATTTCTCTCTTTCAACTAATAAAATCCACATCAATAAGCATTCATCAAATTAAATATATTTCTGGAAAGCAAACACATTGCAGGACACGAAATCATTAATTACATTCTAATCAGTGACTTTAATTTCTAACTAGTCTTAGACGGCAAACTAATTACTCGGTGGTATCCCACCCAGGCACCCACCTTCTCAAATAATACAAGACTCTTGTTTTGTTCGCGAGTGCAAAAAGTGCAGAGGTTTCTTCCTCCCTCCGCACTTGATGCCGGGCATTGACGGTAACATTACATCACAACGCACTAACAGAGTCCATGGACATGGGACTAGCAGAGCGGCGTTCACCGTCCCGTCATCTAGCCCAGCCCGTGGGTGGCGGCCACACAGCTGGCTTCTGCAACAATGTTGCACGCGGCCTCCTGGTAGGAAAGAGACGAGAAATATAGCGCACTGTCTCACGACAGAGAAATGAAAGAAAATCCCATCAGATTCGATGGTGCCTTCCAACTGAGTAATCCGGATTGGTTCCTTCCGTTCTCTTCCTGCGTGGACTCGATTATTTGCAGCTGGCGGTGGGTGCCGGATGGACCAGGGGGTGTTTCTTCTTGCTCCCTCCCCTCATGCGCCATACCTAACCAACCCATCTGCAGAAGTGGTGGGGACGAAACCCCGGGGCAGGGGGGCCTCCCATGGTCGCGCATGTTGCGGTGTTATATAGCCGGGACCGCCGAAGAGCATGGACAGTGGCCATTTTGCAATCAAACAAAGCTTGGCCCCGGCATCGTCCGGCTTCCGTGATGGCCACGGCTGCTGCTTCCCCAAGCTCGCTCCTTCCCTGCTTGCTCTTCTCGTCCCTCCTCTTTTGCAGTCTTTCCACTTGCCGCTGTTCTCAGCGTCCCGGTAGGAAAGATCATGCGCGTACCCATCACGTTGTGGACATCCGGACGCTGCTGCCCGGTGATGTTTGCTCTCCGTCCAAAGGTTTTAACCCCCTCCTCGATCTGATAAGCAATGCCGCTGATACATGGGACAGTACTGTATAGTACTTCCTGATCAGTTAAGCGAATATGGTTTTGCGCGATTAGTCTTGCGTGCTAACCACAGAGTGTTACGCGTGGAAACCGACTTTACTATTGTCATCCTCTCAAGGGAAAGCTAGCTTACTTTCTGATTAGTTTATCATGTTTCCACTTGATCAGTAGGTAAGATCATCTCACGCTAGCGGCTTCATGTGGATGCCTTCTGTAATTGATCTACATGGCATGTTTTGTAGACGGCACTGTGGACGTGTTGGACTATGCTTGGATCTGTAATCTTGTTGCCATCTTTTCAATTAGTCGTAAACTAGATCATTTGCAATTAACAGCGAGGTGATGCTCGATCCTTGTTCTTTCTTTTCCTGATCAAAGAAGCAGGCTCGAAGCACACTGGACTGAGGGTCCTCCACCGCCACGGACCCTGCCACCACAGCCAGTATGGGCAACCCTCAAAGCTGACCCCCGAGCAGACCCTCCTCCTCGATGAGTCCCGCGCCGAATCCCTGCGGCGCCAACGGAGGCAGCCTGTGGCGGCCGACATGCTGACAACCAAAAGGCGGCCGGTGCCAGGCGGGTCGCTGGCCACCACCATCAACGCCACCCTCGGCGTCGCGCTTGGAACCGCCAACTACGTGGTCAAGGTGGGATTTGGCACCCCCAGGAAGGAGCTCTCCGTGGTGTTCGACACCGGCAGCGACCTCACATGGATCCAGTGTCAGCCCTGCGTCGCCTACTGCTACTCTCAGCAGGAGCCCATCTTCGACCCCACTGGGTCCTCCTCCTACCATAACATTTCCTGCAGTTCCACCGAGTGCGCCTCCATCCGGTCGGCCACCGGGAACGCGCCCGGCTGCTCGGCGTCCAACTGCCTCTATGCCATCCAGTACGGCGACAACTCCTACTCGATCGGGTTCTACGCCCAGGAGACGATCTCCCTGACGCTCACGGACGCTCTCCCCGGCGTCCGCTTCGGGTGTGGCGAGAAGAACCGTGGTCTCTTCGGGAAGGCGGCAGGGTTGCTCGGCCTAGGCCGCGACGCGGTGTCGCTGGTGTCCCAGGCCTCGAGCAAGTACGGCAAGGTCTTCTCCTACTGCCTCCCGTCCAGATCGAGCTACACTGGCTACCTATCGATGGGCGCCAAGGCGTCCGCCGGAGTCGCCAGCTTCACCCCCATGCTATCCGTGTCGAGCATGCCGTCCTTTTACTTCCTCGACATGGTAGGCATCACCGTCGGAGGGCGTCAGCTTTCCATCCCCGCGACCGTGTTCCAGAACGCCGGCACCCTCATCGACTCCGGCACCGTCATCACCCGCCTGCCTCCCGACGCCTATTCAGCCCTCCGGACAGCCTTCCGGCAGAGCATGTCCAGATACCCGACGGCGCCGTCCGTGTCGATACTGGACACGTGCTACGACCTAAGCGGCTACAGTGTAGTGAGCATTCCGGCAGCGTCGCTGCTCTTCCGAGGGGGCGTCTCCCTCGACGTCGACGTCACGGGGATCATGTACCTTGTTAACGGCGCCAAACAAGCGTGCCTGGCGTTCGCCGGCAACTCCGATCCTAGCAGCGTCGGCATCATCGGAAACTCGCAGCAGAAGAGGTACAAGGTGGTCTACGATGCGGCGAGGGAGGTGATCGGCTTCGGACAAGGAGGCTGCAGCTGACCCTCGTACCAATTGCAGCAAGCTCTCTCTCTCCGAAAAGGTGTGCAAGGTGTGCAACGGCGTGCAGCAAGCATGCTTCAAGGATAGCTGAAGAAAGATGTAGGAAAGAAGACGAGGTCAATAATGTGGAAGAAAGAGAATATATTGACAATCCAAGAGAAAGAAATCTTCCTCAAGCAAGTTGAAGTGGTAACACTTGCAATGGGATTATCTTTTTTTTTTTTTTTGATAGGTATTGCAATGGGATTATCGTGACCAAAGATGATTAGTTTGATGGTAGGTCCTTTTCTAAGACTTTAAGATAAGGATCCATCCATCTAAGTGCTATGATATATAGATGTTGTATGGACAAAAGTCCTTACTTAGTTACACATCTCTTATGAATACTGTCAAGCGAGAATGTTACATATATTTGAATCACATGATTCACATACGTGTTGGGTCATTAAAGAGATGGGTCACGATCTCCCGCGCGCCTTCCAAGATTTCTGTATAATTAAAGAGTGACACTATCGGTATTAGAGAGGTTGAGAGTGAGACCATTGATGTTTGCGAAAAAATCAAACTCAAAACCTAAAAGAATTTGTGGTGGTGTTTTCCTATTTAGGCCGGAGCCAAACGAATCTCCACTGAGAGATGAAGGGAAATGTTCGCCGGTGCGGATAGTAGTCTGTAAGAACCAGAACAAGATCAGAGGGACCCGGTTGAAGAACCGGACGGAACCCTCTGATGCCTAAGTCAGGTGACTGTAGGAAGGCTTGAGGAAGAAGAGTTTGCTAGTGTGTGCCTCGCGTGGAGGTGAGTGTATAGCCAGAGTTTCCTTCCCTTTGCATGAAGGATACCTGTGCCTTTTATAGGCGAAGGTCCTGAAGAAAGTGGACGTGCCAGCCTTTGATGACGCCGGAAAAGGCGCGCTGGTTTGCACCTTTTGTGGGGAGTTACCCGTTGAGGCGCCCGTTGAGGGGCCCTGCGGTTAATGCTCCCCTTGATCGTGGGGCGCGCACTGCGCTGCTAGCATAACTGTTGCTGGGAGGCGAAGGGCTTCTCTGGTCGGAAGGTACCGAGCAGGGGGTCTACTCGGTAGCTGGACCGGCTGTTCGGTGCCTGGTGCCCGGAGGCACAGCTTGTGTTGAGGGGGCCGCACCTTGCCTTGAGCAGGACCTATTCGGTAGGCCAAGCCCGGACCGAACAGGCTGGGGGGAGCCCAGAGACCACCCTTGGGAGACCCTGGAACGCCTTGGGTTGCCATAACGTGTTCGGAAGCTGTCCGAAGACACGTGGCTTAAAGGCCGAAGCCCTGGCGTTGGGGATGGGTCGAAAATGGGCCGTACATGGCTGCGATGGGTCCGCGGGCCTAGGAGTCTAGAAATAGACTCCACACTTGCCCCCCATGCTCTCAAGCTGGCTTGGGTACCACGGCACTTGAGAGCGGAGGTCTGCTCGGTTGACCTGATAAGGACGGCACAGTTGATGTAGAGGCGCTGGTGGACGGCGTCGAGCAATCTCTGGGGGTACTAAAGAGGCTCGCTCTGCGAGCTCGGGACCACCAGTTGATGTGGGATGCGGAATTCACCTTCTGCGAGGAGCTCGAGTCGCAACACCAGGCCCGGGAAGCCGAGCTTGCGGAAGGAGGTGAAGAACCTCAAAATAGCGCTCCGAGCTTCTGAGCTAGACCTCACCATTGCTCGGGCGGAGAAGGAGGCACTTTCCAACGTTTTGTCTGAGGCCGAGGCTCACGGAGTGGCCAAGTGCAAGTCGGGGCCAGACTTCAAGGAAGACTTGGAGCAGTACGGCGTGACTTGTTACAAGGTCAGCCTCGGGGTCGGCGAGGAGTGAGGGTGGCGATTGGCGACCATTGAATATGCCAAGGAAGCCTTCGAGGCCTCTCTCCTTTTGTACATACTCTTGAAGGAATGTAACCTACCTCCTTTGTGTATATGAATGGCTCTCTATCTTTTGTAAGAAGAATCCGAACAGATCCCTCTTTTTGAGTACTCAAATGACTTTCTTTTTCTATCTTCTTGTGTTTGTTTTGTTCGAATCGGAATTCGTCGGTCGTTTTAAAGGGTTCGTGGTTACCGCGCAGGTCGTTTGGAACTGAGAAAAGTTCCGACCAGGGGTTTACGCTAAACACCTTTTGCTTTTAGGGTTTAGGTATCACACTAGCCTTTTGAGCTGAAAAGCCTCGACTAGGGATGTCCTGAATACCCTTTCGAGCAGACCAAAAAAATGGGAAAAAGAGAAGTAGGATGCCGTACAAGAGGCTTTTATAAATAATAAGCCTTTAGATTAGATACATGTCAGGTTCTGGGTATGGCTTTGCCACTAGGAGTAGTCAGCTTATAAGAGCCTTTCTCGAAAACCTGGGCGACCTGATAAGGTCCTTCCCATTTCGGGGCGAGTTTGCCGATTGCTCTCCTTTCTCTGCTCGACCGGAAGCCAAGCTCTCCTCACACGCAGCGTGTCGCTAGGCGGTGGAGAGGAGCTCGGTGAGGGTGGAGGGCTGCTGGACCCCCAACGTCCTTTGGAGGAAGCCATCACGAGTGCCCTGGATGAGGGAACTGGTGGCTAAGGGGACGTCGAGGAGTGGGATGTGCAGCGCTTCAACCAAAAACCTTTTGACATAGTCCCTGAGCGCTTCGCTCTTCCTCTGCCGAACAGACAGAAGAGAAGCCGAGGTGCGCGGCTGCGATCTTCCGCAAGGAAGTTGTCTTGGAAGGACTTCTTCAACTGGTGGAAGGAAGAGATGGAACCTGCGGGAGGGCTTCAAACCAGGCCCGCGCAGCCTCCTTCAACGTGGCCAGGAAAGCCCGGCACTTGGCCGCATCTGATGCTCCGTGGAACACCATGTGCGACCCATGAACGTGATCCGCTAGGTCAGAAGTATCGTCATAGGGAGCGATGGAAGGTAGGGGCAGTTTTGAGGAGACCCGGGCCTCCAGGATCTCCGTGGTGAACGGGGAGTGGAAGTCCAGGTCATCATCCCCCAAGACTCTGCCTTCTGCCCTCTGGACCATCGTGTCCAAGCGGCGCTCAAGGTCGGCGATGCGGCGAAGGCATCTGGCCAACTTCTGATCGGAGTGCACAGAGCCCTTGCGTCCGGACCTGTGGGAGTTGGCGCCCGCGATGGAACGTGGGGGAGGCAAGACCACTGCGGAGCGGCGAGGTGAGTTGTCCTGCCACTCCGGTGTTCGGCGAGCCGACGGGGCCCGGCGTGACTGTCGGGGCGATTCTGCATGTTGCTCCTGCGGTGCCGGAGGGGCACGAGACTGTCGATTAGATGACTCCGCGTGCTGCTCCGGTGGCGGGGGAACCGCCAGGGCCATCTGTGCGGTCAACTAGGCCTGGAGGCCCTGGAAGATCCCTACAGATGATGCATCTACCCCCGGAGCTCCGCTATCTCCAGGGCAGTTGCTGGCACAGCAGTAGAAAGAACATCATCGGTTGCACAAGTGGGGGCAACGACGACGTCGACAAGGGGGACCCTATCACGTTAGTCCACACGCGACTGTTGAGACCTCGTCCCCCTGCTGTCAGGGTTCTAGTGAGAGGAACGTCCGCGAGCCATGGCTGATGTCGTTTCCATAGACGGCGCCAAAAGTGTGGTGGTGTTTTCCTATTTGGGTTGGAGCCAAACGGGCCTCCACTGAGAGATGAAGGGAAACGCTCGCCAGTGCAGACAGTAGCCTGCAAGAACCAGAACAAGATCGGGGGGGGTTGAAGAACCGGGGAGAACTCTCCGATGCCTAAGTCAGGTGACTGTAGGAAGGCTTGAGGAAGAAGAGTTCTCTCGTGTGTGCCTCGCGTGAAGGTGAGTGTATAGCCAGAGTTGCCTTCCCTTTGCATGAAGGATACCTGTGCCTTTTATAGGCGAAGGTCCTGAAGAAGGTGGACGTGCCAGCCTTTGATGACGCTGGAAAAGGCGTGCCGGTTAGCGCCCTTTGTGGGGAGTTACCCGTTGAGGCGCCCGTTGAGGGGCCCTGCGGTTAATGCTCCCCTTGATTGTGGGGCGCACACTGCGCTGCTGCCGTAACTGCTGCTGGGAGGCGAAGGGCTTCTCTGCTCTTCTCTGGTTAGAAGGTACTGAGCAGGGGGTCTGCTCGGTAACTTGACCGGCTGTTCGGTGCCTGGTGCCTGGAGGCACAACTTTTGTTGAGGGGGCCACACTGTGCTTTGAGCAGGACCTCTTCGGTAGGCCAAGCCCAGACCGAACAGGCTGGGGGGAGCCCAGAGGCCACCCTTGGGAGACCCGGGAATGCCTTGGGTTGCCATAACGTGTTCGGATGCTGTCTGAAGACACGTAGCTTAAAGGTCGAAGCCCTGGTGTTGAGAATGGGTCAAAAATGGGTCGTACAAGGTTTCAATGGGCCCGCGAGCCTAGGAGGCTAGAAATAGCCTCCAAAGAATTTTAAAAAACAATTGTAAAAATTGTTGGAGTCTAATCCTCCCATATACTCATGGGAATTAGACTCATAATTAAAATCTAGTGTTTCCTACCCATTGAGCGAGAAGAATAATAAACTTTTTCACTCTTCCTGCCCTATCTTTCGTCATCGGATCCACATACTTCATAAATATTAATTGTCAGGTTTGCCGTTGGATGGTGGATGGAATATGAACCTCCAGCCTCTTACCATCTTACTGATCAAGGCAGCTGGTTCTCTTGTGAAATGATGTCTGTAGAGGCGGTTCTTCCCCTTTTTTTGGAGTCTGAAGACGGTGGATGACGGGAAGGAAAACTCTACTCGCAACGGTGAAAGGGTGATTGCGGAATATGATGGAGAGAATGAAAAGAGGGAAAGAAGGGGATAGGAATGTGCGTGTGTGCACGATGGGTGTATGTGATCGCCAGGCGCACGAGGGCGCCGAATGTAACGAGCAAAAAGGGAATGCGTTGCACTTACCTCCTACCCGAAGAGAAGCGGGAGTTCCATGGCGGGTTATTCTTCCTTCCCCAATCGGCCGGCCGACAAAGAAGATCCAATTCCGGTTACCTTTCAAGATATAGACAACAAAACAAACACGTGAAGGGGGAGATTAGACTACAGAGTGTAGTAAATTTAAAGTAAATGAAAGATAAGAAAAACATGTAAATGGGGGGAAACACACCTCGTGGAGGCAGTGTTAAACACCTAAGAGTGGGTAGGAAGAATGCTATGCATGTGTGTGTGTGTAGAAGTGTGCAATGCGTGTCTAATGAAAGGCAAAAATTGAGATGATGAAAGGGAAAATAGTGGCGTAGCCCGGCAAGTGATGGAGAATGGTGAGGGCGGTGAAGACGTGGTCGGAATCCTTCTTGCCGCACTCCACGCCTGGAGACTCCACTGCGTGAAGAAGATGACACGAAGACGGTGCGCGCTCTTGCCTCGACGCCAGTACACAAGCCTTCAATCTGCCGGAGTCCTACCTCGAAAAGTTGAAGAGTTGAAGTTCAGAGGTTGAGGGGAGAATCTGACAGGGCTTCGCCGTACTTGAGATGGATTGCCAAATGAGGGTCTCGCGGGTCTGTATTTATAGTTGAAATTGCGTCCAATGCAGTGGATGCTTATTATCGATGAAAGACATCCGCCTGACAAGCCGTGCTTCATAAGATCCTTGATTTGCGTGGGATTAGACATTTTCATGATGATGGTAGCTGTAAGCTATGTTATAAAATGCGTCCGCTCTGTCATCCGCACTTCCTCAATCAAATCAAATCTTTGACGGAATTTGACACTGATTGGACATTCTCTAAAGCGCGGCGTCTAATACAAACACATTTTTAACGAGACATCATCATTTTGACGTGGCGTTCATTTAATGCTGCTGACAGGGCGCAGCAGAGAAGTTTGACTTATGAAGTGCGGTGAGTCAAGTGGGCGCGTTTCAAAACTAGTTGTTGTGTCGTTTTGCAAGTATAATCCGCGTCCACCGTAGCTGACGTGGTTCTTACTCTTGCAAAGAGCGCCTACTGATTGGGACGCGATTTAAAGAAATTTGCGGACCCTCGAGGATTTTTGTCTAAACACATCCAGAATAAGTGGAAAAATCACTCCTGAGATTAACTGAGAAGAGCCACTTTGAGGCATCGCGGTATAACACGGATTTTACTCAATGTGCTATCAAATTGGCGTGTCTACAGCTGCCTCGCCTTGGCGTCTGCTTTGCAAGGAAGTGAAGCGAAGTTATACGAGATGAAAGAAGTGAAATAGTGTGAATTGAGTGGAATGAAGCGGAAATGACTGAAAAGTAGACGCCAAGGTGTGATGAGACACGCCTTAACAACACATGACAGTAGTTGTTCATCAGTTCATAGTAGGAATGTTTTGTTGATAATCTCACAGAAAATTCGCTGCTTTGGAGAAAGAGGTGTGCACGTGGGCACGAAAAGGGAGAAGGATCAACTTCCAGCGTCGGGGAAGTACCTAAGGACGGAATCCGTTAGGTTTCACCTTTGGGGGCATCTGCCACTACCGCAGGCGGATCCTTTAGGGAGAGTAATTATATCGAAAGAAAACCTAAAAGTAGCGAGCTCTCCAAGTGATGATCTCCAAACAATGACACGGTGGACTGAGCACTTGGCTTGGAGTGGAATACTCCATGTTAACTAGATTTAAAGGACGAGTGGCTCTCCTTAGTTAAAAATGAGTGACTATCCAGAGTTATGCTCAAAGTCCTACATGATGCATGTTGGGCTAAAAGAAAATTATAGAACAACAAGAAATATAAAATAATCAAGGATAATATTGTTACATTGCGGAAGTCAGGATACCGGAAGGAACCGTCATCCTCCTGCAACGTAACGGCCTATCCTCAAGACGTAGGACTCTTCTGGAATTATCACTGTTTTTAGCGGAGGAGGGGAACTCAAATTCCAGTTTCATCAGAGTCTCGAGGTCCTTGATGTGTTCTAAAAATATATCATATAGTAAATGCAATATATACAATACCGGGTTGGAGGCATGTCGAGGATATTCGTGTGCTGCGTGACAAAAGAAGCGGTCCAAAACCTGTGCTCAAAGATTTGGTTAACATCGACAAGCAACATGTAATATGGGGGAAGTTGTAAACAATGTCACTTATAATTTGTGGCCAGGGATAAGGACGCTATTCAAAAGGTTTGAAAAAATTGAATTATATTGTTAGGAATCTCGTTTCTGATATTGTATGCACTTTGCAAAAGGTAGTTTCGTGAAAAGTCAGGCCGCCTACGCTCTTGAACACCAAGAGGCATTTGATTTTTGAGCTACTGCAAATCTCTCCCAACCTTTAGCAAAGTGCGAACCTTTGTTATCATCGCCAATCCAATGTTCCTGGCTTCCAGAGAGGGCTCAAGAGTGTGACCCATGTCAAATTCTCTCTGATGAAGTAGTTGGTGAGCCTCTGTCGTATTATGTGGCGAAGCCAGAAGCAAGATCCTGAAGAACTTGAACTTCCGAGGCCGGACATGTTCGTTCTTCAGTTATGGCGAGAACAGAATGACCTATCACAAGGACTGAACTTCATCTGGATAAGAATAATGTAAAGCTCGATGAAGCAGCTTTTGTGGCATGAAAGGGGGTCATTATGGGTAATAGGGACTTTCCCTTAAATTTTCTTACTCAGGAGATAGTGAGGGTCTTAAGTCTTTCTTACCGATCGTAGTATTGGAGTGCATCTTCGACTTTGAATTCTCTCAGGGCACTCTTTGCATCTCCTTAAATTGGCGTCCAGTTGGGACGCCGCTTTTCTCTCCCCCCCTTTTTTTTTAATAGCGTCCGCATGAGTCGACGCACTTATTTTAATTAGCGTCTAGCCGCCCAGATGCCTTTTATGAAGAATCACGGCCACTGTTATGGCCGCGATTAACACCGATAATTCTGATTGAAGGTTTTGTTTTTTTTCTATCCAATGGGAACATGAGTGACAGGTCATCTACAGGAGATAACATATCTTCAGGATTCCTGCTACTTTTTCCCATGCATCCAAATTTTTCCCTCCCTATTTTAAAGGTACGAGTTCTCATTTTGAACCAAGGAGAGGAAAGGGAAGGGAGAAAGGGAGATTTTGAGAGAGAAAGAGAAGCATCCCTTTGAGAATGGAGCATGGATCATCTTCTCAGGGATCAAGAGGAGAGTTTCAAAGGTTAAACCAAGTAGAAGGGCACATCTATAAGCTTGTTCAAGCAAAGATGGTAAGTTTTTGAAGATTACGATTTTGATTTACTTGGCCTTAACATGCTGCTAATACTTTGGTTTGGTGTTCTTCCCCTTGTTTTCTTCCTTTTATTACCTCTTTTCAAATGGCCTGATCCTATCCTCCACCAACCTAAACCTTGATACCTATGCAGGATTACCCGCTATTCCCGGGCAACCGGTGCTTCATGCGCCTCCCCTGGCTTCAACAATTGACCTCCGCCATTATCCCGGACATGAGTGCCATCCTTAGGCGGTGGGGAATGAGCAACCTTACTGTCCATGCAAAGTGATACCACGTGATCCTGGGCGGCCCTTGGGGCTTTGATTGAGCTATGGCATCCTCAAACCAACACATTTCTCTTCCGAACCTTTGAAGCCACTGTTCTTTTGGAAGAGGTTGAACTCTTATTAGGTTTGAAGAGGATGAAGCGAGGCGAGGAGGACGGGATGCAACATGACGCAGAATTACACGAGCAAGGCGGTGCTTGAGAGCTTCATGGATCCGGGGGAGGCACAAACCATCCAGGCCCCACAAGGGATAAACCTCCAAAAGTTGGCGGCTTAGACAAAGAAGGAGATATCGGGAACGATGGTTGACGAGAGGCTTGAACTGGTGATGCAAGGGTTCGCCATCTGCGTGGCGGGCGCACTACTCTTCCCTTCGATCGACAGTGTTTTGGAAGAAGATCAACTCGGCACGGTGTGCGCCATGTGGGAAGGGGAGAGGTTGGGACCGGTGGTGCTAGCCTTTCTTTATAGCTGGCTCACGGCGGCGAGCTTGGGTAGGCCTCCTTACGGATCAATGCTTTTATTAACTTGTTGGACTAACCTACACTTTAAGTTTTCTTTGAGCAATGATGTTGCAAGCTCGTCTCAGATCTTCTCCAGGTGTCCACTTAAGCACTTGGATCACCTTGTGGGCTTAGAAGGACGCGTGGCTAACCGAGCGCCACAGCTTAAGATGCGAGCAGATTAGCATGACTTTTCCGAGATATGCCCGAGAGTGCCTTCACTTTTACACCGACGCCACTTCTCTCCCGAGATGTGTCGATTCGAATAGCACCTGGTGTGGATTTGCGGTTGATTGGAGCATCCGAGTTTGTCCTTTACAATCCACACCGCTGCCTTGCTCAACTCGGAATTCGAAGGTGCATCTTCAAGAGGCCATCTCACCTTCCGCCAATTAAACGATGTGACATCGGCACTAACAATGATGGCAAGGAGGTGAACACAATAAAAGCTATATGGAAGGTCTGCACCTTTAGGAGGCCGGTCCTAAATGTAATAGAGATTGAAAATGACTGGATGACTTATGTAAGGGAGCTTAGGAAATTGCGGCCCAAAGTGGCCATTTGTAAACGACGCGATTGAAACCTCAATGAGAAATAAATTGCTTCCTTAACATGGGCAAAAATGTCCCTTGAATAAGATCATTTGTGCATGAATTTTCTCCTCAAACAAAGCCTCGGTTGGCCCTTATAACCGCGTCTAGTACAGAGGACGCTGTTCTTATGAAAAGCGTCCACCCCTATGGCCGCAAATCAATTTCTAAACTGGGCACAACAATTAGGCTTGTCTCCTCCTTATGATGCTCAATGAGAAGGCCAAAGAGGTAAAAGAGTTCAAAATACTAAAATTCTCTCTATTGGAGTGCTTGGCGACTCCTATGCGGCGCTGCCAATTTGGTAGCGAAGTTAGGAAGCAAGACCCTGAAGAAGTTGAACATGCCACAGTGGACGCATGTCCTTAAGTTATGGCGAGGTCTTACCCTTGCTTCAACTCCTTGATCCCTTTAAACGCTGTCCCCATATGTTTGCTTTCTTTGCCAAAGCACTTCTTTCTCAAATCACGGCGTCCTAACCGGCTGCCTTCAACTACTTGAATTATGTCCACCAAGTATGGCGCGAATCGAATTTCCAAAAATGGGTGCTTACATGGAGCTTGTCTCCTTCTCATGTCTTTTGATGAATGATTGAAAGAGCAAAAAGATGTAACATATGCCAAAATGATCTCGAAGAAGCGTTTGGGGCTCTTATGTGGCGCTGCCAATCGAGCGATGGCGATCCTAATGATGAGAGATCCAGTTGTTGTGCTACCCTCGCTTCAACTGAACAGCTCGCTTCAAGGGGGGGCCCCACCTCTTCTATGGCCATCCTCATATGGGTTAAAGAGCTCTTCTTCCAAATCGCGGCGTCCCAACCAGCCGCGTTTCTTAGAAATTGCGTCCCACCTCCTGGACGTTATTATTTTTGACTTTTACATTTTCCAAAAACGGCGCGCCCTCTCAAAATCCTCGCCGTGCAATGATTACTCCTGAAATGCGGCCAATAACCCGGACGCTTTTCATTCTATCTTTTCCAATTCTTCGTCCTTTCATGCCGACGCCTATAGAACTTTAAATTTCAAACCTCGGTCCCCGTGCTAGATGCAATGATGACTTTGGAGATCGCGGCGACTCTCCGGGGCGCAATTCAGAGGCGTCCCTTCGTAAACCGCAGCTTCTGCTGTGGACGAAATTTCGAAACGTCGCCGGAACAGCAAAAACAGCCTGAAGGTAACTATTCCGGCCATTCAAACTCTTCCCTCTCTAATCCCTCTCTCTCTCTCTCTAATTCCCTTCTCTTTTCTCTTAACTCTCTCTCCCTCTTTCTCATCGGGCACATGGAGAGCATGGCAGCGAGGAAGCGGCGATGGTTCACCGGAGAAGGAGGCGGCGGTGCCAGAGGCGGTGTCTGGGACTCCGTCCACTAATATCAGCGCGATGGTGGCAGAGATGACGGCATCTCCCGGTGAGGAGCTTGCCCTTATCTCGGTCGGTGAGGTGACGGCGCTGTTGGCCCTTTTGGTACGGCAGCAAGCAAACCTAGAGGGGGGGTGAATAGGTTTTTCTGAAATCTGAAATAGAATCTTAAACACAGAAAATAACACTTGAAAGCTTGGTTAGTTCAGTGTGATAGAGAGTGCAGTGCGGAAGCAAATAAACAATCACACAAGGACACAGGAGATTTATCCTGGTTCTGCCCTTCCCACATGGAAGTCCTACGTCCAGTCCCCAAGCAAACTCTTGGGATTTCACTAACCAAGGGTACAGTCCCCCTTATGGACCTTACAACACCCTGGATCCCCCACCAGGTCTTCTTCTCTTTCCCGGGCAAGAAGGCAGCCCACTTCTCTTACAGGTAAAGAAGCCAACCTCCTGGAACAAACCCCAGTGCGGTTCTGCTAGACACAAAGCCCTAGCTGGGTTGACAACTGGTACAAACCCCAGTTAGGTTCTGCTAGACACCAACCCCTAGCTGGGTTAACAACTGTATACAGTCCTACAGCTGGACACAGATCTTTCTTAGAAAGATCAGACTGAGAGACCTTACAAGATGAACACTCATGTAAAGCTCACAGTCTCAAACTCTCCCCAGATATACAATGAGCTCGGAGAGAAACAGAAGAGAGAAAAGAAAGCAAGAGTGCTTGAATGCTTGGAAACTTGAGATGCTTGAAAGCTTGAATGCTTCTGCTGGGCTCAGGCTCTTTCTCTCTTTCTTTGAGTGTATGTGTCGTTGAGGTTCCTCACTGGATGTACACTCTATCAAAAAGATGTTCAGGAAAAGGCTCTTCATCGATCTTCAGCAGTGCTCCTTCTTTTATATGAGCAGTCTTTGAACAGGTCCGTTGAAGATATAGCCGTTTGAGTTTTGAATCCGTTGAAGTTCTAGCCGTTGCTGATCTTCTCCTCATTTATCTTAATCAGACTCTGATGGTCTTCGAGGTCTGAACACATAGAAGAAAGTGTTAGCATAAAAGAGTGTTTATGATAAACGATGCATGGTACTGTGCTTCTGCTAACATACTGAAAATAGAGGTCATATCTTTTTGACAAGACTCTGAAATATGCATGCAGCTTTTTGTCAGAAGATATTTGACTTTTCATTTAAGCGCCAAGCATATTTGAAATATAAAAGCAATCTGTGTTTCAACAGAATCCATGAAGAAATCGTTATGAGCATGACTTATGAAATCGTTATGGTGAAGAGTCGTTGCTCATTTAAAAACAAATCGATGTGAACATTTATGAAATCGTTATGGCATCGACTTCTTGCGCTTTACAGAAGAAATCGTTGCGAACACTTATGAAATCGTTATGGCATCGACTTCTTAACAAATCGTTATGGGAACGATTTCTTACCAAATCACTGCGCTCAAAGAAGAAATCGTTATGGCATCGACTTCTTAACAAATCGTTGCGCTTTCAGAAGAAATCGTTATGGCATTGATTTCTTAACAAATCGTTGCGCTTACAGAAGAAATCGTTATGGCATCGATTTCTTAACAAATCGTTGCGGGAACGATTTCTTACCAAATCACTGCGCTCAAAGAAGAAATCGTTATGGCATCGACTTCTTAACAAATCGTTGCGCTTAATATTTTAGCACTTTACACAGAAATCGATGTATATTGATTAAACATCGATTTTATCATTTTAGTGCGCCAAATATTGCATCAATGAAAGACTTAGCTTTTGCTATGAGATTGATGCGACACAGATGAAACAAAATATTCAATTTAAGTTACATCATAAATTTTATTATCACCAAAATACAAGAACAAATAGAGAGTGGTTCAACAATCTCCCCCTTTTTGGTGATGACAAAATTTATGTGAATTTTCTGATAAAAATATATATAGCAAAGAGGTTAGCATAGAGGTTTCAGAAAATTCATACAAACTCTCCCCCTTTTTGTCACTAACCAAAAAGGATGGATCTTACCAGGATTCTCTCCCCTTTGAGAAAATTTCTTACCATTGAGGGGTTCAACAATAATAGATATTCAATGAATAACTTCCCCTTAGTGAAGGCTCCCCCTAAGTATGAGACTCCCCCTTAGTCTGTGCTCCCCCTGAGCATGAGAGACTCCACCTGAATGAAACTTGAAAATAATTGTTAGTAGCATTGTAGTTTACTAAATATAACAAACAGAAATGAGGTTTAAAAAAAAACTAAAACTAAAGGATGACTACTTCCTCTTCAGATTGGAATGAAGTGAAGAGTTGGTAATCACCAATCGGATGTTTTTGAGCATCCTCTAACCATACCCATTTGAATGCCTTTTCCTTTTGTTCATCAAGAGTAGATAGGCATTTTCTTCTTTAATGTTGAAGCTACCTGAGGAGTTGTTTACAGAAGATGTCTCCTCAGAAGTTACTTGGATTTTATGAGCCTTATCCTCAGCGTTTTCATCATCAGAAGCTTCTTCAGCGCTTATTTCTTTAGAGATATCCTTTTTGAAAAAGATATGAGGCTTCCCCACAATCTGAGGTTCCTCCTTTATTTCTTCTTCTTCATGTGGAAGGATAACTTCCTGAGGTGCTTCCTGTTGCTCCCCTTGAGTGGCGACAGTTAGAGATGATGGAGTTATAGCTTCCTGTCTTGTTTCTTTAAACACTTGAGCATCAGTAGGTATTTCATCCGTAGTGGGTATTTCTTCATATGTGAGCTTCAATTTGTCCCACATATCTTTAGCAGATATACATGCGGATACTTTACTGAATTCTATTTTAGATAAAGCACAACATAAATAATTCTTTGCTTTAAAATTCAATGATAATTTACTTTATCAGCAGGTGTAATGGCAGTAGTGCCTTCAATAGGAACAATAACAAAATCACCTACCTCAATTACCTGCCACAGATCAAAGTCTGTGCCTCGAATGAAGCATTCCATTCTCATTTTCCAATATTGGTAGTCTTCTCCATCAAAGAATGGAGGTCTGGTGACTGATTGGCCTTCAGCATATCCTTGAGCTGCCATGGATCTTTACTCTAAGATCGTTGGATCTTCGAATGATCAGAGACCCGCTCTGATACCACTTGTTGGCCCTTTTGGTACGGCAGCAAGCAAACCTAGAGGGGGGGTGAATAGGTTTTTCTTAAATCTGAAATAGAATCTTAAACACAGAAAATAACACTTGAAAGCTTGGTTAGTTCAGTGTGATAGAGAGTGCAGTGCGGAAGCAAATAAACAATCACACAAGGACACAGGAGATTTATCCTGGTTCTGCCCTTCCCACATGGAAGTCCTACGTCCAGTCCCCAAGCAAACTCTTGGGATTTCACTAACCAAGGGTACAGTCCCCCTTATGGACCTTACAACACCCTGGATCCCCCACCAGGTCTTCTTCTCTTTCCCGGGCAAGAAGGCAGCCCACTTCTCTTACAGGTAAAGAAGCCAACCTCCTGGAACAAACCCCAGTGCGGTTCTGCTAGACACAAAGCCCTAGCTGGGTTGACAACTGGTACAAACCCCAGTTAGGTTCTGCTAGACACCAACCCCTAGCTGGGTTAACAACTGTATACAGTCCTACAGCTGGACACAGATCTTTCTTAGAAAGATCAGACTGAGAGACCTTACAAGATGAACACTCATGTAAAGCTCACAGTCTCAAACTCTCCCCAGATATACAATGAGCTCGGAGAGAAACAGAAGAGAGAAAAGAAAGCAAGAGTGCTTGAATGCTTGGAAACTTGAGATGCTTGAAAGCTTGAATGCTTCTGCTGGGCTCAGGCTCTTTCTCTCTTTCTTTGAGTGTATGTGTCGTTGAGGTTCCTCACTGGATGTACACTCTATCAAAAAGATGTTCAGGAAAAGGCTCTTCATCGATCTTCAGCAGTGCTCCTTCTTTTATATGAGCAGTCTTTGAACAGGTCCGTTGAAGATATAGCCGTTTGAGTTTTGGATCCGTTGAAGTTCTAGCCGTTGCTGATCTTCTCTTCATTTATCTTAATCAGACTCTGATGGTCTTCGAGGTCTGAACACATAGAAGAAAGTGTTAGCATAAAAGAGTGTTTATGATAAACGATGCATGGTACTGTGCTTCTGCTAACATACTGAAAATAGAGGTCATATCTTTTTGACAAGACTCTGAAATATGCATGCAGCTTTTTGTCAGAAGATATTTGACTTTTCATTTAAGCGCCAAGCATATTTGAAATATAAAAGCAATCTGTGTTTCAACAGAATCCATGAAGAAATCGTTATGAGCATGACTTATGAAATCGTTATGGTGAAGAGTCGTTGCTCATTTAAAAACAAATCGATGTGAACATTTATGAAATCGTTATGGCATCGACTTCTTGCGCTTTACAGAAGAAATCGTTGCGAACACTTATGAAATCGTTATGGCATCGACTTCTTAACAAATCGTTATGGGAACGATTTCTTACCAAATCACTGCGCTCAAAGAAGAAATCGTTATGGCATCGACTTCTTAACAAATCGTTGCGCTTTCAGAAGAAATCGTTATGGCATTGATTTCTTAACAAATCGTTGCGCTTACAGAAGAAATCGTTATGGCATCGATTTCTTAACAAATCGTTGCGGGAACGATTTCTTACCAAATCACTGCGCTCAAAGAAGAAATCGTTATGGCATCGACTTCTTAACAAATCGTTGCGCTTAATATTTTGGCACTTTACACAGAAATCGATGTATATTGATTAAACATCGATTTTATCATTTTAGTGCGCCAAATATTGCATCAATGAAAGACTTAGCTTTTGCTATGAGATTGATGCGACACAGATGAAACAAAATATTCAATTTAAGTTACATCATAAATTTTATTATCACCAAAATACAAGAACAAATAGAGAGTGGTTCAACAGGCGCCAGAGGGTGAAGTGGAGGAGGAGGATGACGACGAGGATGATGATGAGGAGGCGGCAGAGGCAGACCGGGCGGAGCGCCGCCGCGGTCGGGAAATTCCCTCCCGGCAGGAAACAGTAAGCCTCCCCCCCCCCCCCTTTTTCTCTTGCTTTCGGGTAGAAAGGGGAAGGAGGGGAAGGTGGTCGGCGCCGACTGGCGGATGGTGTGAACCACGTCCAAACCAGAGGACGTGGTTCACGCCCACGAAACGCGACCAATCAAGCGTCCACGAAACGGGAGATAAAATGCGGCCGCCTGGTGGGCGCAAATCTGGAACTGAAATGCGCCCTTTGTGTGGGCGCGAACTGGGAATTGAAATGCGTCACCTGATTTGGACGCTTTTCAAAGCTTTTCTGAGGGTTGCTTTGCTCTACATAGTTAGTTTCTTTTATTGTGTGGTACTCATGTCTTCATGTTTGTATGGCAGGGAGTGATGAAGGCGAGGACCATGTGGCCCCTCGTCCTGGGAGCATATCGGGGGCTTCCAGACTTTCAGAGAGAGAGAGTTCGGGAGATGGGATTCGGGATGATCTTGGAGATCGAGCCCTTCTTTGTGGACACTCCCCTGATCCAAGTTTTGAGGGAGAGATGGGACAGGGCAAGCAGGACCTTCCTGTTCCCATGGGGCCATATGGTCCCAAACTTGGAGGACGTGACCCGGATCACCGGGTTAAGAGTTGACGGGGAGGCGGTGAGCGGAGCGACGTATACTGACTACACTGAGCATGTACAGGACCTCCAAGGTTTGGATCCCCATGGAGACGAGACAGGAGACAAGAGAATGGTGGGGTGGGTTGCCCTGCTGGAGACTTTGGGGCTGGCTGGAGTGCGCCAACAGTCAGAGGAGACGTTGCAGGAATTCGTGCAGCGAGCGACGGGGCCTTGACCCCAAGGACAGAGACCGAGCAGACTGGGACCTCCGATGGTTCTTGGTTTTCTTCTTCAACAAGATGTTGTTCACCACGAAGGGTGACAGCATCCATTGCCGGTTCCTGGAGCTGCTCGAGGACCTGGGCAGAGTGAGCGGCTATGCATGGGGTGCGGCCCTCCTGGCGCACACCTTTGTGGATCTTTTCGTCGGTACCGGGCGAGAGACGACTGTGGGCTGCTTCGTGCCCTTCCTACAGGTATGAGGCCTTTAACTTTCTTCAATTATGCACTTACATTCTCATTTTTTGCAATTGCTTAAATGGTTTTAATTAGTGTGTGCATGTAGGTGTGGAATTATTACTACCTCCCCCTAGGCAGGGCGATTCAGGTGCGGCCGGACTCAGTACCCCTCGCTCGGAGGTGGCTCCCGAGGGTGACGATGGCCACTTACTTCTTCCAGCTGGAGGTCCTCCACCAAGACATCTGAGATTTCCCGGCACTCTTGGTACATACTACATATGCTTCCTTTAATTGTGCATTTGACATGAAATATTTATGTGTTTGACTTAATGCATGTAGGTTGTTTGGGAGCCTTATGCGGGCATGGGGGATGAGGGCCAGCCGTGGGTGAGAGTGGTCGGCCTCAGTTTAGGCAGGACATGTGGGTCCACTGCCTAAATGAGATCGAGCCACTCCACTTGCGGTTGGCCGCTCGGACCCTAGGCCTACATCAGGCGTGGCTTGAGGTGGAGGAGCCTCGGAGGATCGGCCGGAAGACACGGGGGAAGGCGAAGACAGTTGACTGGCGCCTCCGCTTCCCTGACCAGCACTCCGACTGGCAGCAGGGCGGCCAGCTGGTGGAGTCGGACGTGGTCGACAGTCTCGACTACCTCCACCGGTTCCAGGAGGAGTACGGAGGTCAGGACTTCATGAGGCCAGCCAGGGTATGCATCTTGAACTCTAATTTCTTTTACATGATATGCATTGATCTGACGATTATATGCAAGTGCAGGACGCTCGCGATGAGCTGATCGACCAGCTCCGTACCTAGCTGGCAGGTACAGAGGCTCAGTTAGCCGAGGCTCGCACAGACCTCGACACACCGGTGAGTGCTGAAATTCATACCTTTGCCATCTACCTAACCATTTTGCTGACCCGATTTTGTGTTTTGCGCAGCGGTCTGCACGGTCTGCCGTGGAGCATACTGACACTGCCGGTGCCTCCTCGAGCCATAGTGTCCCTGACTTGGAGGTGACTTCCCTTCAGACACGGCTGGCGGCGGCCGAGGCCAGAGCGGTCGAGGTAGCACGCGACCTCGCTGCATGGGTGAGTATCTTGGTTGGACATATATAGAAATTGAACTGTTGCCCGTACTTACTTGTGTCTGGGTCTGGCAGGAGGGTGAGCTCCGGGATGCCCTCACAAGGGAGACAGACACTCATGTCGAGTTGACCGAGGCATCCCAGTAGTTGTCAGAGCTGCGCTCGCAGGTCACCCAGTAGGGTGCTGACTTGCCTCGGGATGCTGCGGAGGCTCGCCTGTGGCTGTCTTTGGAGCGCGAGGACCACGAGAGGCAGCGGGCTCGCTGGGAGGAGGAGCGGAGCCATTGGGACGCGGAGCATGACCGTCTGACGTAGCAGGTGGTGGAGGCACGTGCGAGCTTGCTTACCTCCGAGCACCTGTTGAAGGCGTCAGAGGATCGGTATCAGCGCGGGCGCGATCGGGCGAGGCAGCTAGGGCATAGCGACATCTTCACCGAGAGCTACATCACGACATCCTCTCAGTATGAGAGGAACGTCCAGGAGGCTGCCGTTGCCCAGAGATCTACAGGTTCACGTGCCCCCATGGACCCTCCAGCTTCGCCCGTGGTTGCAGTGGACGCAGCGAGGCGCAGAGCAGTCGACAGTGACTGACAGAGAGTGCAGGCGAGAGTGACCAGCCTGTGGAGGGAGGTGGCGAGTGTTAGGCCATTATCATGACATGTACCCCTTTTTCTTTTTTTTTATTATGTGTGCCTGCTTTGGCATTTCATGATGGTGTACTCGGGGTTCCCCCCCCCCCCCTTTTTGGGCCGTATATATGTACATATGCACGGCCATCTTTTCTCTTACGTGCCTGAAAACCAGCATTTGAACAAACAAGTTAAATATCTGTTCTGGCTCAGCCCCTTGCATACGAGAAATGTTTTGCCTTCATGATTTTGTCAAGGGGCTGAACCTTTATTTAAACAAGGCATAAGATGAGAGGAACAAAAATATGGAAGGGATGAACCAGTAAGAGATGAATGTACATAATATACAAGCAATCAGAAGTGCGCCAGAATTCACAAGGATGGATGCACATATTTTAAGTAACAAGAGATTTTTTTTAGGGGTTTTCGAATATCTAAATATCTAATTTTTCTTGGGTTTTGAAATATATGATTTTTTGGATTTTAAATATTTGATTTTTTTTAGATTTTTGAAATATTCGATTTTTTTATTTTGAAATATTTGAATTTTTTTATTTTGAAATATTCATTTTTTGAATTTTTAAAAATATTTGATTTTTTTTAGATTTTGAAATATTTGATTTTTTCTAGAATTTTGAAAATTTCTGTTTTTTTTTATTTTGAAATATTCGATTTTTTTGGTTTTTTGAAATCTGATTTTTTGGATTTTGAAATATTCGATTTTTTTAGATTTTTGAAAATATCTAATTTTTTGGATTTTGAAATATTTGATTTTTTTTTTGGAATTTTTTTTTTTGAAAATATCTGATTTTTTTTTGGATTTTGAAGATATCTGCCTTGGCATGATCCCCTCTAAGAAGATGAGCGGGTCGGATGACACGTTATTTGGACCCTTTAAGTGCTCGGATGTTATTAAAGATTTGCTAGATGTTCGAGAGTGTGTTAGCCAGAGGTTGGACGTGCTCAATTGGTGCCTTCACCCGGGTTTACTTTCGGCTTAAGTCCTCCTCAATTAATCATTGCCTTGTCTTGACCTTTAGGACATACCCGAGAAGGAAGGGAAGAAATTTTTAGGAAGTCTGACAATAGTTCTGGAAATCTGAGGACAATACTCGTCCTTCTACCTTAGACTCAGTAGGTTTTGGTCCTTTTGGGCTTATAGGGTTTAGCACGCTTACGTCTAGGTCCATTTTGATCCCTGCGAGGACTTTGCCACTCTTGTCGTGCTACACGCTTACGTCCAGGTCCATTTGGATCCCTGCGGGGACTTTGCCACTCTTGACGTACTTTTTGATTTGATTTGCCTTGTTTTGGCCTTTGGCTTGGGTTTATCACTGGTCACGTTTCTTTCTCCCTTTTTATGCCTTGACCTACACCTGTCTGAGCTTGGGATAGATTTGTGAGATTAATTCCTCAGGTCTCCTTTCCCTATTGGCAGACCGAAAAAACAAGAGAAATAGGTAATGCCATGGGACCTTGGCTTGGCAACGATCTCTCTTGGATACCGTGCTTCTAGCTTCCGAGGGTGGGCGTGTTCGTGTGTGGGTATCGACACTTCTGGCTAGCCCACCAAGAAGGAAAGGTGAATTAATAATGACACCTTTTCACATCGGAGTCCTTGTTCCGTGCGGATCCAGGCATTTGATTAGGGGTAGTACTTCTTAAGGTATAGTCCATTCCAAGGATGAGAGAGCTCCTCACCCTCCGCATTGACCAGCCTATACGTGTTGCCTGGACCTACCTCCTTGATTACGTACGGCCCTTCCCAGTTTGGTTGAAGTTTCGACCGAGGACCTCCAGGTTTTACAAAGATTATTTTGACCACCATGTCACCAACCTTGAATTTCCTCTCAATAACCTTCTTTTGATGGAAACGCGCGAGTCTAATTTGATATGCTTTCGCGTGTTCTGCGCCGACCAGGCACTTTTCGTGTAGCAGTTCCAGTTGTGCTACGAGCGATTCATGCCGCTCATCAATTGACAAGTTCTTGTCAAGCTGGATTCTTAACGAGGGAATGAGAGTCTCATATGGTACTACTGCCTCCATTCCATAAGTGAGAGCGAAGGGTGTTTGCCCAGTGGGAGTACGGATTGAAGTGCGGTAGGCCTATAGAGCTTCTGTAAGCTTCTCTGGCCAGTCTGAGAATCTGTTAGCCTCGCATGTTTTCTTAATAATTTTAATCAAGGTTTTCTTAGTGGCCTTTGCTTGGCCATTGCCTTGCGGATAGTATGGAGATGAATGATGCAATGCAATCTTATACCTGCCGCAAAGGTCACGCAATTCTTGAGAGATGAATTGAGACCCATTGTCAGTGACGGTGGTGTCCGAGATGCCAAACCTGGTGATGATGTTCTTCATGATAAATTTGTAAACAGTTGTTGCCTTGACCTCCGCGTAGGCTTCGGCTTCTGTCCACTTGGTGAAGTACTCCGTAGTTGTAAGAATGTAAGATTTGATCTTGTTTTGGGAGTTGGGATCACCAAGAGGTCCAATGACGTCGAAAGCCCACATGCCGAAAGGCCATGGGGAGGATATTGGGTGGAGAGAAGAGGATGAAGAGTGGATTTTGTCAGCGTGCAGTTGGCACTTGACACACTGACGGAAGAAGATAGAGCAGTCCTCTTCTAGAGTGAGCCAATAGAACCCTAGCCTAAGAATCTTCTTAGCTAGCATCTGACTATTCACATGGCCGCCACAAATGCCCGAATGGGCCTCCTCAACAACTTTCGAAGCTTCATCCTCATCCAGGCATCTATGCAAAATACCAGAGAATCCTCTTTTATAGAGAGTGTTCCCAACCAAGGTATATTTCTGGGCTAACCTCCTTATCACTTTCATCTCTTCTGTTGTTGCTTCCTCAGGGTATGATTGGTTTCTGTAATACCGAGCTATTTCATAGTACCACGGGTTCTCCTCGTCTTCTAACTCCTCTTCCAGCTCCAATAGCATGATCTCAGTCTTGCTCCTTCTTTCTACATCCCTTAAGGCTTTATCATTGGCCCAGATGAACATAGGATCTCGGGTGACAGGGGTTCAACGTCGCTCAAGCTGGATGCTGGTGAAATCCCCAGGATGATTCATGACTAGAGTGGCGCCAACAGTAGCAAGGGCATTTTCCAGGAGATTCTGATGGCGAGGAACGTGAACAAAAATGATCTTAACGAATAGCTTGGCGAAGGCTGAGGTAAGCTCTTGGTAAGGCTTGAACTTAGGATCACGAGTTTCGTATTTGATGAGCACCTGGCGCAAAACAAGCTGACTATCACGTACGATCCGCAGATGGGTGACACCATAGAAATGGGCGTACTCAAGGCCAGCTATCAAAGCCTCATATTCGGCTATGTTGTTAGTGGCTGGAAATTCTAGCTTGTAGGCCCGTAGGAAGGTGACACCCTCAGGTGATAGGAGAATGATTCCAACACCCTTTCCATGAGAGTTCATAGCCCCGTCGAAATATAACGTCCACATAGGATCAGATTGTCCAAGGGACATTAATTCATCATCTGGAAACTCTGAACGGACAGGATCAAATCGGGGAAGAGGGTGATGAGCGAGGTGCTTGGCTATCGCATAGCCCTTGATTGATTTCTGTTGAATGTAGGTGATATCAAACTGTGACAGGAAGCTCTGCCAGCGAGCTAGCCTATCGGTAAGAACGGATTTCTAAGAAGGAATTTGATAGGATTCATATGGGCGATGAGGTGAACTTCATGAGCAAGGAAGTAGTGCTTCAGTTTCTGCATCACCCACACGAGTGCGGCACAGGTCTTCTCCATTGTTGTGTATTTC
The DNA here is from genome assembly GCA_014218235.1 of Colocasia esculenta. Taxonomy (NCBI): domain Eukaryota; kingdom Viridiplantae; phylum Streptophyta; class Magnoliopsida; order Alismatales; family Araceae; genus Colocasia; species Colocasia esculenta. Next base: position 69,170,207 of record CM024760.1, on the reverse strand, counting down.
TGCTCGCAGGGGTTGAGAAGCTTAGACAGATAGTATGCTGCCCTCTCCTTGCCTTCTTCGTCCACTTGCGCAAGGACAGCACCTACCGAGTCTTCCAGGACAGATACATAAAGAATAAGAGGTTTTCCTGGAGTCGGTGGCCTCAAGACTGGGGGATTAGTCAAATAATCCTTAAGTCCATCGAAAGCCACCTGACACTTCTCATCCCAACGGAATTCGGCCCTCGGTTTGGTGAGGTCGTAGAAGGGTCGACACCTCTACGAGTGTTGGGAGACAAATCGGCGGATAAATTGCAACCTCCCAATTAATCCTCGAAGTTCTTTCAAATTCTTGGGAGGAGGCATCTCTCTTATTGCCTTCGCCTTGGGATCAATCCCGATACCCCTCTTGCTCACGATGAAACCTAGGAGTTTACTCGACGAAACACCAAATACGCACTTCTTGGGGTTCATGTTTAATTGATAACCCTTGACCTCTGCAGCACTTTAGATAGGACCCCGGGATGCTCAGCCAAAGTCCTTGATTTCACCACCAGGTCATCCACATACACCTCGATGAAGATATGGATCATGTCATGAAATATAGCCATCATAGCCCTCTGATAAGTGGCTCCAGCATTCTTGAGTCCGAAGGGCATGACCACATAACAATACGTTCCCCAAGGCGTAGTGAACGAAGTCTTTTCCTGGTCTTCCTCAGCCAACTTAATCTGATTGTACCCTGAGAAGCCGTCCATAAAGGAGAGGGTCTCATATCCAGCCGTATTGTCTATGAGCACATCTAGATGAGGCAATGGGAAGTCATCCTTAGGACACGCGCGATTAAGGTCTCAGAAATCGATGCAAATTCTGACTCTTCCGTCTTTCTTCATAACCGGAATGATGTTCGCCACCCAATTATGATAAAGTACGACTCTAATAAACCTGGCTTTGTGGAGCTGATCGACCTCACTCTTCATTTTCAAAGCCAACTAGGGGTGGAAATGCCTTAACCGTTGCTTAATGGCAATGGAACCCAGCTTAAGGGTAAGACGATGCTCAACTAGTGCGGGGTCCAAGCCTGGCATATCCTCGTAGCTCCATGCGAACGTGTCCTTGTATTCTCTGAGAACCTCGATGATTGCCTCCTCTTCTTCTGGTGATAGACTGCCACTTATGAGGACGGTCCTAGGTTCTTTCTCAGTTCCCAGATTGATTTCTTTGGTGACCTCATCTATTGCAGCTGACGGTTCGTCAAATCTCTTCAATCTGCTTGCGAACGCTTCGGCCTCGTCCTCAAACTCCTCATCGCCTTCTTCAATTGGGTTGTCGTCATCCATGATCTCATAGACTCCGAACCCATCATTAAGAAAGCACACTGATTGCTCATATTATAGATCCGGCAACTACAAAGGCTCCTCTATAAATTCTGGGACTGCTAAGCATGCCTTGCATCTACGGGCTAGATCTGCTAGGAAGCGGTGCGGAACCCTCCTACCCTTGGGCTTCTTCTTTGATGCTACCCCTAGCTTGCCACTGCCTTTACCTAGATTTAAGCTACGACTACTGGAATCTACAAGTGAAGGAAAAGCAGTAAATGCTGGATCCCGCGAGGGGGGAGATGGAAGGGAATTTACAGCAGTAAAGGAATCCCGCGAGGGGGGAGATGGAGAGGAATTTACAGCAAGTGGAATAGAGAAAGCAAAATCCTGCACGCGTGAATTACTGAAAGAAGTAGAGAGGGACTTCCCGGTGCGGAGGTGGATAGGGAAGAATTTACAGGAGGAGAAGCAGTAAAAACAGAGTCCCGCGTAGGGGAATTAGGGAAATCAGTAAAGGTAGGATCCCTCAAGGGGGAAGATGAAGAAGAATTTACAGTGTCATTCCCCTGCGAGGGGGGAGGATTATTGGAAGCAGTAAATGTCTGGTCCCGCACGGGGGATTTAGGGAAAGTAGTAAATGATGAAAAAACGAAGGAGAATTCACAATGACATTCCCCTGCGAGGGGGGGAGGATTATTGGAAGCAGTAAATGCCTGGTCTCGCAGGGGGGATTTAGGGAAAGCAGTAAATGATGAAAAAAACAAAGGAAAATTTACAATGACATTCCCCTGTGAGGGGGGAGGATTATTGAAAGCAGTAAATGCCTGGTGCCACACGGGGGATTTAGGGAAAGCGGTAAATGATGAAAAAAACGAAGGAGAATTTACAATGACATTCCCCTGCGAGGGGGGAGGATTATTGAAAGCAGTAAATGCTCCCTGCGCGAAAGGGGGCGGGGGATTGGCCAAAGGACCGAAGTGGAGTGGCCCATGGGCCGAGACACAACCGGGGGCGAGGAAAGAAGTTTCCTAGAAAGAAAAGTAAGGATCGGCCATTGCGAAGCTATGACCTTGGGGGCCCCCTCCTTGATAGTGTGTGTAAAAGGAGGGAACGAGGCGGGAGTGCCAGGAGCTCGAGAGATCGGGGAGTGCGCTTGAAAGCAAGTTCTGTCCTAGAGTCGCAGTGCTTTTGGAGACAAGAGGGAGATTGGGGGGTGCTTGCGGGCAAGAAGGCAGTGGTGCTTAGAGGAGAGTCAATGGAAGGGGCTATGGTGGGCGCAGGGCCCATGAGGAGGGAGGAGCACGCATTGTTAGAGAGGAAAGGAGGCGTCGGATGACCTGCCTTGAAGGAGCGGGGTGAGATCACTGGGCGAGAGGTTTAAACTCTCAAGGGGAATCAGAGCGAGGGAGACGAGGGTCGAGGCGAGACTGCCAATTGGGAAAGTTGAGAGGAGAGTGCAAGCTCTGAGGATGAGGGGTCGGAGAGCGGGGGAGTGTGCGTCCGCTCGGAAGACAATAGGGAGATCGTAAAGCGGTGAGTCGGCGCCCGGGGAATGCTTAGAGAAAAGAATAGGGACCCGACTGCGGCCTGTAGGAGGGAAGGCGCAATGCCCGGCGAAAGGACAAAGGTGGGTGCGTCGCTTGGAAGGGAGGGGATGCTTGATGATGAGGAGGAGGGCGCGATGCCCGAAGCGAGGACTGGAATGGGCGTGACACCCGGTGCGAAATTTAAAGCGGGCGTGATGCCCAGAACAAAGCTAGATGTGGGCATGATGCCCGGACCGGAAGTTAGGACGAGTACTATGCCCGGGGTGGATCCTGAAATAGGCGTGAGCCCGGAGTTGTGGTTAAGATGATGCCTGAGGAAGCGGCGCCCGTTCTGGGCCTTGTGGCTGCTGGAGTTGCCTTGGTGCCTTGGACTGACTGTGTGCTGACACCGATCGCTGTCAGCTATTCTGCTTCTGCCAGGCTAAAAAGATGACCCAAGGAGGTGGTGACATCACTCATCTCGAACCACTTGTTCCATTCTGTTTCAAACTCGCCGATCTTGGCCTACTTAGGTGGCTCAAGGTTGTCTAGTGCCTTGTACACATCTCGGGGTGGCTGAGGTGTGGACTCTGTGGTGATGGCCGAGGTTTGTTCGTCCCCTAGCTGTAATGGGCCCCTCCTAAAATGTTGGTGCAGGGTCCAGGTGAGGGGTTCCATTGATTGTTGCTTGGCCATGCCCGGCTTGTAGCCCAGCCCCACTTTGGGCCTCTTCTTGCAGCTTTTTACGGCCTCCGTTCTTCCTTGCAATCGCGTCCCCAGTCCTCTGCCTGGTTGATATCCCATCTACTTCATAATGTGCCAGCCCTTCTTTGTGATGATCCTGCTTCTTCTAGCATCTTCAATAGTTGGACCACTCGGCCCTGGGTACATGCTGGTTACGCCCAATATTGACATTAGAGGCTGATTGTTGGGCCAAATGGAGGGGACTGAGTCATCTGTTATTGCATTCACTTCCGCGATAATCGGTGTGCTGGGCACCTTGACAATTCGTCTGTTGAATGGGAATTTGAGGCATTGATGCACTGTGAATATGACGGCGCCAAGGGCCTTCATGAAAGGCCTCCCCAGAATCATACGGAAGTTGGGATCCATGTCCAGGACGTGGAAGTCCATTTCATTATAGGATGGCCCTAGTAACAACCCCTTTAGGTGGCCTACTGGTGTTATCGTAGGCTGTGACTGTGATGGCAGAGGGCAGAATTGCTTGAACTGGAACCCCACAAAGTTGTAGTGTGTCGGGGGACACGACATTGATGGACGCACCATAGTCGACCAAGCAATGGTCCACACATATGCCATTAATATGGATTGCGAGGCACAGGGCACATCGCTGGGACTCGCTCGGTGCTATCTCTTCTTCATGAAATGTAATGGCTGGGCGGGTGCTTGTGGGTGCTAAGACGGCACTGATCTAATTTACTGGCATGTCCTCATTCTCCATTACCTTCTGTAGATACTGCATGAGGGCTTCCTAATGAACTGTCGACCTCTTGATCAATTCTAGGATGGAGATTCTGGCCGGGGTCTTGTCCAAATGCTTTAACAGATCATATTGCATCCCTGGCATGGATTCTTCAGGCTGAATTTCTTCCTCTTCCTAGTGCGCCAACGTTTATTCTTGCTGTTGGGGAGACACCCTGTTGAACAAGCGCACGCTCCAGAGCACCATGGTCGCCTCGGAGCTATCTCCCAATATCATTGTCAAAGCCGACGGGGTAAGATATGTGTAGGAGGTGGAGGGCTGGTCGGAGGATATTTGGTGTGGTGATGGGATAGTTGTTGCACCGGAGGGTTGAGTGGGGATACGGAGAAAGGGGGCTCGATGGTTGGGGTTAATGAAGGGTATGGTCGATGGCGTGCGGAGAATGGGCGGGTCAGCTGATGGTGGTTGTGGAACTGTGGTAGAATGGGATGTGTAGATTGGTTGTGGTGGGATGGCGGAAGGGTTGCGCAGGGAAGGGGCTTGTATGTTGGTAGGTGGAGGTGTCGTAGCGGTGGTGGGCTGGTGGATGAGCGGCGGGTAGGCGGGCTGACTGAATGGTGCGGTGTGCTGGGTAGGGATGCATAGGAAGGAGGGTAGTGGATTATCGAGAGTTGGTGTACGGATGAAGGGTGACAGGGTGAAGGATGACTGGGAAGAGGAGGCGGATGTAGAAGCTACTTCCGTCGGCCGATTGGAAATTTCATATTGGGGAGATGCTCTAAAGGCATTAACTTGCTGACTCAGAGTCTGGTGCTCTGGGAGTGGGTTCTGAACAATGCCCATACTGGGCTGTTGCTGGGGCTGGAGTTGTTGTTGCTATTGCTGCTGCCGTTGCTGTTCTTGCCTAGCCGGCCTTCGTGCTTTCATTTCTATAATGAATTTCTTCATTTCCACCAAATCAATGCCTCCGCTATCGTTCAGGTTATAGATGTAATCGTTAAAATGAAAGCACGCCTCCAGGGTGTGGCCTGGGCCTCGGTGGAACTCACAATACCACGAGGTGTCAATATTGGGCAGCCATTGTAGCCTTTCTCTAGGCAGCGTGAGTGCGCCAGCGGCCATTAGGGCATTAAAGATATCCGGAAGGGTTTCTGGCAATGGGGGATAGTGAGTCCTCCTTGGGCCGGGGGGTGGTCGGGGTGGTTGAGGCTCATAGTTGCCTGGAGGAGGGACCTATTGTGGCCACGGGGGCTGCTGGTAATATGAGGGCTGCTGGGGTAGTTGAGGCTGCTGAGGCTATTGAGGTTGGTGAGGTGGCATTCTGAATAGTGGTGGGTTGTTGGTTCTTGGAGCGGGCTATTGGGGTGGTGGGGTTCGGGTGTTGCTGTTGGGTCGATAGGTGGAAGGATTGGGGTTGCCCATAGCGCTCACTTGCTCGTTATTGATCACCCCCTCAATCGTAGGACCACCAACCGGGGCGCCACTGACTTTCTTGAGCGTCCGAGTTTTGGGCTCGAACATGGCCATGATAGGAGAGTCCTTTAACTGTGTTTGGTTGTATCGTGCCCTTTCATACTACTCTTCCATCGTTGTTAGCTTGTTCATAGCCAGAATGTCTCTGAACTGGGGAGTGGCATTGGCTGTGATCATTTTGACTTGCTCTGCCTCGGATAGTGGATCCCTCAATCTCTCAGCCAGGTTCCTCCACCTATCAACATAGTGGATGAAATCTTCATCTGTCGTCATTTTCTCGGCCACCAGATCGGTAATTGACAGTATTGTACCTACCCTGTCTCTGTACCTCTGCAAAAATTTCTTTGCACCATCTCAAAATCTTCGGCATCAGCAGGTTCTAAGGAATAGAACCACTCGAGGGCAGCCCCTTCCAAGGATCGGCAGAATAGAAAAGTGAGGGCATGATTGTCACCTTGCCAGAAAGAAGATTCGTACATGAATTCTTTGAGATGCACAAAAGGATTGCCGGTGCCATTGTAACAGTGATAAACCGGCATTTCAGAGGGAGGAAGATGAATGATCGGCATAGAGGGCAGTGCCAGGTCAACGTAGTCTTTGGGCGCGGACACCCTTTTGACTCCCTGTTCAAGTTTGCTCACTTTCGCTAGAAGGGCTTGAGTGAGTTGATTGGTGGAAGACCCAAGAGGTGCCCTCGGAGGAAGATGGTGGGGGACATTCGCTTGAATGGGATAATGAGTGACACCGACAGGTGCAGAACCGTAAGCCGGGATCCGGGACTGGTGGATAAGCCGCGCCCCGTCGTGGCTTGGCTGATCATGAGGAAGAGGATGCCTCCCAACAGGGCTGTGGGGGTGTGATTGGATGATAGAGTGAGCCCGCAAGGGGACAGGAGAGGCTCGAGCCATCGGGTCACGAGCAGACTGAATCTGGACACCCATATTCGGGGGGAAGGGATGAACTGGATCAATAACAGACTTACCCCTGAGGGCAGCCTAGACCTCCTGGAGCTGAGAGGCCAGGAGGTTCTGGAGGTTGTCCACAATCTGGGATGTATCGAATGGGAGAGAGGTATTCCCAGCATCATGCCTTGGCGAGACGTGGGGAGCATGAGTGTCCATCGCGTCGACTCGCGGATTGGACAGGTCGGCGGGAGCCTGATTTTGGAGCTGTGGGAGTTGCTGGTTGGGACTATACACATCATCATACATGTTTTCATAGTTCTCGTACTCAGCCACTGAAAGGGATCGACTGGAATGAAGCTGCATGCACGAGTTCTAGAAATGCACTGTGATTTAGCAAGCAACTAGCAGACAACTACTCAAACAATTTTGAGAGAAGGAGTTGACGACTTATAAATCACAGACTCGAAAATGATTACGCCCAGTTAGAGTATTCAATATATTTCAACGTGGTTTTTTAATGATAGTGTATCTCTCCAAAGTAGGTGCGGATCTAGAATAGGTGAGAGAACAACTTTGGGTTCACTAAGAAACTTCCTTTCTCACGTGACAAGGATTTCTAACTCGGGTCACCGGATCGTACAACCGGCTCAGTCCACCGTGAGGGAATCCACGGGGTATGGAGACTTACGGAGGTCCCGATGAGGATTCTCTAGCCCAATGAGACGGAGCGCCCAATGGGGAGATAACCCTCACCGAGAAGGTGTGTGGATCCTAAGGGAGGAGGGAAGGAGGTCCCTCGGCCGAAATGCAATGCAGAAATGAGAAATAATGCAAAAGGAAAACTCCAATGGCAGAAGAACTGGTGCTCTGTGACAGCTTGAATCGCATCCAGTACAATGGGCGCGTTTTAGTAAGGGCGTCTGTTCTGTCGACCGCGGGTCTGATAGCTCTTGAAAGCTATAAGAGCCGAGGCGACTCCCTTCGGACCTCTGTCACAAAATAGCATCCAGGTAGACTGCCACACAAAGCAAGAACATAAAAGCGTCCACTGTACTGGACGCGAATAGAACATGCACCCGAGGACACAGAGAAAGCCAGGAAATCAAACTAACATGTTTTCTAACAATGGCGGAGGGAGAAATAGAACTCAAATAAATATGCTTTCTTCATGTAAAGATAAAGGCACGTGGTGGGGAACAAGATGGTGATTTTTTTTTAATCCAAATTCCACACGAGGAGTATAAGCAAACAATGAAGGAAAGCACAACTACAATTTGGCAACACAACGGGAATGTCAAACGGCACCTCGTGGAGTGCGGCAAGGCAGGGAAGTGTACCACGTGGGGTACGAAGGAGGGGCACACACGGGTGCCAAGTGGAGGTAACCGGAATTAGAACAAGAACTTGTCCCACCATGATCGCCAAGATGTAGATGGGGTTCTTCCCCTTTTTTTTGGAGTCCGAAGATGGTGGATGACGGGAAGGACAACTCTACTCGCGACGGTGAAAGGGCGATTGCGGAATATGATGGGGAGAATGAAAAGAGGGAAAGAAGGGGATAGGAATGTGTGTGTGTGCACGATGGGTGTATGTGATCGCCAGGCGCACGAGGGCGCCGAATGTAACTGGAAAAAAGGGAATGCGGTGCACTTACCTCCTACCTGAAGAGAAGCAGGAGTTCCATGGTGGGTTCTTCTTCCTTCCCCAATCGGCCGTCTGACGAAGAAGATCCAATTCTGGTTACCTTGCAAGATATAGACAACAAAACAAACACGTGAAGGGGGAGATTAGACTACAGAGTGTAGTAAATGTAAAGTAAATGAAACATAAGAAAAACATGTAAATGGGGGAAACACACCTCGTGGAGGTGGTGTTAAACCCCGAAGAGTGGGTAGGAAGAATGCTATGCATGTGTGTGTGTGTAGAAGTGTGCAATGTGTGTCTAATGAAAGGTAAAAATTAAGATGATGAAAGGGAAAATAGTGGCGTAGCCCGGCAAGTGACAGAGAATGGTGAGGGCGGTGAAGACATGGTCGGAATCCTTCTTGCCGCACTCCACGCCTGGAGACTCCACTGCGTGAAGAAGACGACACAAAGACGATGCGCGCTCTTGCCTCGGCGGCGGTACACAAGCCTTCAATCCGCCGGAGTCCCACCTCGAAAAATTGAAGAGTTGAAGTTCAGAGGTTGAGGGGAGAATCCGACAGGGCTTGGCCGTACTTGAGATGGATTGCCAAATGAGGGTCTCGCGGGTCTGTATTTATGGCCGAAATCGCGTCCAAGGTAGCAGACGCTTATTATCGATGAAAGACGTCCGCCTGACAAGCCGCGCTTCATAAGATCCTTGATTTACGTGGGATTAGACATTTTCATGATGATGGTAGCTGTAAGCTATGTTATAAAATGCGTCCGCTCTGTCAGCCGCGCTTCCTCAATCAAATCAAATCTTTGACAGAATTTGACATTGATTGGACATTCTCTAAAGCGCGGCGTCTGATGCAAACGCATTTTTAACGAGACATCATCATTTTGACGTGGCGTTCATTTAATGCTGCTGACAGGGCGCACCAGAGAAGTTTGACTTATGAAGTGCGGTGAGTCAAGTGGGCGCGTTTCAAAACCAGCCGTTGTGTCGTTTTGCAAGTATAATCCGCGTCCACCATAGCCTACGTGGTTCTTACTCTTGCAAAGAGCGCCTGCTGATTGGGACGCGATTTAAAGAAATTTGCGGACCCTCGGGGAGTTTTGTCTAAACACATCCAGAATAAGTGGAAAAATCACTCCTGAGATTAACTGAGAAGAGCCACTTTGAGGCATCGCGATATAACACGGATTTTACTCAATGTGCTGTCAAATTGTCGTGTCTACAATGTCCTTATACGTAGAAGGGAAATTGTGAAACGATAGTACAGCCCTCAAGTACTGGGGAAATCGTAGTCATTCTAAGCAACATTTACAGTGTCGGGTGCTACAAAACGTGGCATGGCCAGTAGGGTGATTATAGAGATAAACATATGGTTGACGGTTCCATTTTCCGCCGTTCCTTCACGTCTCATCGGAGAGGTTTTGTTTCCGTTCGGCCGGCGGGTGCTCGACGACAGTTCAGAGATTCGGCATTGGCTTCTATATGTATGGTTTGTAATTGTGTAGGTTTCCGAAGAAGCTTGGTTGTCTCCGACAGATTTGGCGTTCGCTACCTCCAATCTGCCCTTCGATTCGGCGTTGCCGCTGGCGATCTCGAGCCCAAGCTCCCATGTCTGTAGTTTGTAGAAGCCTATCACGCCTCTTCTTATCCCGACCCAGGTGAGCTCCCCCTGTAGTGCCAAAATCTACTACGGGTGTGCTTAATCCTGTCGTCCCTTCACCGCAGTTTGTCGACGTCTCTTCTCAACAGCTCAGTGCACCTCCCGGCATCGTTTGCATGATTCCCCTATTAGCGCCTAAGTGTGCACCCATGTGCAATTGCTTCCTCGATCGGAGTTCTTCGGGGTGGCTGGTAGCCAACGACGGTCGGCAGCTTTTCGACGAACGATCGTCTTGCTTGCCTCTGATTGGGTTGGGTTTTTACTCCGTTGTGTATGGTCCTTCAGTCCTTTGGACGGCTTGTTTCTTGGGTTTCCCCTGCTGTAGTGTGCCGTTTCCACTAGCAGAAGTGTACCATTTTCGTACTCTATGTACTACTTTTATGTGAAATGTTATTGCTGCCTTACAATGTAAAAAAAAAAGTAAGTTCTACAAAAGAAAAAAAAACCAATCAATCCCTATTCTGGAGATTTATTTTTAGAGCATTGACTTACATATTTATAGTTATAGAGATAAATATGTTTTTACATAATTTTTTAAAAGACTTACATAATTATCAATGATCTAAAAATAAATTTTCAAAAAATAAAAATTGATTGATAATTTTCCCCTTTTTTTTTACCTAATTTACAGCGACAGTCATCGACCGTCGTCTCTTTGTTTTTTCTTTTTTTAACGGGGTAACACCGACTGTCTAGATCATCAACCGTTTGCTGTTTTTTTTTTCCCACTGGTTAACACCAACAGTCATTATGTCGACCAATATTATCGACAATTAAAAATTAGACTAACTCATGATTGGGACGCATTCCACAGAATTTTCAGTGTAAATATGTCAGTTCACAAATTTTTAACCTGCCCACTATCACACATTCAAGAAAATTTTTAAGAGAAATGAGCCCCCTACTTGCAAGAGGTCACATTCATTGGGCACCCCACCTTGCCATGTCGACAGCATGTACATATAATAAAGGCATATGCTACAACCTCTTGCAACAAATATTCTCAATTTTTAAAACTGGCCTCATCACAGAGTCCACATCAGTTGCACAATAATGCGTCAAACGCTTTTGAAATTTTCCAATCCTACCTATCATGGTACAATATGTAGCACATACTTATTATGTGAAATATAACATGCACCTAACATCTCCTCCATTCCTTCATATATATTGCACAAATATAAAACATTCTGACTTTTCATGGCACCACATTTATACTCGATCATGTTGCCCAGCTAGCAAGCCCAGAAGGGGGATGAATGAGATTCTAAAAATTCTTTCAGATTAAAATCTGTCAATAAAAATGCTAAACACAAAATACTACGATTGATAGTTAGTGTTGATGATAATGAAAACAAACAAGCAAGCACACAAACACAAGAGTATTTTATCCTGGTTCAGACCTCCTATCCCAAGGAGTCTTACATCCAGTCCCCAAGCAACAACTTGGGATTTCACTAACCAAGGGTACTGTCCCCCTTAAGGACCCTTACACATTAAGCCGCAACTGACCTTCTCTTCAAACCCAGAAGAGGTACAAACTGCCACCTGACACACAGGTCTTCCTTCCTCAATGAAGGGAAAAATAACCACATATTTCCAACAGGTCTTCTCTTCACAGTCCGAAGAAGAATACACAAAAAGAATGTCTAAAAAGACGAAAGGCCCCTAAACCAAACTTACAACAGAATGTTTGATCTGAGGCAAAGTCTGAGAGAGAAAGATTTGAACTAGAAAAAATCTCTCAGAACAACAAGCTCTCAAAATGTCTAAACAATGAAAGGCTGAGAGCTAAGAGCTAAAGAAAAGATGGAGTGAAGCAAGCGCTTTTCATTCTGATGCTCACAAGTTGAAGATGATTCTCAGTGAAGCACTATCGCACCAAAAGTTGTTCTTCCTGGAATCTTCAGTCTTCTATATATTCTCTACCGCATATTTTGACCGTTGAAGTAGCCGTTCAGATGCCCATTATCTCATAGCTTTATGTCCGTTAGAGAGGATGGTCGTAGGCATGTAGAGATTAGCTTGCAACTACAAACACTTGGATTGGTCTTTGCATCTTCAGAAAAGATCTACTAAATCTTTTATCCTTTCAACAGGTTGACGGATCCATACTTTACGTGCTTTACTACAAGAAGTCTGCATGCATTAAAACACATATACCTAGACAACCTTTTTGTCTGGTCATCAGTCTGACAAACGTGCAGTAATGATATGCTCAAATTGGAAAGGATATAATGTCTTCACACAAATCAAGACTTTATATGATATATCAAATAAGCAAGAAGATTTCATGTGAAATGATCAAAATCTTAGTGTGCGCGGGAAGACTTGTACTCCACAGAGTTTTGAAAATATATTTGAATATCATGAGAATAATAGATGTAATCATGAAGTCGATGCGATCAATGTTCTATTTATGAAATCGTTGTGTTAACACTTCATTGTTCAAGGAAATCATTGTTTATGTAGAACCAAATCGTTGTACAGATATAAGCAAATCGATGTACAGATAAGCAAATCGTTGTACAGATATAAGCAAATCGCTGTTTAAGTAGAACCAAATCGTTGTGAACACAAATCGTTGTACAGATATAAGCAAATTGATGTACAAGCAAATCGTTGTACAGATAAGCAAATCGTTGTACAAATATAAGCAAATCGTTGTTTAAGTAGAACCAAATCGTTGTGAACACAAATCGTTGTACAGATATAAGCAAATTGATGTACAAGCAAATCGTTGTACAGATAAGCAAATTCTTGTACAGATATAAGCAAATCGTTGTTTAAGTAGAACCAAATCATTGTGAACACAAATCGTTGTACAGATATAAGCAAATCGATGTACAAGCAAATCATTGTACAGATATAAGCAAATCGTTGTTTAAGTAGAACCAAATCATTGTGAACACAAATCGTTGTACAAATATAAGCAAATCAATGTACAAGCAAATCGTTGTACAGATAAGCAAATCGTTGTACAGATATAAGCAAATCGTTGTTTAAGTAGAACCAAATTGTTATGAACACAAATCGTTTTACAGATATAAGCAAATCGATGTGAGACTGAAATCGATGTTGCACTTATGAAATCGTTGTGAGGCCGAAATCGATGTTTTACTTGTGAAATCATTGTGAAGCCGAAATCGATGTTTTTCTTATGAAATCGTTGTGAGGCCGAAATCGATGTTTCACTTAAGAAATCATTGTGAGGCCGAAATTGATGTTTCTCTTATGAAATCGTTGTGAAGCCGAAATCGATGTTTCACTTATGAAATCGTTGTGAAGTCGAAATCGATGTTTCACTTATGAAATCGTTGTGAGGCCGAAATCAATGTTTCAAATCGTTATTCTATAAAGGAAATCGATGTGGACTTAGAAGAAATGCATGCTCTGCACTTTAATCAACAATGTGTAAGAATTACTTACAGATTTTTCTTAGATTATTTCTTGTGGATGAACTTCACAAAACATTGTTAGAAAATATTTGTTAAGGTTTTGTTAATCACCAAAATTATATATAATTAAATAAAATTATATGGAGATGGACTGATCATCAATCTCCCCCTTTTTAATGATGACAAAACATAACATAACAACTATAAAGTACTGAAATGAATTTCAATAAATTTGATGTTTAAATTTTAAGAATGTACTTCAGAATAGTTGATTTTCTCCCCCTTTTTGCCATTAAGCAAAAAGAAAATAAGAGAAGAAAGATAAATTGAGCTAATCAATTACTTTATTGATCACTAAGGGGGTACAGAGATGTAGAAGGCAGGTGACAAAGGGGAGGCATGGCGAGTTATGATGGGCCAAGCCTGACTACTTCTTCATTACTTGGCCCTGATGGCTGAGGAACCTTTGGAGCTATTGGAGTGGGAGCAGGAGGGGCAGGAGTTGACAATTGAGCCCTCACCAAATCTGAAAGATTTGACACTAATTCCTTCTTGCTTCCCAGCTCATTTTTCATTCCCCGCACCACAGCTTTGACCATTTTCAGCTCTTTGACCCCAGTGCTCTAGCTAATAAAAATGGAGGAAATATCGGACTGAACAGAGCATAAAATCTCCCCTTGAGCATTTAATCTTTCAATTATAGGCTTCATATTCACTTTAAGCTTCTTCTTCTTATGGGATCTGCAGTGTGCCTTACTGGTTAGTAATGGAACTTTGGTGGCCACACCCTTCCTTTTACTTCCTAAGCCGGTGGCTGGCTCCTTATCAACACCTTCAGCACCATCAGAGGTGCTCTCCACAAGACCTTCTTGGAACTGATCAGCCGGGGCATCAACTGTGCGCTCCCCCTGAATTTCTGCTTCCATTTCAGCTACATGCTCCCCCTAAGCTGGAGCATCTTCCATCTGAACATCACTGTGGTCTGGTGCCATAACTTCTGGAACATATTCTTCTTGCTCCCCCTGAATACTGATGATAGTTTCCAACACTTCTTGAATTATTGATGCAACAACTGTCGAAGGGGACTCAACCTCTAAAAGCTACCCTACGGGCTCAATGTGCTCGAGAGGAATTGCTTCAATTCTACTAGCACTTGCCACTGGTTCTTCTGTTCTGATTTCTGATACCTCTTCTTGGACTGCTGGGACAACTGAAACCTCTACGACAGGGTCTTCAACCCTCACTTCTGCTTCTCCCTCTGCCTCTGGAATTTGAGGAAATTCTTTAGATTCCCCGATAATGGCCTCTCCTTCTGCAACTGAAGTTTTTGTCCAAACAACAGCCACTAGAGAAAAACCGCTCTTCTTCAAGTTTCTGGACCTGATAACTTGGCCCATCTTCTCTGACACTTCACCATTCAAATTTATGTTGTAATGCTGGAAAATCCTTGTCAGCAGGTGAGCATATGGTAGAGAGACGTTCAATTTGTTCTTCTTGTCCCAAATCATTGCAGTTGCAAACTTCATCCTCTCAATAATCACTTCTGCCATATTGATATCCTGATTCTGAATAGCCCAAAACATCATATCTGAATCTGCCTTACGGCAAGTGGAGAAAGTTGTGCTTCTTGGTATTAGGATCTGGCAAACTATGAAATGCAAAATCCGGTTGAAAGCATTTAACTGGTTGATGTCAATCTTGCCATCCTTCAACTTGTACTCAGTTCCGATTATCCCCAAACCTTTGACATAGATGTCGACACTGTCTACCCCACTGCGACCAATGGTAGACACTCCAAACAAACTTTTCAAAAGATCGTATGTTATGTGGATGGGGGTACCTTTCATCGTGGAGGTAAGGGACCCATCCTCTTCGGATTTCAGATAGGTATAGAAAGCCTTTACTAGATCTGGATAGCTTGACTCTGAAATAGTTACCATCCTTGTCTATTTCATCCTCTGCATCGCTGCTACCACACTATGCATTCCATTTTTCTCTAAATCCGCAACATTCACTGCCTTGTTGCCGCACAGTTTTGTCTTCACTGCTGCAAACCTCTCCTGCTGCTCTGCTGTGAGGAAGGTGACGCTGTATCCACCAACGGTGCTGGAAACCCCAGAAGCCGCCATGGAAATGAACATGGAAGGTTTCCGGAGGATCGTGGGAAGGAATGGAACAAAAGCTCTCAAGAAATTTTGGCGGGAGCAGAGGGATTTTATGAACTCACACAGAGAGAGTGGTCTGGAATCGATAGGGTTTATCGCTCTAGGCAAGTCGAAAGAGAGGAGAGAGAAGGATGAAATCGATATGACATGGATTTCGCACTTTGGCAGGACATAAAGGTGCTTTTTGAAATGACAGAGAATTAAATGCGGATAATGTCAAAAGAGGAGAAGATAATGGAAATAATAAAGAATTCATCCCGAAAAGTTATAGCATTTATGATGCAAGTAATAAAGGATTTTTCTTTATTTTAGGAGAGAGAAAATCTTATTCTGAAGTTTTTATTGTTTCAGTTATATGCAGAAAAATCTGTTACAAATTTCACATGCCTAATTTCCATCTAAGAGACGTAAATCTCTCTTCAAGTAAGGCCTTTGTAAAGATATCTGCCAACTGATTTAAAGTATCTATAAAAGAAATGTTTATATTACCATTTGCTACATGATCTCTAATGAAATGATATCTAACCTCTATATGCTTCGTCCTGGAGTGTTGGATTGGATTTTTGGTGAGATTTATTGCACTGGTGTTGTCGCACAGCAATGAGATGGTCTTGATGTGCAATCCATAATCCTCAAGCTGTTGTTTTATCCATAGTAGTTGAGTGCAACAACTTCCAGCAGCTACGTACTCAGCTTCAACTATTGACAGTGCTACTGAGTTCTGCTTCTTTGAAGACCATGAAATCAAGCATCCTGCAAGAAATTGACAACTACCACTGGTGCTTTTTCTATCTACCTTGAATCCAGCATAGTCAGCATCAGAATATCCTACTAAACTAATTTCGCATGATTTAGGATATCATAGACCTATATCATGAGTTTTATCTAGATATCTAAAGATTCTTTTAACAGAAATTAAATGAGATTCCTTAGGATCAGCCTGATACCTTGCACACATGCATACACTGAATAGAATATCAAGTCGACTAGCAGTTAAATAAAGCAATGATCCTATCATACCTCTATAAAGTGTTTGATCTACTTTCTTACCATCTTTATCACTGTCTAACCTTGTAGATGTGCTCATTGGTGTTGATAGTGACTTTGCATTATCAAACCCAGACTTCTTCAATAATTCCATAGTATACTTTGCTTGACAGATATGTGTTCCTTCATTGCCTTGTTTGATTTGAAATACAAGGAAATAGTTGAGCTTCCCCATCACACTCATTTTGAATTCTCCCTACATAAGCTTTTCAAAGTACTTGCACAAGGATTCATCAGTAGATCCGAATATTATATTATCTACATAAATTTACACAAGCAATATATTTTTGAATTTTGACTTAATAAACAATGTATTATCTACCTGTCCTCTGATGAAACCATGGTTTAATAACAATGCACTAAGCCTCTCATACCATGCTCTAGGTGCTTGTTTTAAACCATATAATGTTTTATGCAGTTTAAAAACATGATCTGGAAAATCTACATCATCAAAGTCCTTTATATATCCATTTAAAAATACAAATTTTACATCTATTTGAAAAAATTTTAAATCCAAGGCAGATGTATAAGCAAGTAAAATTCGAATAGCCTCAAGTCTAGCCACTAGTGCATAGGTTTCATCGAAATCTATACCCTCCTGTTGGGAATAGCCTTGAGCTACCAGTCTAGTCCTGCTTCTAGTGATAACACTAGCTTCATCCAATTTGTTCCTGAACACCCATTTGGTGTCAATCACAGGATGATCTGATGGTCTCGGAACAAGGGACCAAACTTGGTTTCTCTTGAACTGATTTAGTTCATCTTGCATGGCTAGAATCCAAGATTCATCAGATAGTGCTTCATTGACTGTCTTTGGCTTAATTTAAGAAACAAATGCTAAGTAATCGCAAGGAATCACATGACCTCTAGTTCTTACCCCAATCGATGGATCTCCAATGATGTTGTCATTTGGGTGATCCTTTCTGTATCTCCACTCCTTTGGAAGTTCATCATGTGTAATTTCCTTTTGTTGTAGTTCTTCCGAGGGTGGATCTTCCTTATCCTTGATTGATGTATCTTTCAGCTTCTTGGATAAACTTTCTGCATTCTCATCATCACTATCTACTTCCTTCCTCAAGGAAGGGTTAGACTCATCAAAAATAACATGAACTGTTTGTTCAATTAATAAACTATGTTTATTAAAAACTCTATAGCCTTTGGGTTTAGAAGTATACCCCATAAAGATTCCTTCATCAGATTTGGAATCTAATTAACCTATGTCTCTTTTACCGTTGTTGTGGATGAAGCATGGACAACCGAATGTTCTGAAATGACTGATCTTTGGCTTCTTCTGCTTGTAAAGTTCATACGCTGTCTTCTTCAGAATTGGCCTAATCATCACTCTATTTAAAATGTAGCATGTTGTGTTGATCGCTTCAGCCCAGAAATATCTTGGAAGATTATATTCAGATACATAGTTCTGGCCATATCCAGTAATGTTCTATTCTTCCTCTCAACAACTCCATTTTGCTGTGGTGTTCTTGGTGCTGGGAAATTGTGCTCAATTCCTTGATCATCACAAAATTCTGAAAATTTTTCATTTTGGAATTATCCTCCATGATCTGAACGAATGCTTATTATACTGAACTTCTTGTCTTTCTGAACTAACTTACTGAACTTAGCGAAACTATCAAATGTGTCATCTTTATGCTCCAAGAATGATACTGATGTATATCTTGAATAATCATCAACTATTACAAATCCAAAATTCTTTCCTCCTAGGCTGGTGGTCCTCATTGGCCCAAATAAATCCATATGCAACAAATCTAGAGGTTTGGAAGTGGTTACAACTGTTTTTGACTTGAAAGATGACTTTGTGTGTTTTCCTTTTGCTTGAAAGATGACTTAAAAAGAGATTAAAAGGAGGATGGATAGTAGTATTCATGTTGGGGCTTGGAGGAGGTGATGATGTATGGTGCGAATGTATATACAATTGAATAAACAAAGAACATGAAAGGAGGTGCTTCCCCTTTGATGATGGCAAAGGCAGCTTGCTGTCGGAGCTTGCGGAAGCTTGAATGGTGGAAGAGGAAGAGGAGGGAGGTGCTTCCCCTTTGGTGGATGGTGCAAGTGGCTTGTTGTGGAGCTTGAGGACTTTCAGAGGATGCTGCGATGGTGCTGCTTCTGCTCGTTGATGAGGGCGATGAGAGGCGTTAAAGACTTGAGGTGTGAGTCCTGATGATCAGCTTATCCCCATGTAATTTAGATAAATTACATATCTATTTTTGTGATTAACAAAACTAAAATAAAGTTTGATCTAACAAAGTTTTTATGAAGCTAAGATACAGGAACAAGTCCGGCGAAATCAAGGAAATATGTGAGTATTACTATACTGTAGCATTTCAAGTTCAGAGCATGAAATTTATCCAAGTACATATCCACTTTCTATAAGTTTCAACGATTTCATAAGTGTTGCATCGATTTCAATAGTCATAACGATTTCCTTACCTCTATCGCTTTCATATTCATAAGGATTTGGTAAGTGATCGCATTAATTTCGATCTCAGAATGATTCGCTAAGTGATCGCATCAATTTCGATCTCAGAACGATTCTCTAAGTGGTCATATCGATTTCGATCTCACAACGATTTGCTAAGTGATTGCATTGATTTTGTTTCACATCGATTTGATAAGTGAGAACAACGATTTTCTCTCACAACGATTCAGTTTCACATCGATTTGGTAAGTGGGAACAACGCCTTCGTCTCACAACGATTTGTCGTTCATAACGATTCGATAAGTTCCACATCGATTTGGTATTTACATTGATTCGACAAGTTACAACAAGGACTCGATCATTATAACGACTCGATAATTTACACAACGATTTGCTTGATGTAACGATTCGATAAGTCACAACAACTAATTGGTTTGTGTAACGATTCAATAAAGCAGAACAACGATTTGCTTATAACGATTTGGTTTTAACGATTTGGTTATAACGATTTGCTTATAACGACTTGCTTACAACGATTCGTTCTCATTGATTTAATCATAACAATTCACTTATAATGACTCGATCATAATGATTCAGTTATAACGATTTGCTCACATCAAGTTGTGTTCACAATGATTTATTCAGAACGATTTGCCTGTTCCTATAACGATTGCATAAGTGGAACAATACTTCATGGATTTCATCTATTTGAGATTCAAATCTATTGGAAGTCAAAGGCTTCTCATGTGCTTCTCAATATCTGTGCATTTAATGTGTCTGAACATTTCTCTGCACGATGCATGCCCATATATCTTCTATTCTTATGCTTATGCATGTAATATCTTTTTGGAAAGATAGAATGGAATTTCTATTCTGATGTATTCTCACTCTAACGTTGACTGACAACAAGAGACAACTTAGCTGTCTATGTTTTAGCATTTAATGTGTGCAGGTCTCTGACAGCACGACTCTATACAACGTTGGATAAAGTAGAAGCTGGAGGATATTAAGAAGAATTTTCTTCTCACGTACATGGAACGCAAAGAACCGTTGACTGCAAAGGAAAGCCATGCAGTCTAACGTTCTCTGAACATAGAGACAATGGATTCTTCAACAACTACTTTTCAAAAGAAGCTATATATTGAAGTCTGGTGACTCTAGAGAAAAACAACCTTGACAAGCTTATTTGATACTGTCTGTGAGCATCTAGAAGAGCCAAGCTTCACTTCATTCCTTTAGCTTTAGCTCTTAGCTCTCTGCTTTTTACTGCTTAGCTTTGAGAGAGCTACAGTGTACTGAGAGAATTCTTCATTGTAGATCTTTTCTCTCTCAGTCTTCACTTCAGATCAAGCATTGTTCTATTAGCTTGATCTAGGGGCTTGTCTTCCGTTGAACACATCTTCGTGTTGTTCCCTTCATGTTGAAGGAAGACTGGGGGTTCCAGGGTGTTGTTCCCTTCTTGTTGAAGGAAGACCTGGGTGTTCTAGGGTGGTGTTTTTCCTCTTCAGGTTGTGAAGAGAAGACCAGTTGCGGCTGGGTGTGTAAGTGTCCTTGAGGGGGACTGTACCCTTGGGTAGTGGAATCCTGAGTTGTTGCTCAAGGACTGGGCGTAGGACTCCTGTGGAGAGGAGGTCCGAACCAGGAGAAAAATCCTTGTGCAGTGTGTTTGCTTTCTGTGTGTCTGTTATTGTTTTAAGACTAACACTAACTGCCAAACACAGTGCTTTTTTTAAATGTTTTTGTTGACAGGATTAGATAATCAAAATTTAAAGAATTCCATTCACCCCCCCTCTGAGCTTGCTAGCTTGGCAACAAGTGGTATCAAAGCGAGTCTCTTCGACAAAGATGAAGATCCAACGATCTGACGAGAAAAGATCATATGGCAGCCCAAGGTCACTTCGAGGATCAGTTAGTAAACAGGCCACCGCTATTGGATGGTGAAGACTACACTTATTGGAAAACAAGGATGAAGTTCTTTCTACAAGGACTTGACTATCAGATCCGGTCGATTGTTGAAGAAGGAGATCTTCTAGTCAAGAATGAAAAAGATAAATGGACGGAAGATGACAAGAAGAATATTTCTTTAAACTGTAAGGCCAAAAGCATCATGTGTTGTACTCTTAGCAAGAAAGAGTTCAACCGCATATCAGCCTGCAAATCCGCTATGGAAATGTTGGAAAAGTTGAGGATCACATATGAAGGTACCGACAAAGTAAAGGAAACCAGAATAGATATTCTGGTAACACAGTATGAAAGATTCCAGATGCAGTCAAGAGAATTGATAACCCAGAGGTACAACAGATTTACATACATTACGAATGAGTTAGCTGGTCTTGGAAAGACATATGAAATGGGAGATATGGTCAGAAAAATCTTGAGGTCCCTACCAGCTTCGTGGACTCCCAAAGTAACAGCGATAGAAGAGGCCAATGACTTGAAGAGGATGTCATTGGAGAAACTCATCGGGTCCCTAATGGCCTATGAGATCAATATGGAAAGATTGGGAGAATCTTCTAGCAGAAAGAAACATACCGACGCTCTCAAAGCAGAAGAAGACACATCAGAAGAAGGCTCATATAGCCAGGAGAGCATGAACATTAGCGAAGATGAAGAAGCACTGCTATCCAGAAGGCTACAATGCATACTAGCCAAGAAAAAGAAATATCAATCTGGAAGAAGGTACTTCAAGAAGGGAAAAGACTTCTTGAAGATTGAAGGTAAAGATGCAAAGAAGACTGAACCAATTTGCTATGAATGCAAGAAGCCCAGACATATCAAAGCTGAATGTTCGAAACTGAAGAAAAACGAGTTCAGAAAGAAAGACAGCTCCAGAAGACTCAGAAGATACAAGAAGAAAGCCATGGCAGCAGCCTGGGACAACAGTAGCGACTCTGACAGTGAGTCAAGTTCCAGTGGAGGAGAAGAAGAAGAGGCCAATCTGGCATTCATGGCTAACGTCGATGAAAAGGTAACATCTGACTCGTCCTTTTCTTCATGTAACAAATCTGATTCTGATAATTTAAAAGAACTTTTTAATGAATTATATTGCAAATATAAAGAGGTATGCAAATCACTAAAAGTCAGTAAGAAAAATACTGCATGTTTAGAAAATACTAGTTCAGATCTAAAATCTGAAAACGAACAACTTGAAAAATAAATCACAGAGCTAAAAAGAAGAAACAAATTGCTGTGTGAGGACCTGAAAATAAAAATGAACAATTCGCAAGCTTGGAAAACCAAGAAACAGTGAACAAATTAAAACAGGAAGTTAACACATTAACAACAGAAAATGAAAATTTATCTAGCACACTAGAGAAATTTACAAATGGCAAAACAACCTTAATACTAAAAGGAGCTAGAAGATCTGGTAAAAAGAAACATGGATTAGGTTATACTCCTCCCGATAATGAAGATACAACAGTATACCCTAAAATATATCCAACACCTAAGTTTATACCCGAACAAGATATTGCATACAAGTCAAACTTAAACAAGTAAAATATCTTGTTGTAGCCATTGCAACAAGTTAGGTCACATTAAAATGAAATGTCCAACTAAACATAAAATATGGATAATTAAAAGGAAAATTGATGATACTAACCAACCAGGACCCAAAATAACTTGGGTACCTAAAGCTTAGTGTTTCCATTACAGGTAAACCTTCGAGCATCAAAATTGTACTTAGACAGCGGATGCTCAAGGCACATGTCAGGGAACAGAAAGTGATTCTCCCATCATGAAGTTGAAGAAGGCACAGTCACTTATGGAGATAATGGAAAAGGATTGTGATGGGTAGCAGATTAGTAGGCAGTAAAGGCAAAACCGTTATCAAAGATGTTCTATGTGTCAAAGGACTGAAGCACAACCTTATCAATATCAGCCAATTATGTGATAAAGGAAATCAGATCAGATTTCAAGAATCAAAGTGCAGTATCATAAAGGATGGTGCAGTCATTTTTGAAGCTAATAGAGAAAAGAACTTGTATGTACTTTATCTAGAAGAATTAAAAGATCAGGACATATGTCTGGCAGCGAATAAAGAGCAGTCAACAGAACTCTGGCACCGAAGACTGGGCCACTACAGCTTGGATGGCATGAGAAAGTTGATCAAGAGAAGCTTGGTGGAAGGTCAACCCAAAGTAAGTACAAAAATAAATGGTGTCTGTGGGCCGTGTGCAAAAGGAAAGCACACCAAGTCATCCTTCAAGTCAAAGACTGTGGTAACTACCTCTAAACCCTTAGAACTTCTACATATGGATCTATTTGGGCCAATGAGAACCACAAGTCTTGGAGGGAAGAACTTTGGATTTGTTATTGTGGATGATTACTCCAGGTTTACATGGGTGTCCTTTTTGGAGCATAAGGATGATACATTCGACAGCTTTGTCAGCTTCAGTAAAAAGGTGCAGAAGGATAAAATGTACAGCATTATTGGTACTCGATCAGACCATGGAGGAGAATTTCACAATGAGAAATTTGCCAAGCTCTGTGATGATCAAGGCTTAAAGCATAACTTCTTAGCGCCAAGGACACCACAGCAAAATGGAGTTCCTGAGAGGAAGAATAGAACCCTATTGGACATGGCTAGAACAATGTTATCAAAATATAATTTGCCAAGATATTTTTCGGCAGAAGCCGTCAACACAACATGCTATATCATCAACAGAGTAATGATTAGGCCAATCTTGAAGAAGACTTCGTATGAGCTATACAGGCAGAAGAAGCCGAAGATTAGCCATTTCAGGACATTTGGGTGTCCATGCTTCATCCACAACAACGGAAAAAGGGACATTGGTAAGTTAGATTCAAAATTAGACGAAGGTATATTCATGGGGTATGCTTCTAAACCCAAAGGATATAGAGTATTTAATAAGCCTACTTTATTAATTGAACAATCAGTGCAAGTTATTTTTGATGAAACTAACCCTTCCTTGAGAAAGGAAGTCGATAGTGATGATGATGATACAGATAAATTATCCAAGAAGCTAAAGAACATATCCATTGAGGACAAGGAAGATCCACCCTTAGAAGATCTACAACAAAAAGACATATCACATGACAATCTTCCAAAGGAATGGAGATACAAAAAGGATCACCCATTGGACAACATCATTGGTGATCCATCGGTTAGGGTAAGAACTAGACATAATTCCTTGTGACTACCTAGCTTTTGTATCTCAAATAGAGCCCAAGACAGTCAATGAAGCACTATCTGATGAATCTTGGATATTAGCCATGCAAGATGAACTTAATCAGTTCAAGAGAAACCATGTATGGTCACTTGTTCCGAGACCATCAGATCATCCTGTGATTGGCACCAAATGGGTGTTCAGGAACAAATTGGATGAAGCTGGTGTGATCACTAGAAATAAGGCCAGACTGGTAACTCAAGGCTATTCCCAAGAAGAAGTCATAGATTTCGATGAAACCTATGCACCAGTGGCCAGACTTGAGGTAATCAGAATTTTCTTGCATATGCATCAGCATTAGATTTAAAATTATTTCAAATGGATGTAAAATCAGCTTTTCTAAATGGTTATATAAAGGAGGAAGTCTATGTAGAACAACCTCCTAGTTTTGATGATATTGATTTTCCGAATCATGTATTTAAATTGCATAAGGCATTGTATGGATTAAAGCAAGCACCTAGAGCTTGGTATGAAAGGCTCAGTACATTTTTATTAGAACATGGCTTTATTAGAGGTCAAGTAGACAGCACATTGATCATTATCCAAAGTAAAAAATATACTGATTGTGCAAATATATGTTGATGACATAATCTTTGGTTCTACTGATGAATCTCTTTGCAAGTATTTTGAAAAGCTTACGCAGGGAGAATTTGAAATGAGCATGATAGGAGAGCTCAATTACTTTTTCAGATTGCAAATCAAGCAAGGAAAGGAAGGAACTCACATTTGTCAAGCCAAATACACCAAGAAACTTTTGAAGAAGTTTGGATTTCAAAATGCCAAGCCACTGTCAACACCAATGAGCACATCAACAAGATTGGACAGTGACAAGGATGGTAAGAAGGTAGATCAAAAGGTCTACAGAGGTATGATAGGCTCTTTGCTTTATTTGACAGCAAGTAGACCTGATATATTGTTTAGTGTATGTATGTGTGCTAGGTATCAGACAGATCCTAGAGAGTCTCACTTAATAAGTGTCAAAAGAATTTTTAGATACTTGACCAGAACTCATGACATAGGTCTGTGGTATCTAAAATCATGCGAAATTAATTTAGTAGGATACTCTGATGCTGACTATGCTGGATGCAAAATAGATAGAAAAAGAACCAGTAGTTTTTGTCAATTTCATACAGGTTGTCTGATTTCATGGTCCTCCAAGAAGCAAAATTCAGTAGCACTGTCAACAGCTGAAGCTGAGTACGTGGCTACTGGAAGCTGTTGTACACAACTCTTATGGATTAATCAGCAACTTGAGGATTATGGATTGCACATCAAGACAATTCCCCTGCTGTGGGACAACACTAGCACTATTAACCTCACCAAAAATCCAGTACAACACTCAAGGACAAAGCATATAGAGGTTAGATATCATTTTATTCATGATTATGTAGCAAATGGTAATATAGATATTCCCTTTATTGACACGCAAAATCAGTTGGCAGATGTCTTCACAAAAGCCTTACCTGAAGAGAGATTTATGTCTCTTCGGAGGGAATTAGGCATGTGCAATTTGTAATAGATTTGTATGTAAATAACTGAAATATTAATTATTTCAGAATTCAAATCATTCTCTCTCTTTAAATTAAGTGAAATCTTTTCTTATCCCACACTCGTCTTAGTTTTGTCGTTTTCTGCACTTATGGCGGTATCCTTTCAAAAGTCACTTTATCTCTCTCTATTAAAAATCCCGAAGTCTGTGTTGTAACGATTCATCTCCTCTATTTCATCTCTTTCGACTTGCGTGAGACGATAACCCTATCGACTCCGGCATCGACTCCCTGCCACTTCAAATCTTCCACCTCTTCCCGCGAGAAATTTCTTGAGGGCTTCTACTCTAATCCTCCTTCCAATCATTCCTAACCTTTTCTTGTTCCAAACCATGGCCGTTTCTGGAGTTTCCGGCACCGACGGGGGCTATGGAGCTGCGTTTCTCACCGCAAAGCAGCAGGAGAGATTTACCTCAGTAAAGACCAAGCTATGCGGAAACAAAACAGTAGATGTTGCAGATTTGGAGAAGAATGGAATGCATAGCATCATAGTAGCCATGGAGAGAATGAAGTGGACGAAGTCGGCAACCTTGTCAGAGGTGAGTTATCCAGACTTGGTAAAGGCGTTTTATGTTTGCCTGAAGACTGAGGAAGATGGGTCTTTGACATCCACTGTCAAAAGAACCTAGATTAAGATCTCATATGAGTTGTTAGAGTCCTTATTTGGAGTTTGCACCACAAGTCACAGTGGAATTCACACTGTCGACATCCAGATGAAGGGTCTAGGGATTGATGGACCCGAGTTCAGATTGAAGGATGGGAAGATAGACATCAACCAGCTGAATGCATTCAACCGGATTCTGCATTTTATTGTGTGTCAGATTCTGGTCCCTAGGAGTGCCACCTTTTCTACATGTACAAAGGCGGACTCTGACCTGATGTTCTGGGCTATCCAAAACCAGAGTATAAATATGGCAGAGGTGATTATAGAAAGGATGAAGTTTGCCAGTGCTCAGATTTGGGACAAGAAGAGTAAGTTAAATGTGTCCCTTCCTTATGCACACTTGCTCACTAGGGTGTCCCAGCACTATGGCATTAATTTTGTCAGAGTAGTTACTGAGAAAACGGGGCAGGCCATTCGCAACAGAAACTTGAAGAAGAGTGGATTCTCTTTGGTAGTAGGGGTATGGACCAAAACCTCAGTAGCTGAGGGTGAAGCCATCATTGGTGAAGCCCAAGAAGCTCAAATTGCAGAAGCAGAAGTGGGTGTAGCAGTTGAAACCCCTAGAGTTTCAGTGATTCAAGAGGAAGCAGCTCAAGCAGAGGCAGTAGCAGCAGAACCAGCAGTTCAGCAGGAAGGCATAAGAGAAGAGTCATCAGCAATTCAAGAAGAGCACGTTGAAGCAGGTTCAGCCGTGCAAGAGGAAGTCAGGGCAGAGG